>JAKZHN010000010.1:787843-1153478 GCA_037179335.1 Cyclaneusma minus
CCCCCCCCCCCCCCCCCCCCCCCCCCCCCCCCCCCCCCCCCCCCCCCCCCCCCCCCCCCCCCCCCCCCCCCCCCCCCCCCCCCCCCCCCCCCCCCCCCCCCCCCCCCCCATATGGGCTCGTGGTGGACGTTCTTCTGCGTGCAAGATTTGATAAGCTGTTTCTGATTACTTGGATTTCCCCAGTTACTTGGGTTTCTCATAGTCACCTGGATTTCTCTCAATCATTTCGATTGCTCTCAATTACTTGGATACTTCGGATTTCCCAATTACCTGGAGTTTTCTCAGTTTACCCGGATCAAGGAATTTTTCCGAATTACCTGGAGGCTGGATTTCTCTCATTCACCTGGATTTCTCTCAACTACCCGGATTTCTCCCAATTACCAGGATTTCTCTGGTGAGGTGTGTTGACTGTGTTCGAAGTTGAGCGGGGCCGTAATGCCCGATGAGAGTGAAGGCATTCCGAACTAAGGATCAGGCTGGAGTCGCTGCTTGGCGGCAGGCTTGCAGCGAGATCTTAGGGGGCTCTTGAGGCATTTACTTTCTGTTTCCCTCTGTGTTGAGTGTATACTCTATTTTCAAAATGTCAATATAAAGCTGTTTTGCTGCGCCACGGCCAACTCGTTATCGTGCTTGGAAGTCCGAAGTCGGGCTCATCCCGACAATCTCTCCGAACTTGCATATCGGATGATATATAAGACCGAGCGGGGCAGGTAGACCTTCACTGAAGCTCTGGAGCTCTCAGGCTCTTCATCTCTTCATTCCTTTCATCCAAAAACTTCGAGTGTTTGCGTACGATCAAGATTCCATGTGAGACCAATTATGGAGAAACCAATCAATTATACCCTGCTGTCACAAGACGATGAACCGCACCCGGGCTTCCCCAAGGAGTATTATCCAACTCCAAGGAAGAATACATGGACTTTCCGTCGCGTCGTTGTCACCGCAATTCCAATCCTAGCCTTTGTCTCAGCTGCCATTGGCGTGACTGTCCATAACCAGCGACGTCTCGACCATGAAGATGATTCAAGTTGGCCTCAGAATTCGCCGGCTTGTCCGCAATTCGAAGTAATGAAGGAGAGTTCCCCGGAAATGATGCGGATTGAAAGTGAAGTGAAGGCATATATCGAGGGCGATGATTTTCTTGACAAGAGCTTGAAGAGAATGCAGGGTGCCATCCAGATCCCAACCCAGGCGTTCGATGATATGGGACCTGTTGAACAAGACAAGAGATGGGACATCTTCAAAGACTTCCATGCATATCTAGAGGAGTCCTTCCCGAAAGTGTGAGTGAGAAGGTTTCAGTTGCGTTGAGAAACTTCGGCTGATGAAATACGTGTAGGTATGAGAATCTTAAGGTGACAAAGATCAATACATACGGACTGCTGTACGAGTGGGAAGGGAGTGATGCCAACTTGAAGCCATATCTTTTCATGGCCCACCAGGATGTCGTTCCCGTCCTACCGGCCACAGAGGATCGATGGACGTACCCTCCGTTCTCGGGACACTATGACGGCCGCTTCATCTGGGGTCGCGGAGCATCGGACTGCAAGAACAATCTGATCGGTATTCTTGAAGCCTTGGAGACATTGTTGAGCAAAGGATTCATCCCAAAGCGCACCATCCTCGCAGCCTTTGGCTTTGATGAAGAGATCAGTGGTCCTCGGGGCGCAAAGTTCCTTGCTCAGCACTTACAGGATACACTTGGGAAAGACAGCGTGGAGTTGATCATCGATGAAGGTGGATTGGGCATACGGGAATTGTATGGGGCGACTTTTGCGCTTCCTGGGCTGGGAGAGAAAGGTAAGCTCAGTGAGTCTGCACTGAAATTGCTTGGTATGACTTAACTCTGATAGGATATTTTGACGCCGTCGTTACCGTCGAGACCGAAGGAGGGCATTCTTCGGTTCCTCCGCCTCACACTGGCATTGGCATACTTTCTCAGGCTCTTGTTGGCCTCGAGGACTCGCCTTATAAGCCGCAATTGACTCCCAAGAATCGTATGTTCCGAATACATCTCAGCCATGAACATCATAAGTACTCACAATCTTCCAGCGTTCTTCACCACCCTTCAATGCGCTGCCGAGTACGGACCAGAGATGGATTCCTGGCTCCGTAGGAAGCTCAAGCAAAGTCTTAAGTCTAAGTCGGCCGCGAAAGAGGTCGCCAACTATCTTGCCGAAGACAGAGGCCAGCGCTACCTCATGGGAACATCTCAAGCCATCGACATCATCTCCGGTGGTCTCAAGGTCAACGCCCTCCCCGAGAAAGTCTACGCCGTCATCAACCACCGTATTGCAGTCGAGTTCCAGATCTCTGACGTCAAAGATCATCTCATTTCACAGCTCACATCCGTTGCCAAGTCCCAAAACATGGTTTTGGATGCTTGGGGCCACACTGCGTATACACCATCTGAGTCCACCAACAGCACAGGCACCATCGTCCTATCGGATCTGGAAGATGGCCTTGAGCCCGCTCCCGTCTCTCCGTATGACTCTGAGGCCTACAAGGTGTTTTCAGGAACCATCAAACAAGTTCTTGGCCAGGACATTGTCGTTGCGCCGAGTATCATGACCGGTAACACGGACACCAAGTATTATTGGGCATTGACGAGGGATATCTACCGCTTTACGCCGGCGAGGGAAGAGGGGCGAGGGAATGCCCACACAGTGGACGAGAAAATCAGCTTGAAGGTGCACGTCGAAGGAGTGAAATTCTATGCACAGATGATTTTGAACGGTCAATGACTCGGCGAGGATGGACATCAGTAACGAGAATCATGATTAGTATATACGGTGCCATGAAGAAAGTCTGGATACGACCAAAAATATTAGTGCTTATTGATTCAGAGTATCTCTGGTATCGTTGTCATCCCAAAGCAACTTGGGAGGTTTCAAATCACTCGGGATGTTCACTATCACTTGGGATATTCCAAATAACTGAAACATCAGGGGGACTCCGCGGGTTGTTATTCGAGCTATCTCTCAGAGTTTCATGTTATCTCTGGTGACCTTTAAGTGTCTCGGAAAATTCAAGATTTTCCTACAGCTTAGACTTCTCGCAGCCTTCTTGGGGGGCATTGTAGGGGCCATATGGGTGACATTTCACATATTGCCCGCCCACACATTTCCCGTCCACACACTCAGTCTTCCACGGCTGCTTCCAATTTCCGGCCAAAGTCTCATCAGACTCGACCCTATCCCTCCGTTCTCGAACCCATATCTCCCAGCCCCATGGTCCGGCAAACGGCTTCTCACCAGCCTCCTCAAAGGACCCCTCATAGCCCACCACGTGCCAAGGCCCGTCATAGGTCCAAGGCCCTTCCCACCTGGTCGACAGCTCAAATCCCCAGTCGAATCCCAGAAGCCTCATTCCCGAAGCAATATATTCTTCCTCCCAAGCAGCAGACTTGATAAGTGCCCAGTCTTCGTCTGTATCCTCTGGTTTCCGCCAAACGACCGAGACAAAGTCAACCATCTTCAAAGTATGTTGTTGTGTTTGTGGGTCGTAGTTGACGATGATGCTATTCACTTCAATGCCCTGATTGCACATCCCCCGGTCGTCGAATTGATTCACCATGCGGATGGCGTCGTTGATAATGTCGGTCCATTTGGCTTGCGGGGCGTTGTCTTTGAGCTCCGACAGAGGGAAGCCTTCGGCGTAGTCGAGGAGAATGCCTGGGATAACGAGACAAAGTGCTGTCTCTACATCACGTCCTTCCTGTGAGCTAGACTCGTGCTGAAGATTGACAGCTGCATGGAATTTCGGGACGTCTTTGCCCTGGAAGTCTTTCAAATCGTTATACGCGTTCACTTCCTGGTCCTGCTACTCAATTTGCCTCCACTGCTGCCACGCTTCACACTGAACCCTACTCCAAGAATCCCTGTCTGTATGTTTAAATTCCGTATCGTCTTGGTCCAGCCAGTGGAACCACTTTGCTGCCTCTCCGGAAGCGACGAAGTCGATGTATTGCTGCTCAAATGATGGTGTCCATGGCTCTGTAACGTTTCTCGAGGACCCTGAGAATCGTCGGTCGTACAATTTGACGACGTAGCTGCCGAGTAGGCCAAACGGGTTGTCCTGGACGGAAATGACCATAACACAGGACATGTCGCTGAAGGCCTCGTTGAATTTTAAAAACCTTTTGACAATAGTTGCTTCAAGGATCTGGTCCTTTCGGTCCTTGGCCTTCGATGCATCATTCTCCACATCGGCACCTTGGTCCCGAGCATCAATCGTCTGCTTGCAGAAAGACTTCTGCTCGATACGAAGACGCAAGGTAGCACCAGGAACGTAGGGGCAGGTCTCAGTTGTGTTCCTCATTTTGAGATTTGCTTCTGGAAGCTTACTTCCTCTCTTTTTCGACAGCTTGTGATGAATGTGGCCGATGAGAGTGGCGCTGGCTTGATGAGAAAAGAGTTGGCGAATGAAAACGAAGGTGGCCGATGGCTGTTTCGTACAAGCTGGAAGTGAAGAAGCTGTAGATGAATGTGCGAGCGAGTGCGAGCGATTTTTGTGCACAGGCTCTGCTTATATACCATGTTCGACAATGCGTGTGGCCACTTATTCGCCGCAGGTAACCTAAAAACTCGACCGATGTCTGGAGCTAAGAAAGTATCAAACCGTGGGTGAGAAATCGGGTGACAGGCGAGGGGAAAACTTGGGTCAGGCTCGCCGAGCGTCCCAAACTTTTCAAGAATATGATGCGCTAATCTACTCGCACACAAATGGCGAAACCAGCGAGCAGCGGGTTCTGATATTTTCATTTTCCAAGTACTTGACATATTTCTCGTTACTTGTGACATGCTCAATCACTTGGGATTCTACAACTATTTGAAAGGGTTTCGGCTATTTGGGAAATCTCTACTCCTACCGGAATCAAGACGAACCCGGCCGCAAAAATGCCATCTCCACAGAATACTACTGACTATGAACGTCTGACCCCCAACCTCTCCAACCTTCCCGTCGAACTCCAAAGAATTATCTGGCACTATGCGTTCTCGGACAGCGGCCCAGTTATAGCCTATTTCGAAATGGACGGCCCCAGGCGCATCGAGCCCATTCCTGTCAATAACCCCCTCGCGGTGTTATCTGATATGCTCAGTAACCGTCGTTTTTCATTTGAAATTTCTTCTATTTCCACACGCCCTCTGCTCTCCTCCCAAAGCGCTTCTATGGCTGCCTCATGCCCACAAGCTCGTCTCCACTGCCAGGAAGTTTATCCGCTTGCACACACCAGTTTCGTCGCAACCTCCTCGCCCCCCAAGCTTCCCAAACCGCATCTCAACCCATTCGCCTCAAAGCATCTCGGTCCGCCCGCCGCTTGGCTTCCCGCTTTCATCCCTCGCTGTGACTTCGCAAATACGATTTTCTATCTCGGCGGCTCATGGCTCATCACCAGTACCATCGACTCCCTAGTCGCTTGCTCCTTCTCCCACTCAGTCCGACACGTTGCGCTAGGTCTACCCAGTTTCCCTGATTACGACAAGGTTCTCCTGCGCCTAGCAGACCCCAAGGCCTGGCCGGTGTTGGAATCCATCACGTTAGTGGCGCCGGGAAAAGTGGAAGATCTTGACGGATTGCTGCAACGGAAGACACCGGGTCTTAGAAGCGTGGCGTTGTGCGAATGGTATGCGACATGGAAGGTGATGAAGGCAGTCGATGAAAAGGGGTTGAGAATGGTTTGGGATAAGGAGGGAGAGAAGTTGGAGGATGGAGGGGATTGGAGCTGGGAGGTAGAGAAGGCGAGGTTGGAGAGCAAGACCAAAGAGATGGTGGAGAGCGCGTGCAAGAAGCAAAAACGAACGACGGGGGTGCCGGATGTTAGGGTCAATGTGTCGGATTTTGCGTGGATGGACTATGGTAATGAGCCTGGAATTCAAAATTTCAGAGGCACACTGAATAACTCAGAGCATACGAACGGAATGGTCGAAAGCAAGGTATTCATTGAACTATCTTAGCCGGTATACATAACAAGTTACCAAACGCCATGCTCATGTCCCTTCCCCGCACCCTCCTTCAGCAGAAGCCCCCCCCCCAAGCCCCACTACTCAATAGCCTTGAACTTCTTATTAAACTCCTGCACCGCAACCCCAATCTTCGAATACAAGAAATTCCTACTCCCCTCATCCCCAACCGGAATAAACGGTCCATTCGTGCCTCCCCTGAGTACAATACTCAGTCCCGTCCTCTCCTTGCTAATCGTCTGCACATCCTTCAGCGGCACATCCCACTCGCTCGTCAACTTCTTGCTCTTCACCAACATGATGCGCGAATACGTAAGCATCACCACTACATCCTCGCGCGGCAGTTCCAGGTGAGCAAGGTACTGCTCGTCGAAATATTTGCCATTGTCCAGCTGCTTGAGCCAGAACTGACCCAAGGCTTCGCGTTGGTTGTACGGGCGCACGATGCCGTCGGCGCCGATGAAGCGCGTCAGACGCACGCGGTCGAGGCCTTCGGCGTCGAAGACGGTGGTGGTGTTGCGGATGCCTTCGGATACGTTGCTGGCGAGATCGAAGACACCGATAGCGGGCTTAGTGGCGAATCCGAGCAGGCCTTTGCCAACACCTTTGAAGAAACCCGCAGCACCTTCTTGTTCTGCGCCCTCGAGAGGTTTGCGAGCGAGTCCGCCAACGCCGCTTGCAAGACTGCTGACGAAGGAGTTGGCGCCGGCTGTGACGCCGTAGAGGGCGTGCTTGGGACGGTTGCGAGCGCGGGTCATGCGGCGGCGGTCTTGGAATTGCTTGTCCATGGTCGCGGCTGCGAGGCCTTTGGCAATGCTGCCGGAGACTTTGGAGAAGGAGTCGGAGAAGCCGAAGACGGATTTCTTGACGAAGGAGGTGGCGCCTCTGGCAATGCCGATGCCGAGTTGCTCGGGGCGGTCGGACATGATGAAGCCTTGGTAAGGCTCGTAGAAGATATCCGCCACGCCCGAGCTCAGGTTGTTGAACAAACCCACAGGATTTCCGAGGAAGTCGGCGGAACCTAGGATCTTGTGCACTTGGTACATGACTTGTCCCTGATAGTGGGTTTGCATGTTTTGCGTCAAAACTGAGGCGGAGACGCGAGCATTCTCAAGCATAAGAGCGTTGAGGCGTACGGGAGCGTCGTTGATATTGCCAATGGCCATAAGCAAGACGTTCAGGAAGAACATCAAAGGATTGTGCGAAGATGTCTTGTCCTCGACATTAATCCGCTCAGTTCTCACGAATGAAAGATCCAACTGCATCGGTTGGATGTTGAGTAGCTCGAAGTACATGTCCTGCCCAGATTGGTCTTGCGTGGGCTCTGGAATATCCAGACTCTCGTCGCAGAGGACACCTTCAGAGGTCTCAGACCAAGTTGCACCTGGTACCTTAGAGAACTCGAAAAGTGCATATAAGAAATCTTCGTCGATTTCAAGGGTCATCTGCTGAAGCAATATTGTCGCATACTTGATGTAAAGAACACCATAAGAATCGTCTTTGACTCGCGTGACCTGGAAATGCACCGACGGATGACTCTCCGTCTCCTTGGTGTTCTTCGGAACGACACTAGGATACAAGATCATTGGGAATATGCCGCCGTAGAGCTGATTGTCAATCTGGATCCACTTGATGGAAGAGCTGACGGTCTGGTACAACGCAGACTCGCTGTACTTGAGGAGAATATCTCTGAAAGTGACATAAGCCAGCTCTTTCAGCTTAGCATTGATGAGGGAAATGCCCACACCAGCAAGCTTCAGCTGTACGCGGAAGGTGATATTCGTGTCTTGTGCCTTGACCTCAAAACCGCCGGCAACACTCGTAGATGACTCGGCGGCTCGGCTCTTCTGCTTGTACATACTCTTTGATGGTCTGTAATTCGAGAGAACAAGGGTCTGCGTTGGGCCGTCGGCAACCACGTTGAGATCAATGACTTTGGTTTCTCTGGAACCCTGTCCTAGTGGGACCTTCATGGGGATCAAGTTACCAATTTCCGCGAGCTTGACATGTCTCTCTTTGCCATTAGCCACAATAATCAGTTCCTTGATCTTGGCAGCTGGGTAATCCCAAGCATACGGCATGATGCTTCTCGGTGGTAACCTATACCGAATTGGCCGCCAGCCAGATCTATCCTCGAGATGCTCATCATCGATATTCGGATTGCCTTGGTAGAACATGAATTCCGTGTCGCTCTCGTTGCGGATTGAGAATGGCCAGTTCTTGGTCTCGGTGCTGAGATGTAAGAATATCGTCGCACCTTCCATCAGGACTTCAACACGAATGAGCTTCTGTCGTTGACCAGCCCTGGCGATCTTGACGTGCGTAGTTCCCAGATCAGAGATATCGAAAGGTGATGACCAATGGTTGTTCAAGCCAGGATGACAGAGACACAACTGCTTCGCACCTGTCTTCTGCAGGAAATGAAGTGCCTTTAATGCTCCGGGTTGCAACGACCAAGTTTCGGATGATCCAGGCTGGCGGACGTTGATCTCTTCGTCCATTCGGTTCTTCAAAACAAACCTGGGAGCAAGAGTGACAACTCTGGTCATCTTGTACTTGCCCTCTCCGGCCTCGACGGTGATACCGACATGTATCTCGGAATTCTTATTAGGGGATGGCAGAACCACTTCAACACTGCTACCAATAGCATCGAAGCTTTGCGGCTTGCTCCATTCTGACTGGCCAACTCGGAGAATCGCGCGGTTTCGCTGATCGTCGGAAGGGAAAGCAAACATGTATGGACGGGCCTTTTGCTGGGCGGAGTCCGTTTCTGTATGGAAGCCCTGGCCGGCCGCCGTCTTTGCTTGCTGAAGCAGCGATTTCGACTTGATGTTGATTTCAAGACCAGTTTTGTTGAGAATGACATATGGACTGTACACCGTGACTCGGCAAGCGCCTCCACTGTCAGGGATCTTGAAATAGTGCAATTTCAAGTTCAACGTCAAGCCTTCTTCATCTTTGCAAACAAGAGAAGTCTCCTTTCTGTAGTCTTCCTGGTTGTTTGAATGGATGATGGCGAACTCGCTAGGCTTGAAGACTGTGTCTTGCATGTCTATGCTCAAGAGTAGAAGATGTGAGAGCTCAACGACGTGAACAGGACTACGTCCGCCTTTCCGCAGGAAGTTGACCCAGTCCTTCTTAGTATTTTTGTCATAGACCCGATACTTGAAGTCATACGGAAGAAGGTTCTCAATTTCGATGGGTGCGGACAAGCGTAGGCGCATGTACGGATAGATTCTAGGAAATTGTCAGCAATCGCTTCATACATGAGTGAGACGAGCAACGTACTTTGTCAGAGGGTTAGACTTGTCGTAGTTGGCATGCATTTGAAAGTAGAACGGGCGTTGCTTCTCCCCGCCCTCGCCCTTGCAAGTCATCGTCCTCGTCGGCTGTTTCAGCAGATCTCTCCACCACAGCACCTCATTAGACCAACTATAGCCAAATCCTTGGTCTGGGCGTACGACCAGTTGTTTCAAAAAGGAAGCTCCAACTGGTGCAGGTCGGCTTTCTCCCGGAGCAATCTTCTCGATTTTCAAGAGATGACCTTCTTTAGCATCAAAGACTCCGAGCTCAACGGGAATCTTCGTAAAGTTCTCAACAAGCAGTGGCGAACGGAAAGTGATGTACTTGACGTTGTCCTCACCAAGCACCACCTCCACAAGGAGCCGATGAAGGATCTGATCTTGCCTGGGCCTGAGGCTGTATACTGTCTCTCCTTCACGGGTGACAGGAATCTTGCCGATGCTGTCAAATCCGCTGCCCTCGAGCCGTACACCAACGACTCCCGTGCTGCCCTCCGAAGACATATTCTCACGCATCTTCTCACGCTCCTCAAACTGCCAGGGTACTTCTTGACCATCATCAAGTTTCGTAGCCATAGACTCATTCTCATCAGGTACGTCGTGCCACACATTTAGCTCGAAGCCAGTGTAATTGCGGATCCTGTACGGGGCATCTGTCCCTCGGGGTTTCGTCAAGACGTCATCTTGATTGTTCAGGAATTGCGCTGCCTTGGAGGCTAACGCAATAGTCGCCGAAGTGACAGTGACTTCCAACGTCTTGCTAGAAGTGAAGTCAATAGCCAGTTGGTCTGGATCTTGCTGCTTCGTCATTTGGAAACCGAGTTGCCAGGGTTCAACTAGCGGCTCCCAAGCAGATTTCGCAAAGTTGTAGACATTGATGAACATGTCAATGCTAGTATCAGCTCTCAGCTGACTCGACCAATCATGGGCATTGGTCGTGAAGCCTTTGACACTCACGTCAAGAATCGGTAACTCATGAAGATCGCCGATAAGGACAACTCTTATGCCGTCCAATGTTGCCGTAAGTTCTTCGTGGAATTTTGAATTATCTGAGCTTCCAGAACGCGCAACTTCTCTTCGTCCAGCCGGTCTTGGAGCAACAGTGCCAGGCTTTTTCGTCTTTGCAATGGTATTCGGATGTCCGCTAGCTGTCCGTCGCTTCAAGGCTTGCCCGTCTGATCCCTTGAGTTGTTTTGCTTTGACATCGGAAGCAGACTTTTCCTCTTTGACGGCATCTCCAGAAAGCTCCGAGGCCTTGCTAACAATCTGCAACGCCAGAAGAATGTCACGCAACGAGAGACGCAAAACCAATGGTTCCACATCTATGTGTATGCTCGTCGTTGAAGGCTTGGAGCTATCCATTGACAGCGTCAGAGAGAAATCATCCAATATCCTCAGTCGGCTGTCTTCGAAGCGATCCATGCGACAGAGGAACATGCCCGTCTTGGAGACTTGCAATGTCATCGCATGCTGCTGGGAGATAAGAATTTGTCTGGTGCCAAGCACGATAGCTTCTGAATTGGAGCTCAGAGGGTTTGCAATCAGAATAATCTGGGCATCGACCACGTTGACTCTGAACGCGATGTTCATTCCGGATTGTTGTTCTTCGGGTTTTCCGCTCCCTTCCGAGTCTTTTATGGCACGAGTACTCTGTGGGCGACCAGGCAGTTGTGGCCGTTCCGTCCGGAACGATTCTGCATCAGACTCCTCTACTGAGCTGTCATCGAGATCATCCGGTACTGCAGGCTCATCGACCTCCAAACCCCCAGCTATGAATGACTGAATGGCGAACAAATAATCCAGAGCAAAAATGATGCGAGGACTATCGATCGCCACAATGGCTATCAGATTCTGCTCTTTTCCTGCTGAAATAGTGACGCTAGCCATGAACTGGTCAACGTCCTTGGTAGTCGAGGTCATGATCTTGCGGAACTTGTTGGTCTCTCGAGTTCTGCTGTCCTGGATCGTGAAGGAATGGGTCACAAACTCGGACTCCAAGGAGCCATCGCTAATCATGCGAAGCTTGACGTTGGTGTTATCGAGCGAGAACTTTGAAAGACTCGATGCCTCGAGGTCTCCCACCGGTTCGTTATCTTTGGCTAGAATCAGCTCCAGCCCGATTGTCTTTACGTTGAAGACTAGGTCAAGTTTCGACCAGTTCTCGCCATCAACGCGAACTTCAGGTCCAAGGTCGACTTTCTTGTCATCGTCAGTCCCCTTTGCAACCTCCTCAGAAGATCCAATCTTGCCGGAATTGGCACGGGCGACTGTGCTTTCTGGCAGATCTTCGATAGCTTCCTGTTCCACGTCGTTGTCGGCCGCGAAGGCAGCAGGAACGGATCGCGACAACTCAAGGAGGAACTTGAGCTGTTGCTGCGTAATGCGCAAGTTGAAATCGGTCATGTCCCCAACGATTTCAGTATCTGGTCTCTTCAGACCTTTTTGATGCTCAGCATATGTGATGTGGAAATTGATATCGACTTTGTCGATCAACTCCAGTTCTTCGTGTTGGTCTTTGTCGAAATAGAAGTCCGACGTCAATCTGATGTTACGAATACCAGTAGTCATTTTCATTGCGATAGGGGCAGCCTCGGAATCATCCAAGGGGACGAATTTGTTCTGCAAATAGATCTCTCCCAGATAAGCTGTAATCAGATCCCTCTTCGGCCTGCCAGCAACCATCACTCTGGGGAAGACGACAATCGGAGTCTTGACGGTGATATCAAAATGGATTTTGTTGGCGCTCTCCTGAATCTGTGCAGCTTGGTTCGCCGCAGCTTCCCGAGCACGATCCACAATCGCCTTCATCTGTCCAAACTTCACCATGAAGTCGATAATCTTGCGGAAAGGCTCCTCAACAAAATTGACTTTGAAAGATCCTGCAGTGAGTTTGATGGAAGAGTCATATCCTGGGTAAGTGGAAGTGTTCTCGGCATCGAACGTCTCGTATTGGAAATCAGCGAGGTCATCACCTTGGATCGTAATCAGATTTCGAAGCGAAGATTCCTCCGAGGCGCCCTGGTTTATGTCGTCTAGAAGAGACCTATTCATCTAGATTAGCACTTTCCATCGCGAATAATGATGATTATTGCTCACAGATCTCCCAAACGAGCCCCTACGCGCATCGTCTTGCCCATGAGAAAGACGCCAACATCAGCTGTCATTAGCGACAACGTTGCTAGCCGTATGCCATCGTTGTTCAACACAAGAACGATACTCTGAAGTTTCACCTTCACTTTCAGCTTATCTGGCTTGGCTGGTGGTGGTGTCACTTCAATTGTCGGATCCTCGGATTCATCCGCATCCTTAATAGCATTATCAGGGGTGGCACCGTTTTCTGGATTTGTAAATGTGACGAGAATGAAGTCGAGCAATTGCAGGACCGTCATCCGTGTCACGACGAAGTTGATGGTTGATATATCGACGTCAATATTGGTGTCGACGCCCCCATACACGGACATGAATTCAGGAGAATTCCTATTCACTTTAGTGTACTTGACGTGAACGAGATGCTTGTCGTCGCTTGCTTCTCCGGAAGAGACAAGGCTCTTGAA
The DNA here is from genome assembly GCA_037179335.1 of Cyclaneusma minus. Taxonomy (NCBI): domain Eukaryota; kingdom Fungi; phylum Ascomycota; class Leotiomycetes; order Marthamycetales; family Marthamycetaceae; genus Cyclaneusma; species Cyclaneusma minus. Next base: position 800,663 of record JAKZHN010000010.1, read on the forward strand.
TTCCGGCGTTGGGTCACTCAAGCAGTCATCAATATTGAAAGCATGGAGTGACACCTCGGCAGAGATATCGAAGGTGCGTACGGCCACTTCGATGTGGAAGGACTGCGCGACAACTTCTACAAGAAGTTGGTCCGGCTTCTCGCCATCGGGGTCACTCTTGTAAAGAGACCCTTGAAGCTTATCAACCTTGAAGTTCAGTTCGAAGTTCTTCTGTTGGATCTTCAGACTCTGGTCAGCAGATCCATCTGATGCATCTTGGAACACCACGTCATCATCGTCATCATCCGATTCGCCCTCAGACAAGATTGCTTGTCGCTGAGCTGAAAATTGAAAAGAGGTAGACAGGGCACGGCTTTTGCGCCTCTGCTGCTGAAAAGAGGTAGACAGGGCACGGCTTTTGCGCCTCTGCTGCTGAGATAGGCTGCTTTCAGCACGAGGTCTGGGGACGTGTTAGTAATTTCGAAGATAATTGTGTTTGGCGAAGCTTACCTTTTGACCTCCTGCTCTGCAGGTCGAGCCACCTCGGGAGAGGGTTCCTCGGAATCGTCTCCCAGTTTGGGCAATGCAACGTCGATTAGACGCATAAGGGATTTGTATTTCACGTCGGAAACCGAAGCATTAAGAACAGGCAAATGACCCGACAGCTTGAGCTTTGTGAGGGGTGACTTGGGGACAATACATGTCTCGACAAGGAAGTCCACATTGGTACGGTCAATGATATGCATCGACCGCGAGGAATTGGCATCGGTCAGTTGTTCTTTGGCGGCCTTGACGGATGGACCAATGAGAACTTGAGTATCCTGGAGCTTCAACACAAACTTGTCGTACATCAACGACTCGAGGCGCTTGTAGTCCTCCTCGCTGTAAGATTGTCTCTGCTTTGACTGGATTTCTTTCAAGGTCTCCTTATCAACAAGCTCGCTGGTGACGCTGATGTGACCTGCGTCCACGATCAAACATCTCGTCATTTCAGCCTCGATGTCTTCGGGCACAATTATGAGTGGGGCTTGCAGGTCGAGCTTAGCGTTAATGGTCTTGTGCTCCTCTAAAGCGAATTCAAGACCGGCACGCGTTTGCTGACGCAGACCTTCCACAGTTGCACTCGCCGTCTCCATCAGAGCAGCTATCGAGTCCATATGTCTCTCAGGCGGCTTGAAGAACCTCACAATCTCAACTACTACCTGAGGATTCCATACAAGCTCGAGGGACTTCAGTTTCGCAGTCACCGCCATGTCGGCGCTCCCGTCCAATGGATTCTGCTCAAACTGGACATGAAAAAATGCATCTGTCGAGGTGGAGAAATCATCGGCTCTAGAACCACTTTCGATGGGATCCCCTTCCGCGGTAGACTCATTAGCGCCATCAGTATCAGGCTTGTCTTCGGCATCATCATCGGCGAGCTCTTCGATTCGGCCTGAAGCTGGGTCGTCTTTGACACGAACGATCTGCGGGAAGAGACTGTTGGCCGTAGTTCCATCATTGACACGGAGACCGCCAAGGCTGACGTCCGCTAAGAAAGAATCCGGGCGCTGCAAGACCATTGCTCGGAAATTGTCAAAGTACATGCTGATGACCTCGGTGGCCTTGCCATGTACATCACGCTTCAAAGTAAAACTTCCGGTCTTGAGACTAGCGTCTATCCGAGCTTGGACGGTTTCCCGGGGAAGATCAATACTTTCGGTGATAGTCTGCTTCTCGTCCCAGTCAATGGCGTCGTACAGCTCTTTCTTTTCCTCCTCGCTGATAGTGGTATCAACCTCTTCCTCAGTCGTCTCGCCTTCAGGCTTGGAACCCCAGGCCCACGCAACCCATCCTTGCTTCTGTTTTGGAGGGGGTGCTTTCTTGACACCGACATTCTCCTTTCTGAGCTGACTTCGGGCCAGCGATCGGAAGAACCGAAGGTCCTCGTAGTTCAGCTTCCACTCCAGGTTATTAAGTGCAGCTGAATCCTGCGGAGATAGTGAGGCCGGATCTCGCTTTTTCTTCTTGAAAAGCTCAATGTACTTCTTACGGTCATCTCTTCGTTCCCTGAAGTAGTCCCAAGTCCATTGCCGATTTCGCTCGTGGATCTTGCTGAGAATAGCATTGCCAGCAAATTTGAACCAAGCACGCGGGTCTTCCTTTGGCGTGACACCTTTGGGCTGATACTTCTTGTATTCCTGGTGTCGGATGAAGTAATGGAAGAGATCGACCATCATGAGGGTATCCCGATATTGATCGTCATCAAGTACAAGACCGATTTCGTCAAAAATGAGACCGGCCTTGACCTTGGGTGCCCCGACCTTACCCGATCTATCCATCTCCAGTTTCGCCTGACCGCTGACTGGTTTCAAGATGAATTGGTGGTAGGTGCTGGCCTCGCCGCTTTCTCTGGGTATCATCTCTTTGAACTTGGTCATCATTTCGTCGTGCGAGGCTACCTTGGCCTGTCCGGGAACATCGGCTTCTCTACCAGTGCCCAGTAGGTCTGTATCTGTATCCCAGTACACCGCCAATGCTCCCAGCGTGGCAAGTTTGTATGTAGTACCCGCCGCCTTTTGGATATACGTGGGCTTCCATTCGCCATCAGTGCTGACAGCGCTGAACTCCTCGAGCGTGATACCAAGAGCAAAAGGGTGTCCCGGTGCAGATATGGAGTCCTCGTATCGCACATGGATGTTCTTGATAGTGACTTGCAGATTATTGACAATGGTGTCGACCAAGCTTGCAGTGAAGCTCTGATTTTTCGCAGCCTCCTCAGGACTCTGCGTTTCGACGTTCTTGTCCTTCAAGATCTCGGCGCTATCCAGCTTCTCGATCTTGACCTTCTGCCTCCTTGCCTCCTCTTCTTCCTCATCCCACTCTGCATCCTCTTTGGGTGCAGCCAGCAAGAAGACATCCTCAATAGCGACCTTAACCGGCTGGCCGCGCAAGTTGGAGAATGGGATGGTAAGGGTCAGGTTCCCGATGTGGCCCTCGACGACGTTGATGGGAAGCTTGAGCTGGTCCAGAGCCTCCTTGCGGAGCTCCAGGTCACGCAGCTTGACCTCACCCGAGAATAAACCAACATTGAGCTGCTTCGGATCAAAATTCCGAATGTACATGCCCAGGAAGCGGTTAAGCAACGAGGAAACTAGGCCTTCCAACACCATCTTGATTCGTATGTGCCGTCAGCCTGGCCAGGGAGATTATAGAGTGTTCTGCAGTGGTCTTCGGGGACCTGGGATGGCAGTCATGGGCAGTCGGATCAAACAGTGCTTGAAGATGCGGACGAAGGGAGGTCGTGAAGTGTCGTTCAGATCATAGCTTTCATGGAAAAGGGAGGGAAAGCGTGCTTGGTGGTATTACCGAGGGGTAGCTTCCGTCGTCAGGATGGAGCTCTTGCGGTGGCGGATTGGGGCTGCAGCGACCACAGAACGTGGCTATGGGAAAGCGAGTCGTGGATGGGAAGGGGCCGTTGGGCTCGTGTCGACTGGGCGCATTGAAACTTGGCTGGCCTAACCCAGATGAGCATTCTATTCGTCGTGAATAGGTAGCTTGCCTGGCGCTTCGATGATGCGTTTTGCAGGAGATGGGATGACGTCGCTCGCAAGGGATTGGCTTTGCCAAGGAGCTTTGACCACCACGACCTTCTATCTTTTCAATAAACATGCGAAAACTTTCCAGTTGTTATTATTCAGAGAGTACCTACTTCTGACACTTGGACTGTCCTCAATCATTGGAGATGTTCACGGTTATCAGGAATATTCCTAGTTCTTCAAAGGTTCTCGGATGAGCGCACCAGAATTGTCACCACGAGCCAGACAGAAACTCGTCAAAGACACCGGCAGCACAAAGCAAAGCCCCTATCCACCCCAGCTCACCACCCCTTAATCGTGCGAGTCCGCCCAGGCATAATTCGTCACCCTAACATCCACGACCAGTATCCTCCCCGTATCCCGAAAAGCATCGTCCGCCATGTCCTTAACCGCTTTCACCAACCTCGCTTTCTCCCCCTCCCAAGTCCAGTCTTCATCGATCTCTACCACCTCATCGCCGTCACTAGCTTTTTCATCCGACCCATTCTCAGCACCCCTCGGCAGAATTCTCTGAAACCCTGCCTGATCAATTTCACGCGCTAGCCTACACCTCTTCAAGTAATCCTTCGCCCCCGCATGGCCTTGTCTATCCATACTCCACCACTTTGGTGCCGGTTCGGATAGTGACTTCCTCCTATATGCATGGGCCACGTTGGAATGTACTTGACCTTCTTCACGCAATCTCGCTACGGTCAACGGAACAAGAATCGTGATAGCTGCTAGATTCGGGAATTTCGCCTCTACCATTGCCGAAAGAAATATAACGAACGATATGTGCAAATCGACGAGCGAGTCCGGGAGGTCAACGGCGATATGCAAAATTTCCGAAGAAAGCGTCCAGTCAAACCAGCGGAGGAATGAGAGGGTAAATATGGAGGGGCCGAGGTAGAAAATCGTGTTGTGATGATCATAGATGTCTGGGAGCCCATGATCCGGCATCAGTGGGTCAGGAGAGGACATGCGTTCTGTGACACCTCGAGCGCTCCTGGGAGGTGGTTCGAAACGAGGGTTGGGCGAACGGAGGCTGGGGTATAGCTTTTGGGTTTCGTATAGGGCCTCCGAGCAGCTGGCGGCGATAGAGGTTTGAGGGGATCCAAGAAGGGCACGGTGGTTCGTATAGAAGTCAGGGTCATCGTCTGGGATATCCACGACGTCCATATGGGCGATTACGGGTACAGGGTAGAGGGCCCATTCCCATATCTTGACGCGGAGTTCGGAGGGCAGGAGTGGGAAGCCGATGAAGGATTGTGCTGGGACGAGCCGATTCTGGTCTTGGGTAGACATAGTATAGTCGCTCGCAGTCGTGCGTGTGGAAGCCAAAGTCGATATCGATCGAGCGAGGAAGAAATGGCGGGAGAAGTGCTGGAGTTGCCAAGGTCTAAGCTGAGGTAGGTAGCCAAAGGTGGTGTATGGACTGCGCCGAGTTTTGTGGCCGTTGGAAAATCCTATTGTAGAAGAGGACGGGGAGACGCCTGGCCAGCGAACGGACTCGGGGGGTCTACGTAGTTGGGAGGGATTCAAGTAATCACAAATCAACAATGTGGGAAACACAAAATCGAAAAGTGTGCCAATTCATTTAGTGACGAGCCAGGATCACGTTCTTATGGTTGGTATCAATTGCTGCCTGCTGGACCGACTTCTCACATTTCGGGTACTAGAACTACATAATGGTTTCGGTCGAGAGTTTGCTGTTAACCACGGAACGTCAGAATTACACCTCCCAATGTTGCCCCAAAAATGGAAACAGAAAAGTCAGAAAGGCGACTACAAGCCAGAGTTTCCTGAGGTTCGAGAATCGAAGCGTGTGAAATCACTATTGCGCCTTCAATACTTGTTCGGGTTGCCTAACAACTGTCTAGGTATCAAGGTCAGGGAGAGGATTTGCATTCCCACTTGTCTTTTTGATTCAATTTCAGTCTACACATGATATCTCTTAATTTTACGGTCAATAGTCCCCTCCCATTTCCAAGTTCCGTGGACCATGATTAGAAATGTGCATCCAATTTTTTTATTTTCTACTCAAAACCAGAGCCATTCAATATGATATGCGGATAACCAAGAACGGTAAGGCACAAACCACTTGGCACTAGGTTCACATGAATCATTTCAGCTGTAAATGGTCGCGAAGAGTACTTGGCGGGGAAACGAACCTGATGAACTTAGAAATCAAATTTTTGGATGTCGCTTGGAAGCATGTGATGTGTCATGAAAAGAGCTGGATACGGTCAAAGACCATCTGTGTTCCATGGTTTGGATTTTCTCCGATCATCCGGGTTAGCCCAGAATCAGATGACTTGGATCATGGACCATTGGACGATTCGCAATCATTTTGGATGCTCTAAGAAACTCGGGAGGTTCCACCGTTTTAAACGAACTAAAATAACTGGAACTGCTTTTGACACTTGGGAATTGCCAACCGTATCCTGACTTTTTCGGTCCCACAGCAGCAAGATTAATACTGGGTCATATTAGACATATATAAAGACGAGACCGCTAGCCTCTCTCTTCGAATCTGAAGTCTCGCTATCGCCTCATATACTGGTGCCCAAGACTATACACCACGCAAACACACAAATCCATAACTTGAAACATTCCACCAGCCAGCAATCGGAACCATCCAAAATCATGTCATACCACAAAAGCATCCCCATCACAAACCCAAAAATGGCTTCTCACCCACCACCACCCACACTCTCCACCCTCCCCCTCGAACTCAGGAGAAAAATCTGGTAACACACCGTCTCCTCCGGCCCAGTCATAGCCCACTTCGACACCTCCGAAGTGCTTCCAACCTTCAGCTTCTTGGCCCCCCCCCAAGACCCGCATCGAGTTTTACGTCGACCTCGACGCCGGCAAATTGAAAGACTACTACCGCCCCGATATAACCTTCATCTCCACCCGCCACCTCTACACCTCCTCACACGCCACCATCGCCGCCTCCTGCCCCTCCGCCCGTCTCCACACCACCGAAGTCCACCCACTCGCCCACACAACCTTCAACCCCACCTCCTTCAAAAATCCCAACCCCCATCTTTTCCGTCCACCACCCGCACCAATTAGCCCCGACGCTCTGCCCACATTTTCCGCTTCGGGGCTGTCGTGTACCTGGAAAGACAAACTCATCGCCGCCTGCTCGTTCACAAATACAATCCATGTCTTCTATCTCAGCAACTACGACACGCAAACTATAATATACAGTGTCGCATTCTCCACCATATCGTACGACATCCAGCACGTCGCATTCGGCCTACACCGTATCCGCGACTTTCGCCACGATTTTGAAGATTTAGCAGATGTACACAACTGGCCTGCCTTGCAATCAATCACCATCATCGTACCAAGCAAAATCCTAGCTTTGAAGAAGAGTGGCGGGGATTGGCTGATGGAGGGGAACAGGGAGAAGAGCACGGAAACGAGGCAGATCGAGGCGTCGCATAGAATTTTGGAGCAGGAGAGAGCGGACTGGCTGGATATTTTGGAGAAGTTTGATTTGAATGCTAGGTGTTTGAATGGGAGGCTGGATGAGGTGCCGGTGGACGGTGGAGTGTGGGATTGGGAGGCGGAGAAGGGGAGGTTGGTAGAGTGTGTGAAGGAGATTGTGCGGAGGGCATGGGGGGAAGAGAAACGGACGAATGTGCCGGATGTGAGAGTGAAGGTGTCGGATTTTGGGTGGTTGGATTATGGGGCTGGAGAGGGGAGGTCAGACTGAGGTTGTTTCTATTGCTGCGATGGAGATGTCGTCGGATGTGTGAGAAAGTGGGACTCACCAGGAATGAATAGAGCCGTTGATATCTGGATTATTCTTAATCCTCAGGGAGAGCTCAAATGACTCGAGAAAGTCTCGGAAAGTTTGAATATTCCCAGTGACTTCCATGTCGTGGATTTCAGCAGTACCTCATGGAAAATTCCAGGAAATTTGGAAAACACCGCTGCATCTCGCCCTAATGCACCAAACTTCTCCGGTCTCGACAATTTATTCACTTGTACCGGTTTTCCGCTCACCGTGGCGTTTACAATTACCAAATGATATTGCCATAAACATTTGAAAGCCAGCAACATGACCACCAGTCTAGCACCCAATCAACAGCTCCGATTTGAGACCCTTCCCACCACGCCAGCGCTAAGATATGCATGCATTGCAGATGCTCGAAAACCCATCTTTTCAATCCCTCTTCCCATCCCTCACCATTGACCACGAACCCCTTTCCTCCCTCACGTCTTCCTCTTACTCAACGCCTTCACAAACCCCTCCTTCTCCTTAACCCCCAACTTAACCCTCTTCACCCTCCCCAACCTCGCCAAACTCTCCCTCACCGTCTCCAGCAAAACCTGTTCCTCTCCGCTCACCTCCCCATCATCCCCCGTCTCCCTATCCATCATCTCTTTCTCATCAACCGCCACCACGCCCCCATTAGTATTAAACACCGCCTCCGCAATCCTCACCCGAATACTATGCGTCGGCTGCCCAAGCAGCCCCCACAAAAACCCCCAATACCTTTCCGGCACCGGCGTCATGATATCCTTCGGCGTATACCTAAGACTCATCGGAAAAATCTTCACATCCCCCGGTACCGTCAATAAACTAGGCGCAAAGTTGAGAATCGCATTTCCGTTACTCGTCGTGCATTCGGGAAACACAACGATCACGCGTTTCGGATTCGCCTTCAGCAAGTCCCCCACCGTCGTAAGATTTGCATTATGCGGCGGATAGTATTCCGGTTTCTTCAACGCCCTCACCATCGCACCCCACAAACTAGTCCTCTGCACGCACCTCGTACTCGGCCACGAGATAGTGAAAATCGGATCGAAAATGGCCGCCAAGTACAGCGCGTCGATAGGCGAAGTGAACGAAGAAGCGATGATGTTGCCAGGCTGGGGAAAACGGTTAAGGTGGTGTTTGGCTAGGCTGCCGCGTTTGACGCCGTCGATTTGGAGGTCGATCCACCAGATGCCGGGGATGCCGAGGAGGAGCCAGAGGAAGGCTTTTTTGAACCAGGGGCCGAGGGGGAGCCAGCGGAGGAGGAGAAACCAGGAGAGGGCGATGGGGAGGAAGAGGGGGAGTTTGATGGTGAAGAGGAGGGTTGAGAGGAGGGTGGTGGGGAGGGAGGTGGTGGGTGAGGGAGGAAAGAAAGGGGCGATGCCGGAGCCTGGGGGGTTGAAGCTGTTAGCTGGAAGTGTGTAATTGGCGTGAAGGGAAGTTGGTGGGAGCTTGTTGGGAAGCTCTGAGAAGCTCTGCATGTGACGGGTCTTAGACGGAAGATGGACTCACCTCGATCCCGGAACTGCGAATATTTCTCCATGGTGTTTGAGCTGTAGTTGTGGAGTTTTGGGATGATCGCAACTCACAGGGCTGTGGGATGTTCGGTGTCCTCAATGCATTGTTGGGAGCTTCACATGCGGTGAACTTGAGGTTGCACTTGAGCCGTGTTCACGAATTTCGAAGCTATCCGCATCGGTCAGCGATCGCCCGTCTTCACGTGGCACCAAAGTCTAAAAGGTGCTAGCTGCTAGGCCTGAGGCTGAAGCAAGGCTGAAACGCTGGACGAGGCTGGGGTCGTTACACTTCGAGTCGGGAGGGGATACTAGGGCAAGGTCGGGGAAGTCGGAGCCGAGTCGACGTGGAACAAAATGCTCGACAGCTTCACCGCCAGACGGGAGTTGCGGCTGGGCCGTGAATGCTAGGCTCGGACGGTCGCTTTGCTGTCGAACACTCGGAAAAGTGGGCGATAATACCGGTAGTATAGTGAGAAGTAGGCTGAGTTGATGCGCCCCCATGGGCCATGTCGATGAAATTGTCCGAACAGAGGCAACATTCACGAAGGTATGTCACCCAAGCAGTTTCAACCTCCTGAGGACTTTTGGAGACAAGAACTAGGCTCTTGCATATGGACGAACAATCTAAAGCCAGTTTTGTTGTCTACCTAGGGGTTGAGTCGTTCAGGAATTATAGCTGCACCCGTCAACTCCAGCGGTCTGAGCTCTCCTGCTACCAACTTCCTCTCCCCTTAGTCCTTTGGCAAGTACTTGATGCCACTGCTCGGGCACGACCCCTTCGCACCAACCGCACTTGAAGCAACAAATTTACCATCCTGCAGGCTTCCCTTGACGTTGAACGCATACCAAGCCTGCTCTAGGCGGCCCTTGTAGCATCCCAAGACCGGCGCTTCTCCAGTGACCGGGGTCAGAGCATCCGTCAGTTCCTGGAGAGTGTAGGTCTTGGAGCTGGAAGGTGTAATCCCTGCATCTTTCAAAGCGGAGTAGGTGTCGAGACCCTAGCACATTTGTTAGCATTCATCCGACAGGAGGGCGTTGTTCGTGAGCTGTCATACCTTGAAAGTCTCAACAACTTTGGTGAAGAAATCCACTACTTCGGTACCGGGCGTGTAATCGTCGCCGTAGCAGCTGGGGCTCAGGGTGTTGATGCAGGTGGCGTGCTTGTTGAACTCGTGTTCCCAGAAGTATTCTAGCGTGCCGGATTCTGGCACCCAATAGGTGTTCATATAGTCGAGGAGGTCGGTCTCGCCTGCTGCGGTCAGAATCTGGGTGATGTTCTTGTATTGCGGTGGTCCGGATTTGCAATATTGCTCATACGAGCCGTCGCAAAGATCGGGCCTGTGGTAGAAGTGTTAGCTTGTGAATTCGAGCATATCCTCCGTTTCAAGTACTCACCATAGTCCATGGATGGTCCAGCTATCAGATGGTCCGGTAGTTGGGCTGGTATCCCAGAACTGAGTCTGCAGCAGCTGTCCACCCGGGTAGATGAAGCAGCACGAGTCCGGGGCAGTGGTGGAGTTGTGGCAGCTCACAGGACCATCGGAAGGACAGCTTTCGAAGGGTGCAACACTATTCGAAGGCGAGGATAGGTTGTCGACACGGCCAAGTGGAATCTGGCTCATAAGACCGGAGGCGAAGCCCATGAGATTTCGGAGAGAACTCATGTTGAAAGACATCTTGCGGATGTACTTGTAGTACAGTGAGAATCAGATCAACAAGGACTGATAACAGTTGCGAAAGATAAGTTAGAATTTCTTGCAGCTGGAATGTTGGACAAGAAGAGATGGAAGAAGGAGGAAGCACAATCGACACATGCAGGTTATCGGACTGTACCTGCATGGACCGGTCACCTGACTCCTGCATTTGCTTTTCCCCAGACTTGACACCCGTGGTGCAGAGCGTGGGCCAGACTATGGTCCGTGATTGGATGGCCGCGGAGCTTAAGCGGCGCGCTAGCGGGACCCTGAAGCGGGTTGACGTCACCAACCTTGATAAGCTTATCGAAAAAGCATATCCTAGCTCCAGCTCGCGCCCGCTCCCCTCCATACTCACCACGCCCGCGCAGCCTCCATCCACACGAGGTGCACTGTCACACATTGTTGCGCTTAGGCCCGTCGCTGTAAGTTCACATCCTACCCTACATCTTAATGATCCGGGTGAGATCTTCACGCGAGACACAGCTTGAGCGCAATTGGCACTCAAGCAGTCCTCTTCGCGGCCTGTAGCGCACATCACCGCCTGTATTGTCCAACTTCGGCTGACCATTGTGCAAATTCACAGCTTCCATCATCGTCCGTCACTCTCAGACCCAACACTCTGCGCCAAGCTGTCCTGAACAGCTTTCATCATGGAGAACAACGCATCCCACCTCTCTCGAGAGTCGGCCCCTGCCGATGTCGCCAAGGAAACCAACATTGAGGTCGCAGACAGCCTTGAAATCAAGGTTGACATCGGCATTGATACTTTGGCGGCATACACGATTTCAAGTGGCCTGAACGAGAAAACCATGGCTATGATTAGCAATGATGGTGGCTCGAGCGACATGAAGGCAACGAGCGACACTACAAGCGAGAAGTCCACAAGGTCACCGGCGAGTACCAGACTGTCGAGGAGGCAAGATCTGCATTGCTCAGACCCGAAATCAGATTGCGCGGAGAGCCGCTTACTACCCAGCGCATGATTATCGAGGAGCTTGCCATGCCCAAGCGTACCCTGATGGTTGCTCTGGGTTCCTCTGCTGAGGAGAATCCAATGTCGGGGGCAGTGGTTTGCATTCAGGGTGCACACCTTTTAATCGACCCTCGTCTTCAGTCCCCAAGCCGCCGTGCTGACGAGCGCGCCATCGAAGAATTTTTTGGCATCTGCAAACCTGACCCCGAGATGATGGCTTGCCTTCTGGCAATTCCTCAAGACCGTCGCTACCGTCTCAGTGTCTTGCAAAGCAATGTGCTTCTGACTATCTCGTCTGCGAAAAGAAATCACGACTTCATGCCTTCCGAGGAACAGAGGCAGGCTTTCATGGAGGAGACGATCGGTGTGAGTGGATGGCTGGAGTCTGGAAAGGTCCTGTCCGCCGTCTGCCTTAGCAATGTGGCGAAGTGTCTCCTTGCGACGAAGACGTGGTGTGTCAAGTCGTTCTTTATCAAGGGCAGAGAACATAACGCTGCCGTGCAGGAGAAGATGGAATTCGAGCTGAAAGTGGACAAGCACTCACACGAGGAACACTTGATGAGGATACGACTGTTGTCACGGAGACCGAGGTTGCCAAGATCCGTTCGGACCAGGAGCAATACCAGCGGGCGTGTGATCGCACTGATCAGGCCATTGATCTTCTTAGGCCCGAGAACCGCGAGAAGGTCGCGGAATTGGAGGGTAGGCAGGTGAAGGATTGGATGGAACTGCATGGCCGCATGCAAATCCGCGATCTTGCCTAATACTCTCAAGTCCCGAGAGTCTGTGAATGCTCCTACGGGAACAGCTTGGGCGTATTCGGGTGTGGCGTTATGGGGTTGTCTCTCGGTTCTGGTGTTACGGACAGATGATACCCTTTTGCGTGTGTCACTTGACACAGTCTCTCATACCAGCGTTCATGACATACATCAGCAAGTGCGCTTAGATAATGAACGTACTAGTTCATGAAGATGAGCAAAATGGAACCGCTTTCTTCTATTTTTGTGTTCTTGTGATGGCTTGTGAGTGACCATTGATGTTTGTTGTCTCTTGTGTTTTGAGATGCAGTGTAGACACTGTGAAAACTTGGTAGTAAACTTCATCCAATGTCCACCGAAAGAAACAAAACTCTCATCTATTGCCCGACCACGTCAATTTCTCTCAGCCCATCCAGCGAACTGGGGAGCCATAGACCTATCATCCAGTGGGCGAAGCAATACAGCCTCAATGGTGAATACTCCAGAAACTGATACAGAAGCACAGCCTCCTGCTGAAGTGTTTCTTCCCTTTCGCTCTTAGCATTTGAAACCACCTCCAACTCTCAAATTTCTCATAATTTCGTCTTCCTTGACTGCATTATTGCTCACTCGATCCAGTTACCCCTTCGCCACCTTCTCCTTCCTCACAATGGACCCAGTCTCACGAGAGAAAGCATCAAAGTTCGCCCTAGAGTTCGCAGAAAAGCACTCATTCCCCTTCCTCATCCCCAGCCTCCTCCCTCCCCACCAAAAAAAAAAAACGCTCCTTCTCCTCATCCTCAAAACCGCCTTCGAAGAATACATCCCCCTCCCCTCCGAGCCATCCCACAAAACCAACATGAACAATTCGATCATCGAAGTCCTCTTCTGTGCTTCGCATTACCAAAATAACTCCAAGCTGGACAGGATTTGGAAGATGGTGAATGGAGTGGATAATTGGCTTGATGGGATCTGGAAAACAGTTTCCGCCGGGGGTGAAGAGGGATAGGGAGATTGAGAAGCTGGCGAAGAAGGTGAAGGATGAGAATCAGGATGAGGGATTGAGGGCGTTGGCGGGGTTTGTGGGGAAGATGGAAAAGGGGTTTAAGGAGGCGCAGAGGCTGGTTGCTGAGAATGACTTTTTGTTTGAGGACTTATAGTTGTCTGATGTCTGAGTACATCTCCTCTTCCGCCAGTCATGGAAGGCTAGGACCTCGAAGCGTGTGACAGAAGTCGCTGATCCTCTTTACGACACAAAGAGTTCAACTTGTGCCTGGGCGTGTCCAACTTCAAAGAATCTTCAACATCGCGGCAGCACTTGTCTGCACGAGCCTCCGGCAGGCGAACGAACGAACATGATCCAAATCCTGAGGGCGGTGATACTATGAAAGACGGCCTCGAGATCAGCACGGAGGCTCTGGGGTGGGGTGATGTCTGTGGCAGATCGTTTGAAGCCTGCGGGTTGTAGGGGATGGTGCTTGTTGAGGTCCAGGTGTAGCCTGTATACTCATGAGCAAACTATATAATTCTTTGAAGGAATGGAGGAATGATGCAAACATTTCACGGTGACACGATGACACGATGTTGGTCTTTGTTAGCGTGCCTGCGGCACCTGAGACTACCTACATGTACTGAGTCACGACCAGTGGTAGCATAGAGACCTAAAAAACCTACCCTGGGGTATAAATAGCTCCGATGTCGCTTTACCTCTCCACCTCTCTTTAGGAAATAAAGCGTCACCCCAGCAACGAATCCGCCTTTGATCCGACGTTAAAGACGATTTATTCGCTTCCCCTTCAATACGAACATCCTCCTCCCCAGTCTCCAGTCTCCAGTCTCCAACTCCCAACTACCACTCTTCTTCCCAACTCCCAACAAGATGGCTGCAACTCTTCAACCTATCGTCACCTTTCATTCCCAACTCGCTCCCCAGGAGCATGGAGCCGCAGTGAGCCAGCTCCCAACTATCGACTTCAGCTCCGCTTCCCCCGAAGCAGCCTACGATGTGCTCTCCTCCGCAGCTTCCACCACCGGCGTAGCACTCATCACCCACCTCTCCATCCAACCCCCCATCGCCTCCATCCAAGCCCTCTTCAACCGCCTCTACGCAGACGCCGCTCTCGCAGCCCGTCTCAACGCAACCTACCCAACCCGCGGCGTCTTCAAAAACGCATGTCTGAACCCCTCCGCCTCATCTGCCATCGACCAGAAAACCACCATCGACCTCTCCGTACTCCGTCTGCAAAAGCTCAAGGAGCTGGATCCCGCGTTGGTCGAGGAGCTGGGTTCGGATTTCACCACCGTGCTGGATTTCTACAGCATGGTGGAAGCTGATGTGCTGCCGATTCTCATGCGCGCTACTTATTCTATCGTGGGAGCGGATATTGCGCCGCTGCATGCTGGCAGCAACAACAATCTGCGACTCATCGACTACTTCCCTAGCGCGACGTCGAACCGCTGCGGCGAGCACAGGGATTACGGTACCTTCACCATCGTCTTCCAAGATGGTTCCGTCGGAGGCCTTGAGTTTGACATTGACGGGGAGTGGGTTTCGGTGCCATCGAGTGTCGATGCGGTGGTTTCTTGGGGCTGGTGCGGTGCGATTTTGGGCGATGAGAAGGTCAAGGCTGCCAAGCATCGGGTGATGCGACCGATCCAGTGCAGAAGAGACGTACTACGGCGGTGGTGTTCGTGGCGCCGGATCTTGACGTGGTGTTGAAGCCCTTGACTGGTGATGAGAAGGGACAGGGGGCTTGGACTGAGAGAATCAGGGGGGGAAAGCTGACTGTGGGCGAGTTCAAGCAGGTTATGGCTAAGAAGTGGCGGAGGCGTGAGGGCAATGAGCCTGGTGAGGTCGTGGAGGGAGGACAGGATCGGGAGATTGTGAGGTTTGTGAAGGGAATTTAGAGGGGGGGTCGTTTGGCATAACAACCTTGTATATAGTAACTTTTTACCTGGGTAGACTTTGGGGGCAACATATTCAATAAATGGCAGTTTCTGGTTTTCACTTGAAAGATTGATTCTCTTGGGACCTGGTCATTCAGTTGCAGGTCAGAAGGAAGAGTCTTTAGAGCACAACATACAGAGACTCCATATCAGAGTTTCGAGTTCAGATAACTCCTTCAAATTCTCCAAACGACCAGTCCGCCCCGTTACCATGCTTGGTATAATTCGGAAGATTATTGTGTTTCCTCGTGGCTTCAGCCTTTCTGGCGTTTCCCAATCAGTCAACTCGGCCCGAGGCTGAAATCTGAATCCGCGGCTAGAGACATGAAACTTCATCCCAGTTCCCAGCCTTCGAACACTTTTGGAAGTTTGTTTCCTCATGGCTTTACCGACTTTCATTTGCCAAGTGCGGCATTTATTCAGTCGCTGTGTGCGGACAAAATCGCCGTGTTTTCTTGGAATGGCTGACTCGCTCATGTTTTTGCTGCCCACCGACGGCGACAGTCGGCTGCCCAGCTTCAGGCTCGGAGGAAGGACATAGTTGATCAATTGATCAGGGGTTCAACACCCCTGGTGACGATCTTTTGTGCTGGAAAAATGTTCCGACGAACGAAACTTTAATCAAGAATCCAGGGGTCGGACCTCCGAAGGAAGCTGAAGGAGGATCAGCCAACTATCAAAAGGCCAGCTGGAGAACCGGACTGCAAACTTCCTGGACAACCATCCACACGGTCGTGCAGCCAGCGCATCTAGAAACTCAGGCTTGTCAAGCCCAAAAGTCCAGAAAGAGGAAATAGATCGTCGTCAGCCAAGATCTAGGCCGCCGTGAGGCCGTCTATGGGGGCCGAGGCAGCGGTTGCCAAGGTCACCGGATGGACAAACTCGGGTCAGAGGGCGGCGACGAAGCTGGAAAAGGCTCGCACCGCAGCCTGCGAAAAGTGGCGTGATCGTACCAAAAGCAGACTCGTCGCTCGCTCCTGCTATTTCTTGCACCGAGTGAAGGCAAATCACATGGAAGCAAAATCATTTCGCGCAGGGCCAAGGCGCAACTCTTGCCGGGACTTTGTCGCGAAAGATTCGCGACCGTGCCTTTTCTTCTCTTCTCCTTTCTTTGTTCTGTCTTAAAAGAAGCGAATCCTGCACACACATCCTAAGTTCTGACTTGCATCTTTACTACTACGAATCGTTCAACACTACTACACCTGTCACCTGCAGACTACTGCGTCTCACTATTGAATCCTAAGGCTCAACCCACTGCAAGCCTCCAAGCCACCTAAAAATCAGCCTTACCCCCCTACAACGGCCATAACCTCATTTCCTCAACGCCGCAACCAGCAACTCTCCCAACCACAACCACAACCACAGTTCCTCTCGCAAAACCGCCAAACAACCCAACACCATCCACTCACCTCAACACCACTCAAATCCACCCCACCAACACACAGCCAAAATGTACTGCACCTGCGCCCCCTCCTCCTCCGACTGCTGCGCCTACTGCCAGCGCGCCGGCCTCGCCATGCTCGGCCGCTTCAACCTCGAGAAAGTCTCCGCCAACCGCTCCGCCCTCGAAGCCCTCCACATCCCCGTGCACCAGAAATACGACGGTCCCTCTATCGCCGCCAAGGCTGATGTGCAGAAGCGATTGAGCATGCCGGCTGGACGCGGTGTTGATGGCCTGAGGTGGTTCGAGATGGGTGGCCTTGTGAAGGAGACCGCTGTGGCTACCAATGCCCACCTGGAGAACAAGTTGTAGGGCATGATTGGAGGGAGATGGGCACGACTGAAGCATGGGATGGAGTCATGAGATTTGCACGGATGGCGTGGCATAGGATGGGATGGGAACACTGCAGACATGGGTGTCGCCCTCGTACGAACTGCCTCGCACGGCGTCGCACCGCCTCGCCAGCTCATCCGTCATCCTCAAGCCAGTCGAGTACATACGCACCGGGCGGGTTCGACAAATTCCATGCATTCGGAGGAAGCCTGACAAGAAAAAAACAAGAACAAAAAAATGGGATGCATCATTGCTGGGGCGCTCGGGATGGATATCTGGAAGGTGTTTCGCGATACCCATTCCACAACTTCCGCATAGGGAGGCCTCGATTGATATCCTACATACTTGCTGCTTTGTTGCCAGCGCTTTGCGGGCATGGGTTTAATATGCGATGGCTTCGATCCGTTAGTCTGAAATTGCATCACAGTTTGCTTCAATGCTTGGTCTTACATTTTGTGAATGAGTGCCAATTGCAGAATATAACATCACTTTGGATTGAGATAGGGGTGAAGTTCCGTCGTTCTACAGATCCTGATATAAGACGAAACTTCCTGAGCTTGTAAGATGTTGAAGTGAGGCACTGTCCCTTGCCTGAAGCTATGCTGTATGATGAGTCTACTCGGCGACCAGAAGAGCCAAGCCGACTCAAGTATCCTTCCTTGAGTCCCGTTGTATAAACGGCATAATGCAAGGTAACAAGTGAGCACAAGTATACCTACCGTATTAGACAGTCATAAAACAACATCTCATCACCATCGATTGTGGAAGCTTCATCACTCATCGCACTCACCAAGCATCACAACCATCAAATCAAGCATATACATTTCCCATTGTAAAGCAAGTTTGAAACTAGCAATTAAAAGCACAAATTGGCCTAGGATATTCCCAGACAGCCCAGGACGATACGAGTTTGATACCGAAGAGCAAGCAACGCCAGTCGCAAAAGTCCCGAAAAGTAAATCACACAAACACTGGCAGAGTACTGTAACGCCCTTGCCAGTGTACAAACGGTACAGTAAACACCTTGTCCTAACACCAGCATGTTCCAACTCCAGCCCCTATTGAACAATCGCCCGAGAAACAGCCAGAGGCGCCATGAACACTGAATCGTAAAAGCAGAGCGCTGAAGGAAGCGCAGCAAAGCATATTTTAGGTGTGTGCATGTCTGCACCATTCAGTGGGTGAGAATGAGTGATCACGCAACTCATTCATCACCCTTCGCACTGCCACTCCCCCAGATCGTCCAGCCGTCCTCGGCTTTCTCAATGGGACACAGCTTTGCAGCAGCAGAACCAGCCTCTTTGGTGTTCTGAGCCATCAACTCGCCGACATTGTTGCGTTTGTGGTTTTCCTTGGCATTTGCTTTCTCCGCAACTTCAGTGTCCAGTAGTGCCTGCAGCCTCCTGCATAATGTTGGCGGTGTTGCTGGTCTCTGGCTCGTCTTTCTCATCATCATGAATGACAAACACTGAGGTCGCATCACAGCCTTCCCCGTAGAAGTCTTCGGCTGCCAGGTCACCAAGTGGCTTGCGGTCGATCTCGATAGCACCCAGTTCTTTCGCTTTGCGTGTGCTGCGGCTGGACTTGGTGCGGACTGCGCCTAGGGTGGGTGCGCTGTAACTTCCATTCATGGTTGGGACGGAAGATGAGTTGGAAGTGGAGGAAATATTAAGGGAAGGAAGACGTGTCTGGCTAGCATCGTCAGGCGGCGGCACATTCTCCTTTCCGCGTGAGTTGCGTAAACGCATGGTGCTTTCCTCGTCAGAAGACAGGTCGAGCGTGCAAGTGGAGTGCTCCATCAGGTTCGTGAGCAGCTCATCAGGAGTGTCTTCGTGGATGGTGAAGTACCAGGAGTCTATGCCCGAGGGGTAGGCATCGTTGGGGGACTGTGAGGAGGTCTGGGGAGCTTGGGGACGCGCAGCTGTGGAGGCTTTGCGAGTAGGGCCGTAGCTGGGCATGGTGTTGCTGAGGGCGGCATCGAGGGAGAATGGCGCGCAGATGGCGGGGCTGGAGGCGCTGGTGCTGAAGCGGGGTGGGTCGACGCGGGTAAAGGGCGAGATGGTCTTGCGGCGGTTGAGGATGCCGGTGCGCTTGCGCGTTGGCGAGCGGCCGGCGGGCGCGGTCATTGGAGTGGATTTGCTCGGGTTGAGCTTGGAGATGGGAGAGCGGAGGGGGCGGGGAGTGGTGGTGGTGCGAGAGATTGCGGAGAAGGAGAGCTTGAGTGGGTTGCTTAGATCTGGAGATGCTGGGGCTCGGGTCAGGATGAAGTGGGATGGCTTCGAGGGAGAGAGGCCGTCGAGGCCCTTGGATTTCTTGGGCGAGGAGTAGATGGTCGGGTCAATGTTCTCGGCGTCGTCCTCGTAGATAGCAGCTTTACGCTTGCCGGGCGGCGAGAGTGGGAGAGCTGCATGGGACACGCGATTAGGATGTGGGACAAAACAGGTGACGTGGAGCGGGCGATTGAAGCATACCATTCTGACGGTTCTTGAGGCTTGTGAGATTCTGCAGACGGGCGTTGTCCAAGGGCGCGAACGGCTGCCTCGAGCTTGCCATTGGGACGGTGGTGGCCATGGTATCAGAAGTCACAGAGGTGGTGAGGGACTGGTGTCGATGGGGTAAACACTTGTAGTGGTGTGTCAACAAAGTTTGGAGGGAGTTCTTGTTTTCTCGCTTGTGCTTTTGTGGGGACGGTAGTTGGACGTGTCGTGGAAATCAAGAGGTTGACGGTGTCCAGCTGTCGAGATCACAGGAGGTGAGGGGAGAGAGAGTGATATGGGGGTCAGGCATATATCGGGGGAGCTTGTCGGTGTTTCGCGCGCAGGCGTTGGGTGTCGAGAGGAGAGCGGGCAGGCTCCCGGGACTGGCAAGAACAGGCTCTACGGTGTTACGGCAATTCCAGCAGTGCTCTCGCGAGTGCAGCAGCGGACATGCAGCCTTTTCGTGTTGAAGCGCGTCAAATCGTGTCAAGACCCAATGGGCTTCGCGACATTGTCTCAAGGGGAGCGCAGGGTGGGAAGGTCGCTATGCTCGCTCTCGTATCCCTCGCTTCGGCCACAAACAGGGACAAACACAGGCTGAA
This sequence comes from Cyclaneusma minus, assembly GCA_037179335.1. Taxonomy (NCBI): domain Eukaryota; kingdom Fungi; phylum Ascomycota; class Leotiomycetes; order Marthamycetales; family Marthamycetaceae; genus Cyclaneusma; species Cyclaneusma minus. The sequence continues at coordinate 820,700 of JAKZHN010000010.1, forward strand.
CCGGGCAGCACCCTGACGACTATTTAATGGCAGTGACACGCATTGGGGATGGGCCGGACGCTCAGCCGCTGTTGCATCCATGCCGCAGCGATGGATTGGCGCGAAGGAACGCAGGGGCCGGGCGAAGCTATTGCCAATCTATCCCAAGCCAGTTAGGCCCAACACGCTCCAACGCGAATATAAAAGGCTCGTCGCGTCCGCCCTTTCGCGACGTGGAGTTGCAGTGGGCAGAGCTCCCTTGCTGCTGAGTCTGATGCTCGTCATTCCACGCGTTTATTACTGCCCACCTTGCCGTCTACCCGCTCCTCGCTCCAGCTCAGCCCCTTGGACCTGATTGTCGCGGACTCGATATGGATTTCGAGGGAAGAGGAGAGCATCACAACGATGAAGAGCTATCACACTTTGTCGACGACCTCGAAGTAGAGGATGAAAAGGATACCTTGAGTCGCCCTCAAAGGAAGCTTTCGCCATGATTCAGTCTCTCTCAGTCCGCCATCTGCTGTGAGTTGCCACATGTGGTCGCCATATCTGCGACCTCGTGCCACACCTTCGTTATCTCCCTCTCTTGTTGGACGAATGCTCCTATCAGTCTTCCTGCTTGCCGTCGGTGGCTGGTGTTGTGATGCGATGACGAGGGCGTGCCACTGGCCGCATTGACGGCCATTGCTCTCTGTCGAGTCATTCGAGCTGAGACGGAGTCGTTGAGACGAGCTCGTTTAGAGCCTGCTGCAAGCTATTCATGCTTGCAGCCTGGCGCCTTCCATTGCGCGTTGCTGACTGTGGTTACTTGGACCAAGTTATCTTCAACGATTATGACTATTCTCAATGATTCCGAGAGTTCCAAACTATGCCGAGCATTTTCAATGACTCCGAAAGTTCCCAATGAGTTGGATCTCTCAATAATTCTGCATATTCTCAATGATTGGGCATATCCTCGGTGACTGGGAATATTCCTTTCCAGTTCTGCAACTTCTTTCCGTTTTCCTGCATCTACTTAGGACCAGAGGTCAAGTGTCCAGCGATGTCCGCGCCAGTGTTGCACAATCAAGATTCAGGAAGCTGCAGAGCGACCGTCCTGGAGGCTGGCAGTGGGACCTGAGAAAGTATGGGAAGACAGGTACTTAGGCAGGCACATGGTGAGTGAAGCTTCCAAACGGCAGTCACGATGGATGACACAATCAGCCAAAGCGCCGGCGTCCCAGCAGCAGTCAAACCAACTCCCATCAATACTATTTTGGAGCTATCACAGGCGACATGTTGTTCTAGTACCCTGACTTACACGCTTTTGATTACCCTCATAATCTCACTTACCAAACATAATGGCACCGGGTAGTGACCAAGGAGTATCTCGCAACTTATCAAGCCCGGACTTGAGCGATGTCGAGATGCAAACGTTCTTTGGTTCATCGCCACCTCGCCAACCTACCGAAGACCGTATACCGTCAAGCTTCGAGCGGAGCGACGTCGAGGCACCTACACGACGTACTTCAACGCCAAATCTCCCGGATCCTGGCGACCGTTTGCCTCCAAGTCCCTCCCGGAACGAGGGTGAGGCACAAATACCATGTACTTCAACGTTAAAGCTCAGGGACCCTAGCGAATTTGCACTACCCCCTAGCGCATTTACACCACCAAGTCCCTCCCTGAGCGATGCTTCGTCACATACAATCTTCAATTCATCGCCAGCCCTTTCACAATCCGGAGACCGTATACCGTCAAACCTCGAGGGGAGCGACGACGACGAGGTACGAACATCCGGTTCCTCATCGCCACCTTTCCCAGCTCCCGAAGAAGCTTTGCTGGCAGGCCTCCAGTACATCCTAGGACGTTCCGAGGGTGTCGAGGACTTGTCAGTGCCAGATATCGTATCTGTCCTACCGTCAAGCGTAAACATTGTCGATGCAGAAGAAGTCGTTTCCATTCTCAATGACCTTGCCTGGACTGGCCCACCAGGGCGGGAGCTCAACTTCCACCGAAACAACGACGGTCGCTTTGGATGGTCGATGCAGACGATGGCCGCTATCCCAGCAGGCGAAGAGATATGCAGGTCTAAAACTGTTCTGGTCTCTTATCCTGCCAGAGAGCATAACGCGGTGCCTTGCGACAACTGCCATTACCACACAGGGAGCCGGATTCATCCATCGGGCGGGCTCGTGACCTCCGATTATCCCAAAGACTTCTCCGTGGAAGATTGCGAAGAATGTGGCCAGGTGGCGTATTGCTCCAAGGTATAATCCCCGTTATTGAGATATCCACAAAGAGGGACACTGTTTCTAAGTCCTGGGCACGGTCTGACACTCTCCTAGGAGTGCCGAGAAGAGGCATGGTCTTCCCACCACCAATTCGAGTGCGTCTTCATGAACGCCGTGGCCAGCAGCCCTGCGAATGTAAAGCGCTTGTTCTGTGAAGAATCCCAATGGCCATTTCGTCTGTTACTGAGGTATTATAACGGCCTCATATCGGATGCAGAGTGGAAGCCGCTTCGCCTTCTAGCGACAACGGCCCCGGAGGCAGCTACCGACGAAGAGAAGATATGGCTGATGCGGGTTCTTCGGGGTCTGGAGCCTCTTGGCCTAAAAGAGTGGATGTTTCCCGAAGCTCTGGAGCTCCTCAACGTCGTGAGTGAGCAGTTTGTCGTCTGGTCAAAAAGCCTAGGCATCCCTCGGAAGTAGCAAGCTGCGAAACCTGTGTCTTTGAGATTGATCAAGTCATTTGGGGCTGATTAAGTTATTCGAGCCGACCTGAGTTTATTGTTGGAGTACTAGAATTCTTCCACCCTTGTATCTACTGGCACAGGTTATATGAACTGACACTTATTTAGTTGAGGTTTCATAAAGTTCAATTATGTTATTTTATACCTGACGCCACGACGTTCTCACAACACTTGAATGTGTTGGCATCCCTTGCTGATCATTCATGGTATGTCAAAAACGCAAAACTCTGACTGGTCATAGACTGAAGCCGTTGCTGACTATTCCTCTGTGGTTACATGTAGTGACCCTAATGCACACGTCATCTACGAAAGGGGCGAAGTTCGCCTTCGATCCTTGCGACCGATAGCCGCCGGTGAATGCATCACCTGGTCGCGTTTCGACGACACATATGATGTGGCATTTCGTCGGAAGGCGCTCTACGGCTTCTTCGGGTTCATGTGTACCTGTCAGTTCCACCTTGAATCTCATATGACAGCAGTCCCACTAACTTTCCGCCAGGCGACAGATGTAGACGCGAAGTGAAGGTCTGGCCACAGCTTTTCGAGCGTTTTTCTGAAGTCCCCAAGCCCGACGACGCGCCCCTATATTGCGAAGCCTTCCGCAACTCGCAATGGGATATGGTGGTGCGGGTCAATACCCTCGTCAACAGCCAACTGGATCCGCAGGCTACAGAACAACATTGTCTGGATCTGATTACTGCATTAGATGACAAATTCAGCAAGTTACCCTTTCCCGGCTACGTACAGCCGCAACAATTCGCTTGCCTGAAGGTAGCGCAGAAGCTGTTTCGTTTGGGCCGTATCACTCGCAGCACTCAAGTCTGCATAGTACTACTCTACATGCGCTTCCCCTCACTCGGAAAATGGCGCCATCCGTACCGTCTATCCATCCTTTTTCATCTCGTCATGTGCTGCCAACAAATGACGGCCAATCCCGAGTTCTTCGAGACAGGAAGCCACGCGGATTTATGGTTGCGCAACGTCTCTGTCGATTGGGCATCTACACCTCCGCTGACGCAAGCTTCCATACAAATGATGCCCGCGTTCCTGAAATGGACGTGTCTCCTTATCGAGGATATCCGGTATTTCCACGGAGAAGATACCAACCTATTCGAGACCATGCTGGGGTTGCTGCCGCGTTGGTTCAAGCTTCGCCCCTCGCCCTCGGCGTATGGACTTCCCTATGCACTTCCGAAGTACCTTCAAATGGGGCAATTCGACGACAGCTTTGAAGATAGTCAGCAAAGGGCCCTTTCGTGGGCCAAAGTCGACCGACTCTTCATGGAAACGAGTCGAACTCTGTCGGAGGACCCCGCTGACCACATGGACGAGGGCTATGGGGAATTGCACGATGACCGTGCGCCCTTGCTCGGTCTTATGAACGAGCCCGTGTTCAAAGATCCGGCGTTGCGTCGGAAGGTGGTGGAAGCGGTTATAGCGGAGAATCAGCGAGAGCAAAAGGAGGTTATGTCAGCATCCCTGGACGATCCTAACCCACCGTTGCTCGACGGCGGAGAAGGTACGTACAAGAAAACGAATAAATTGGAGGAAATGATGAACCAGGTTCCGGGAGCCGTAGCAGAGAGAGACAAGGAGATAGCAGAAATAGAGAAGAAGAGGCTGAAGGATATCGCTAGGTTGGAGGTGGAGAGGGCTGAGCTTAAGGCGCAACTGGCAGCGTGCGAGGGAGGAAAGTAGTAGTAGATAGGCACGCAGCTTTAGTCTTTATCAACCAAGGTCGAAGCAACATCCAGGTTGTCCGGACTCATTCCCAACGACTTGAGTCATCGCAAGTGACTGAGCTCTTTGCTAATGATTCCGAATATTCTTGAATCTTGATGATTGGAAATATCGCCAGTGATGCGGGATATTCTTGGTAACTAGGGCAATTCCTAGTAAATGAAAATAACCTTGGGGAATGGGAATAGCCTCAGTGATTGGGGATATCCTCAGTGACTGTGAATCTTTCTAATATTCGAAAGTGTTGAGGATTCTCAAATCTTGGCTGAGAAGTGAGTACACATCAACGCCAAGTTTCTAACGTCTGACTACGTGACCAGCACGCATCAGGTACGAGTCTGGGAGAGGCTGGTGGATGCAAGAGGCTGATGCTCAAGGCTGGGGCCCGCAGCGGCCGCGCATTGCTCCTAAGGGCCGCTGCTACCACACAGCTTGCTTCTCTAGTCACGATACACCGTGTATACGCTTATCCTGCAGCTGCATGTGATTCTCCTCCTGTTATGCCCAACAGCTTGATAGTATACAAGCATAGATTAGAATCGCGAGGGGCTCATCCATTCATTTGCGTTTGGCATACGTCGAAGCTGGATCAAGCTTTGCTCGATCTGAGTCATTCGTACCCACAACTCCTATTTATGTAGGGGCGAGCTAAATCCCGGCTGGAGTTTTGAAATCCAAAACAGGCTAGACCTAGTCGGCATACTATTCCATTTTTTTCGGCCTCGCTTAATAAATACGAGATACTTCAGGTAATTGGGTGTATTTCAAGTAATTGTAGAGTTGTAAACATTCGAAATAATTGGGGATATTCGAAGCAATCGTGAGTATTCGAAGACTCAGGGTTTGGGTAACTCAAAAACTCATATCTCAAGGACTTTGAGATAGATAATATCTAAACTTATTAAAAATAAGATAGATTATAATCAAATATCTAATTATCTCAAATATCTCAAGATAATTATAAATCCCGCTATAAATTAGCTTTTTTATAATTTTATATTAAAAAAATCCGGCTTTCGATTTTCGCCCTAGCAAATTTTAAAAACCCAATGCTAGAAACTAATTAATAATAATTAGATAAGCATAATATTTGCCTATATTTTTAGCTAAAATATAAAATATATATATATATTAAAAAACGGCAAAATGCTAAAATAACCCTGTTATTATAATTTTGTAGCTAAAATAACCCCGAAATGAAAGATTGCGGGCAAATTGCGAGAATTTGAGTTTTTCAATTGGCCTTTTCAAATTATATTATATTATATTCCAATTTTATTAAGAAAATTAAAAAAACTATACTTTTATACCTAGTTTGCATTATTATTAATTTCTTAAACTTTGGGGTCATTGCCTAACCCCAAAACCTGAAAACAATAAAAGTTGTTGTTTTAAGCAATTAAAACTAGGGGTTTAAAAGCATTTTTTTTTATAAAACTTTGTATACAGAATGATATTAAAATTGACTAAATATTTATATTCTGGAAAAATAATTAAATAATATCAAATCTTGGAAAAATTATAGCATTGAGAAATAAGAGCAAATGTGTTATCGAAATCACTTGTTTGTTATTATTTTGCATATTGCTAAAATAACCCTTGATTATTTTAAATCAATTAAATCTCTACCAATTTTAAAAATAATTAAATTCTGATTTTTAATAATTGATTTTCTCAATTGATTGTAACGATCCAATGCTTTGCAATAAAATTAACTAGAAAATTTAGGATTTAATTTTAAATTAAAAAGTCTATCTTTATAAAATAAAAACTTTTTTTTAATATTTTATATATATTTGGTAAATTATTTATATGCATTATTGCATTAATTTAATTATTAAAATATTAAAATATTAAATTAAATTAATTAATTATAATAATACTATTTATTATTTTAGCAATATTGTGATGAACCATTAGTATATATAAACGGTTATAATATTTTTGCATATAATTTATATATAAGTATATATAATGATTTGCTAATTAAACTTTAATTTATTAATACAAATAAAGCTTTAAATTATTATATATATATATTTTTCTATATAACGGAAAAAAGGTTTTTCTATTAATCGGATTTTAATCGACTTTTTCGGCTTTTTCAAACTTTTATATCCGGGCGTTTTCGCAATCTCCGGGCTTTTTAGCTTTTAGCAATTGCAGTTTTTTTTAATTAAAGTTTTTAATGCATAAAACATATTAAATTCGAATTCTAAGCCCTTTATTTTAAAATTTTAATATATATTATTTTTAATATTTATAATAAAATTTTTGCTTTTTTTTATTTAAATTAATAAATAGCGCAAAATATTTAAATTTTGGCCTAATTATATAATTAAAATTTGCATGCATAATTTATAAAGCCATTGAAATTTAAATAGTATATTGCTTTGCCGTTAAAATTATATAAATAACTTTTCCTTTTTTTTTTAATTTTAATTTAAATATTTTAAACTATTAAGTTTTTATGGCTTTTTATAATTTTCAATTTATTTAAAATTATAATAATTATAATTGTATTTATTATAGTATAGGCTTTTATTTTAAATATTAAATAATTATAAATTATCAAAATAGCAATTATAAATTTTTAATTTTTAGCCCATTTCGCTGGTTTATATTAATTTTGGCCAAGGCGCTAATTGTTTTTACCAGTCCTATAAATATATTTGCTAGTTTCTTTTTAAAAAGAATCGGCCTTTGTTTTTTTTATTTTTTAACAATTATAGTAATGCTTTTTTAAAAAAGAAATTTCCCATTGCTAAAAAGCCCAAGTTTTTAAAAGGCTTTTTTTTTAAAAATAATTGGAAACGCTTTTTATATTTCAATTATTTACAATAATTAAATAATAAACGAGATTTTATTAGCGAAATATAATAAAATTTTGATTTTAGCAAATTTAATAAATTTTAAAAAAATTAGTGAATTTTAGCATTCTTAATATTGGGAAAATTTTGGCTTAGTTAATTTAATTTATATAATATATAAAATTTAATTTGGTTATTTTGGCGCTTAAGTTTTATATAATCTTTTCTATTTGTAATATATAATTAAATAGATTTAAATATTTGCCACGTAATATTTATAGTTTTAATAAAATAGTAATTTATATATATTTTATATATGTAGTTTTTTTTTGCTTTAAAATTATATATTGCTTTAAATAATTATAAGGCCTATATAGGCGTTTTAATGCAATGATTAATTCAGATAGTATTAAGCAAAGCCTAATGCAATTAAATTTTATTTCTTAAATTATAAATTTAATTTTAACTATAAATTAAAATTGGGTTTTTTGAGAATTGACCAAATTTATTTAAATTGAATAATATAGCAAGCAGCGTATAATGCTTTAGCAATAGGTGTTTTTTTTTAATTGAATTATAATATTATTTATAAATTCATTATATATTTAGTTATTGGATTTACAATAATATAAAAATATAAAAATATATTATTTAAAAATTACTATGTTTTATAATAAATATTGAAAAAGAATAAATTAAAAATTATAATATTCTTTTAAAAAATTTATTATGCTTAATTATTCAAAATTCTATATATATAATATTTATATTAAAATTTGCTAAATAAATGGATTTTGCAAAATTAATTAAAAGCCGGTAATAAATAAAAATTAATATGAGTTTTTTTATGGCTTTTAGCTTTATATTTCTTTTTAAAAAAATATATGCTTTTTTCGCTTTTTTAATAGCGATATATATATATATTTCAAAAATTTAAAGCTATAGTGTTTTCCAAAACCTAATTTAATTTTCAAATAGTTTTAGTATATTTTATTTATTGTATTTAATATTTTTGTTTAAATTTTTGTTTAATTTATTTAATTTATTTGCTTATAATGCAATTTAGACATTACCTTTTTTTATTATTATTGTTGTTAATAATTGCCAATTTGTAGTTTTTTATAATAATAGGAAATCAATTGAAGCCCGTTTTAATAAATTAGCAAAAGTATATTATATATTTTGCCAAATAAATTTAATTTATAATTATAAACGCGTTTTATTTTAATTATTTTGTATTTAATATATTTTTAATTTAGAGCTTTGCTAAAATAATTTATAGAAAGACTTTTTAAATTTAGTTATATTTTATTATTAATTTTAAATACGGTGATTTTTGTAGTTTTTTATTTTTCTTTAAACGTCGGCTATAATATATTGCTTTTATTTTTTTAGCTTTTTTAATTTTGCAATTAAAATAATTATTTAATTGGCAGCGAATTTAAAGCTAATAAAAATAAATAAAATATTAAAATTAAATAGTTTTATATTATATTTATATATTATAAAAGAACCATTTTTATTATTTTTATTATATAAATATTAATTAATAATTAAAGGTATAATGGTAATTTAGCCTACTGTTTTTAATTGTAATTTATAAAAATTTAATCTTTTTTTTTTAATAATTGGATTTATTTATTTAATAATTTTATTTATTTTTAAATAGAAAATTATAAAATTCTCTTATTTTCATTTTTAGCAATTTATAAAATATTTTTTATAATAGACTAATAAACTGCGATTTTTAATTAAAAATAATATATAAAAATAGACTATAATATAAATATTAAAATTTAATAAAAAAATTGCTATTAATTTTATTATAATGTTTTTTAAAGATAAATAATAAGTTTTTTGCTTAAGCAATTAATTATTATAATAATATTTATATAATTATTGTTTTTTAATAAATTTATTATAAAATTCATTAAAATTTGCAATTAAATTTAATTTGGAATTAATAAAGGCTTTAAAAATCTATGCTTTTTATTCTTTGGAATTTGTATATATCAATATAAATTGCAATTTGCAATGTATTTTTATATTTTGCTTTATTAAAAATTAAAAAAACCGCTTGGATAATATCCTATATATATATTTTATATTAAAATAATTTGCAATAATATTATTATATAATTTTTAAATAAATCGTATTTTTAGGAATTTGTGTTTTGATATTTATAATCTTTGCGAACTTTTATATGTTATTTGGTTATTTTTATTTGATTCAAAATTTGTAATTAATATAATTAGTTTTTATTTTAATAATAGCGGTTTTTTAGGGGGTTTTTTTTAATTTGCGTATATAAAGAGTTTAATCTTTTTTTTATTAATTTAAAAATAATCTTTTATATTTTGATTATATTAATTAATTTTAATAATTTATTCATTATCAATATTAAAATGGCTATTTTATTTGTAATTTTTGGATTAATTTTTTTTAATAAATCCGCAGATATATTTTGGTCCTATTTGAATAAAATATTAACTATAGTATTTTATTTTTTTAATATATATGCAATTACAAAATTATAATTTGCTAATAAAAAAGCCTATTTTATTTGGCGTTTAAACAGTATGCAAACAATTATAAAATATTTTAATTTTTATAGTTTATATAGATTTGAAAAAATCCTTATATTATTTTTAAGCTAATTTCGAATTTTTTAAAGCATTTAATAATTGCTAGCAATATTTTATTATAAATTAAATAATTATACTTTATATTTTTTTTAAAAAAAAACAATAATTTATGCTATTTTATTATTTTTTATTTAGAATAGCGCCCTGTCAATGCTATAATTTAAAGCATTAAGTTTTATATATATTTATTAAATCCTGGATTAAATACTGCTAAAATTAAGGCAATTTATTTTTTTTTAAATTATATAAATGCTTTTGTGGTTTTTGCAATTTATTTAAAAAAAATATTCTTTTTAATTAAAACTATAATAAATAAATAAAGCTTAGAAAAATTCCATATAAATCTTTCATAAAAATTAACGAATTTTAAAAATTCCTAAACGTTTTTAAAACTAATAGAAAATAGCTATTTAATTTTTTTTTTTTAGAATTTAGAATTATTTATTTTAAAATTCCATTTCTATAATTGGCTCTAATAATAAAATTTAAATATTTAATAAATTTAATTTTAAATTTGCATTTATTAATATTTAATTATAATCCGGTTTTTTTTAACTGGTTTAAATCTTTTTATACATATTTTTGATATAGTTCTAAAAAGACCTTTACATAAATTAATATATTATTTATATAAATAAAGCAAAATTCTTTTAAATATCTAATTAAATACTAATTAATATATTGCTAAAAAATATTTAAAGCATTGGCTAATTTAAAAAGAAAAGTTATTTATTTATATAATTTATATTGAATGCGAAAGACTATAAGCTATTTATTATTTTTAGCAATTTTAATTTTATAAAATATAGCAACTATATTTAATTTGGTAAATTATTTAATTCGGCTAATTGCTTATGAAATTCTGTAAATTAAAAAAAAGCGGTTTTTTTTTAATATTTTATTTAAAAGCCCGATAATTTATATACAAATATAGGCCTTTTTTTAATTCTTTAATAAATAGCATTAAAATTGCTGCCGGCAAATTATTTATTTATATATATTCTTTTTATTCTTTTTTAATATTAAAAGTATTTTTAACTTATTTTATATATAGGTTTTTAAAATATGATAGAAGTTTTGCCGTTTATTTTTTCTAATTTAATATAATAGTTAATTTTGAAATTTTGAAAAAAGGCAATTTATTTGCTTTTTTCCAATTAAATTTATTTGATATATTTTGCTAGTATTTTAGCAATTTTGTTTTTGAATTTATAAACATTTTGATTTTGAATGCCCTTTTTATATTAATTAAAAAATAAATAAAAAGAAAATTCTTTTTTTTAGCGAATTTAATAAATATTATTGCACTTATTTTTGCAATATTTATTTCTCAATATAATTATTTGTGTTAATTGCTAATTCTTTAATTATTTTGTATAAAATTTAATCTTTTTTATAGGCATTAATTATTGCTTTTTTATATTTTAATTAGATTTATTTTAATATCATATTATAGCTATAAGATAATATTATATATATAATTGCTTTTTTTATAATATAGTTTTTAATATTTAATTAAAACTATACTATATAAATAATAATTTTATAATTTAAATTATTGCCTATATATAAGCCAATACATTTTGGATTATTGAAAAAACTACGCTAAAAATAATGTTTTTGATATAAAAGCAAAATTAATTATTTTAAAAGCAAATATTTATTATTAATTAAAATAATAATATAATTTATTTAATTAATAAAAATAGAAATAAAACTTTGCTATTAGTATATTGTTTGTTTCTATTTTTCGCTAAAAATCCAGCTTTGAAATGCGTTTTAATTTGCATTTGGAAATTAAAGCAATTAGTCTTCCAAAAAAACATTATTTAAATTGATTTTAAATATTATATTTCGAATTTTCAAATGCTTTTTCTCAATAATAAAATAAAAAGCAATTTGCATTTTCGAATAATATATTTCTATTTTTATATTAAAAATATTATTTTGTAATTCTATATGCATTTAAAAAGATTTTAATTATTTACATTGCTTATATATTTAAAATTGCATTAATATCAATATTTATAGCATTTGGATTTTCTTGATTTAGAAAATTCAATCTTATTTTTAAATTTCCAATTAAAGCCTTGGAATAATTATATTTAGTTTTTTTAATTGAATTTTCCAAATTTATAGCAATGGATTGCAATTTAGTAATATATAAAGCATATACAAATTAATTTAATATTTTTAAAATAGCGATAGCAATAATAAAGTTAGAAAATAATTTTTGGTAAAGATATTGAATTTTAAGCTTTTTTTAGCTAAGACAAATGTTTAATTTATATTAGAAAATTATTATACCTAGCAATAAAAATACAGGTTCTTTTTTGATTTTTTTGATCAATTTATTTATAGTTTTTATTTGAATGTTAGGATTTATATATACCAAATTTAGCTGCTTTTATAATACAATTAAAAAAGCATTAATAAAAATGGAGTAATTTTTAATATAGATTTCAATTTAAAGCTGGATTTATTTAAAAACTGTTTTTAATATTCAATTATAAATATATTAAAATCTTTTATTGGCTGTTTTATTTGTTATATTTATTTAAATTTTGGCTTTTATTTAATTTTTTTCAATTGGGGGTTTTTTTTTAATTTATTAAAAAAAATTATTTTTGGCAAAATATTATAGTAAATTATTGAAATATTTGTTTTAAAGAAATTAATTGCAAAAATTAATATATTATTAAATTTTATTAATTTAATTGCTTAAGCGCGTTTTTTTAAAGAAATTGTAATTTGGGCTAAAATTGCTAAAATTTGCATATAAATATATATAATAGTTTTTTAATTTTCATTTATAATATTTTTATTAGATTTTGCAAAAAAGGCGAAAAACATAAATCTTTTATTTAAAGATCTTTTTTATTAATTTCTAAATAGCAATATTTTTAATATATTAAATGCTTTAGGCCTTGGCTTAATATTGCTAAACAATTATATATATAGCGGCTTATTGTTAAAAAGTAAAATTTTGTATTTTTTAAACGAAAAAATAATTTCCGTTTTTATTTATTTTTGGCTTTTTTTTATTAAATTTGAAAAGATTTAAAATTATATTATAATTTAATGCTTTGTAATAAAATCAATTAGAAAATTTTAAATTTTATTTTTATAAAATAAAAATTGGCCTTTTTTTAATATTTTATATATATTTAATAAATTATTTATATGCATTATTGCGTTAATTTAATTATTAAAATATTAAATTAATTTGGAAAATTAATTAACTATAATAATATTCTTTATTATTTTAGCAATATTATTATTAATTACTAATATATATAAGCGATTGTAATATTTTTGCATATAATTTGCATATAAATGCATATAATAATTTGCTAATTAAGCTTTATCTTATTAGTGCGAATAAGGCTTTAGATTATTATATTGATTCTATAAAAAAATGCATTAATTTAATTATTTTCATTGCTTTAAAAGTGTTTTTTTAAAGCATGATTAAAAGCGCTAAAGGCGCTAAATTATCCCTAACGCCATCCAGCTATTATTAGAATAGCCATTTATAACGCTAGAAAATTAAATATTTAAGCGATTATAATAGCTTAATTAATTGCGAAAATCAATTTCCAAAAATCAGAATTCAATTATTTTCAAAGATAGTGGAGTCCAATAATATAAAATATCTATAGCCAAAAGGTCAGCGCTAAAGCGCTAAAGCGCTGGAGCTTCCATTTTATATTGTCGGACTCCACCATTTTCAAAAATTGATTTTCTCAATTACTTTAGCTATTATAATCGCTCAAATAATTAATTTTATCGCGTTGTAAATTGCTATTTAATAGCAAATTAAATAGTGCTAAAAAGCCAGCGCTCCCTAGCACACAAAGCTTTAGCCAGCCATAACGCGATAAAATTAATTATTTGAGCAATTATAATAGCTAAATCAATTAAAAAAATCAATTATTAAAAACCAGAATTCAATTACCTTGAAAAATAGCAAATTCTAACAGAATCAAATTTGCCCTGGCTTAACGACGCTCCCCAGCGCTGGGCTATTCTACAGGCTATAAAATTTGTTTTTATCGAAATTATACCACTTTTAAAAATAATTAAACTCTGACTTTTAGAAGTTAATTTTCTCAATTGATTTAGCTATTATAATTGCTCAAATAATTAATTTTATCGCATTATGGATTGCTTTTCTAATAATTGCTAAATAGCCAGCGCTTTTAATTATATTTTAAAAAAAACACTTCCAAAGCAATAAGAGTATTTAAGTAAATGCATTTTATCGTAAAACCAATTAAACAAATTAATTACCAAGAATCAAAATTCAATTATCTTTAAAATTAGTAGAAATATAATTGATTTAAATCATGGTTAAATCATGGTTTTAAAATTCCAAATTCCAATAACAGCTTTTTTGCAATTAATTCCCTCGCTTAAAAAGCAATTATAAAAATTCCAAAAAATATAATTCGAAATGCCCCACTATCAATTTATTGGAATTAAAAGACGAAATCTAGTTAGCTTTAAAATTGATAGCGCTATTAAAGTATTATTCAAATCCAATTTCGGGGTTAGGCTCTGACTTTAAAAACCAAAATCTTATATTTAAACAATTATAAAATATTCAGCTTTTGAAAATATTTTATTCTTTTTTTGGATTATATTAGGGAAAAAGTCATTTTATTGAAAGACAAAAAAATATATTTAAAAGCTCTTTTATATGTTTTATTTTAAATATCGGAAGTAAGCCCTTAATTTCGGGGTCATTTTAGCTACAAAATCATGATAATAGGGTCATTTTAGCATTTTGCCAATTAAAAAATGTATTTATTTAGGGGGATTTTTTTTTTCAAAAAAATACAGGTAAAAATACTTATTCCTTTACCCTTGAATCTTTATTTCAAATATCTCAAGTACTATATAAATTTAATTTTATCTTAATCCATTTGAGATAAATAATCTCTTGAGATATTATCTCAAGTTAAATTAAATAGAAATAAATTTTCCATACCCTATTCGAAGTAACCGGGACAATTTAAAATAACCGGGACGGTGGGACCATTATCCTGGACCTTTCAATCTATACGGATATATAGAGAGCAATTTTAAAAATGCTTTTATACTGCTTGTTTAAATGGGTGCCTGATTGGGCTTAGCCTGTCCTGGATTTCAAAACTCCGTTCGGGATTTAGCTCACCCCTTTTGCATAAAACTAAACGATAAACAACGTGACGAATGTACAAGCAAGGCTTGCAATAATTAACGGTTTATAAAAAACTGCAGTTTATTTAAATCCAACGTGGGCTGGACCTTTCGAGTGTGTTATATTAAGGAAGAAAGGCTATTTTATAGCTTGGAAAATATTATGCATTTCT
This sequence comes from Cyclaneusma minus, assembly GCA_037179335.1. Classification (NCBI taxonomy): domain Eukaryota; kingdom Fungi; phylum Ascomycota; class Leotiomycetes; order Marthamycetales; family Marthamycetaceae; genus Cyclaneusma; species Cyclaneusma minus. The sequence continues at coordinate 835,966 of JAKZHN010000010.1, forward strand.
CTTTTATTTATATATATAAAAAGGGCGTAATCCCTGCATATATATCACACGGCTTAAATATCGGGTGCAGGAGTGTTCCCTCGTTCGGGAACACTACGGGCCTTTTGTGCTCTATCTCAGCGGTAGCATGCTGCACTATATTACTCCGTGACAATATAATTAAGGTATTTTTGCAAAAATTTAATTCAAATTATTAAAAAAGCATTTTAATACTTTTCTAAGTTTTTATAATGCAGTTTTTTCGAGCCTTGATATTTTTTTCAAAGCATATTATAGCCAATTTGGGCTATATTATAAAGCTTTATAGCATATTTGTTACAATGGTTAAAAATAGATTAGCAAATAAAGGTGCGTTATATATATTCCTTAGCTATAAAAAATAGCCGCTGCCTTTTTTAAGTAAAAATAGCAGCGCCTAAATATTATGCGCTAAAAGCCTTGCTTAGCTTTTTTAATAAGCAATGCTTACTTTTTGCATATTTTTAATATATATGCTTTATAGGGTGCCTGCAAGGTATTCTTTTCGGCTTTATATAGTAATTATCCCCCCCTTTATAGATTCGCGCCTTAAAGCTTTTAAATGCAAATTTTCGCTTTTTAATAATTTAATATTTGGCTTTGGTTATTAGTTCTGGCTTTTTATTTTAGCTGCGTAAATTAATAGCCTTTTATTAATTCGCTATTATTAATAACTATTTTGAATTTATTTTTAATTAATTTTTAAGCCTTGATTTTGGTATATAGCTTACGCTATTTATTATTAATTAATTTTAACCTTTTATTTAATTGTTTTTATTATTTTAATTTCCATTTGTTTATTTTAAAATTTATTAAAATTTTATTATTTTTATTTATTTATATATATTTTCTCTGCTTTCGCGCATGCTTTTTTTTACAAATACCAAAAAGTTAATATAGCGGCGGCTTATTTCGAGTAATTGGTTTTAGGGTTTTTTTAATTTTTTACATTTGTTTCTTTTATATACATATTATGTATTTTTTGCAATAATAGTATATCAACCTTTAATTGCATATTTAACTTCAAATTTTCTTTTAATTGTTTTAGCAAATTTTAGGATTTTTTTTAAAAATATTCTTTCCTTTATAGCAATTGTATTAGGCTTTATTATAACTTTATTTATATAAAATAGGCTTTCTTATTTTTATTAGGCTTTTTTTTATTATTGCCTTTATACGGATTTTTTAATATACGCTTTTTTAGTAAAAATTAGGCCTTTTTTGTTTTTTTTACTTATTATTTTCTTTTAATTTTAATATTATAGCTTTTAATATTTTTAATTACAAAATATAAAATCTTGGCAATGGCTTATTTTAAATTTTGCACGGCAAAACGTTTAATTATAATTGTAATAATAATATTAAATTCGCAATTTTGCCGCAAAATTTAAATTGTATTTTTACCAAATCCGCATTTGCGTTTTAAATTTGCATTTATATTTGCTATATATAAAGCTTTCATTTAAATTTTCTTTATAAAAAATTTAATGTTTATAGCTAAGACGCAAATAATTTTAAATATAATTATTATTGCAATAATTATAAATTGTTTTACTGTATAATAAGCTTATATATATTTTCTTTTATTAATTAATTTCTTATTTTGCAAATTGCCGCTGTTTAAATTCCCCTATTTAATATAATTTATAATGCCTTTATATTTTACCGCTATTGCTATATTAAAATTCAGGCTTTTTTCAAAAATTAATATATTAATTATAATAATAAATTAATTTAATTAAAAGATAATATAAAAGCTACCGGGATCTTTTTTCGCTTTAAAATTCATGCTTTTTAAAATATAAAATATGCAATATACCCAAAAATATTATAGCTGTAATAATAGCCTTAATTAAAATTATTCCTATAATGGATGTTCTAATATATACAATAATTAATATTTGGTATTATTTAATAGATTTATTTTTTGCCTGCTTTATATATATTTAATTAAAATATAAATAAATTATAATTTTAATTATTGATTTAATACTGTTTTATTTAATATAAAACAAAACCGGATTTTTAGTAATATAATATAAAATATGGAAATTATAAAATTAATATATATAAATTGGATTTTAAAAATATTATAAATTTTCCGAGTTTGCTAACCGGATTTATGTTGTATAATATTTGTTTTTAATTAAATTATTTAATATACAAAATCTGTAATTTTTATTTATGCATTTTATAATTTTTAATTAAATTAAGCTTATTGCCTAATTTTTAACTTTTTAATTTAAAATATAAAAGAATAATTAAATTTATATTTTTATTTTTTAAATATCTTCATTTTTGCTTTTGCTTAATATTGCATATAATTAAGCATTTCTTATTTAGATATAAAATTAAAGCTAGCTTTTTAGCATTTTTTTAATGCTTGCGCATTTTTAATAATTTTTCCACTATTACTATAATTTAATTTTAATATTTTTTTAATAAATTTGCTTAAAACTATTAGGGCATTTTTAATTTTTTTAAACCAATATTTAATTTTAATTTTAATTTTAGCCTTTTCAATATACGCAAAATATATTTTGTTTTTATTTTTTTTGTATACTATAATTTCTTTAATTTTCTATTTTTAATCATTTTTAAAAATTTAAAAATTTGCAAAATATGATTTATATGTATTATTTTAAAATACCTTAGCAAATTTTAAAAGGCTAATATAAAAAATATTATATAATTCTTTTAATTAAAATCCAAACGGAAATCTTAAATAATAAATTTGGGCTTTTGTTTTTTCGATAAAAAAAAGAAAGTTTATATATTTCTTTGCTAGCTTTCCGGCCTTAAAATATATATCTTTAATAAATAAATAAAAACAATTTTTTTTATTGAAATTTATATTTTTATACTTTTTTATATACTGCTTTATATATTTATTAACAGTATTTTCCCAACTTTTATAATAGTATATATTAATTGCATTATTTTATTCTTTATTTTTTTATATTAAATATTTTAATTTTTATAAATTATATAGGAAAATCAATGCTAATTTATAAATAATATCCGTATATTATAAAAACAAAATCCTAATATTTTTTGCTTTATATTATTATAAATAACTTTTGCTATAGCTAATTAAATTGCCCAATTTACTTTTTTATTATTGCAATAATATTCCATATAAGCTTTTTAAATTTAATTTACTTGCTTTATTTGCCTATTTATTTAAAAGTAAAATATAATGCTATATTTATATATTATATACAATTTATAGCAAAAGGCGTTTTATAATATATTAATAAATATAAAGCTATAATTAAATATAATAATTTTATTAAAAATTGTGCATTAATATTTTTAATTATATATATAAATTACGCAGCCTTAATATAATAATTTATTATTATTGAAATAATATTGTATATTTTATTTATATATTATAATTTTAATAGATTTATAATAAAATCCGATAATAAATATATTTATAATTTATTGGCTAAAAGTAAAAATCATAATTAATTATAAAATATATATTAGCGAATTTTATTTTGCTAGCAAATATAGCAATTGTATATATAATACCGTATTTTTGCTTTTGTACCCGGGTAATAATATTTGTAATAAATTAAAATTAGTATTTAATTTATTTTAAAATAGCTTGCTAATTTGCTATTATAATAAATATATAAAAATTTATTGCATAATATATTTGCTGCAAAAATATATAATTTGCTTTTTTTATATAATATATTATTTTTAAATGACCATTATTTATTTTTACGCAATATAAATTAGTTTTATATTTTTGCTATATATTTATTATTCTTTTAAATTTTAAAAATAACTATAAAGCTTACCTTAATTATTTCGGCTTTTGAATTTTTATAGCTTAAATAAAATATAAATTTCTATTTAATTTTTTTTATTTATAATATATAAATAAAATATTCAATATTAATTTTCCGATTTAATAAATTTAATTAAAATATAATTGCCTTATTTATAAAAGCAGCTATATTCTTTAAAACTTATATATGTAATATATAATTAAATAAATAATAAAGCTTTTATTATAATATAAATAAAAACCCCTTTAATATTTTTGTTTAAGCACTTTTTATTGTCTTTTTATAATTTGGCTTATAAAATAACAAATTAGCGGGATTTTTAATTTCTGCAATATATTTAATATTAAAATTGTAAGATTTTAATTTTATAGCCTATTTTGCTTAATATTTATCAAATTTTTCTATATTTATAAAATAAAATAAAATATTATAATTTGAAAGCATTTAAATTTTATAATATAAATTTTTAATATATTATTTCCAATATTAAAAGAATTCTATAATTGCAAGCAATTTAATATTATATATTTAATATATTAGCTTTGCATTAATTAGCTTGTAAAATTAAGAAGCTATTAAATACTAATAATATTATATTAGATCATTTAATTTTTTAAATTGCTTTAAAATTTCTAACATTGCAAATTTAAAAATATTATATATAATTCGCAAATGCTTTATAAAATTAAAATATTGCAATATTAATTTGCTTGCAAATATATTTTTAATATGCTAAAAAAATTGCGCTTTTAAAAGCTATTTAAATAAGCCTTTTTTATTATTATTTATATTATTAATAAATAAATAAATTATGAGTAATATAATTCTATTATATTTTAAAGTAAATCGCTTCTGAAAGTTGGCTTATTTTAAAAACAATTGCAATTTTATATATATAATTAATATAAGCCATTTTTTTATAAAAAAGAAGAATTATATATATACCACCTTTTTCTATTATAAAGCCTAAAAATAAATTCTTATTTATTTTAAATTTGTATTTTTCTTTATAAAACAAATATTTTAATAATGATAATTTTTTAAATACGGCTTTTATATATTTATTATATTTATTAGGGTTTTTTAAATAAATTAAAATATTATTAAAATAAATTATTATAATAATATATATATATATATATATATATATATATAAGTTTAAAGTATAATTAATGTATTTACCAATTTAAATAATATTATTAAATATTTAAAATAGCTATATTTTATATAAAATACTTTTTCAATTTTTAATTCTTTAATTTAATTAAAACTTTATTGATTAAAAAAATAGCAATTTTTAATAATACTATTATTTAATTTCGTATAATTAATATATAAATATAAGCTATTATGTTTTTTAAATATAAATAATATAAAAGCTTTTGCTAGGCTTTTTAATTTGCAAATTTAATTTTTAACTAGTATATTATTAAAATATGTTTTTAATATAATTAGTTATTTTCTAAATAGTTTATAAATAAACTAATAAAATAAATTTACTTTAATCTTTATGATATAATCCCAATTAAAATATATAAATAATATACCAGCTTTTACTATATTAAAAATATTATTAAAATGGCTTAATTTTTTAATTTCTTGCATTTTAATTTTTTATTTTAATTTTAATTTTAATTTTATTATATATTTTTTTGCAAATATTTTTAATGCTTAATAATTTATAGCCTTAAAAATATATTGGAATTTAATTTCTTTTTACCAAAATTTTAATATTTTACCCAATATATATATAATAAAATTTTTATTTAAATTTATAGTATTTTTTATAAAAGATAGCTTTTTATTTATTTTGCTAAATATTATTTTGCATAATTTAATATTATATTTGTAGCTTTTGTATATGATATATTATATATATAATAATTTCTTATTTCTTATATTTAAAATATAAATTATTATACCTAGCTTTTTTAATTTATCTAGCTTATTTTAAGCAATAATTTTATATTTAATTTGGCGTTTATAAATAAAGCTGGCTTTAGCTTAATTATAATATTTATTGCCTGTGTATTTAAGCTAAAATATGCTTAAAAGCAAATTATATTAAAAAAGCTAAAGCCAAAATTAAAATTAAATATTAGCTTAAAAAAGTTTAAAAATATTTTAATAATTTTAAGCAAATTTATTAAAAAAACACCAAAACTGGATTATAATAATAATAGAAAAATTATTAAAAAGCGCAAGCGTTAAAGAAAAGTGCCAAAAAAACGAAATTTAGCCTTATATTTACATAAAAAATATTTAATTATGCGCAATATTAATTAAAAGCAAAAATAAGAATATTTAAAGCATAAAAATGTAAATTTAATTATTTTTTTATATTTTAAATCAAATCAATTAAAATTATATTTGATAAAGAATTGAATTAAAAACCTAAAAATTAAATAATAAGCTTAATTTAATTAAAGATTATAAAGTGCGCAAATAAAAATTATAAATCCTGTATATTAAATATTTTAATTAAAACTAAATATTATATAAAATAAACCCGGTTAATAAAATTAAAAAACCTATAATATTTTCAAACTTTAATTTATATATATTAAATTTATAATTTTTATATTTTATATTATATTATTAAAAAATAACTAAAATTATAATTTATTTATATTTTAATCAAATATATGCAAAACAAATAAGAAATAAATTAACCAGCTATATTAAAATATACCAATTTAAAAAGGATTATTTTATAATTTGCAAAACTTTTAAAAATATGGTTTTATATTTTGCCAATATTGCAATTTTTATAATAATAGAAAATTTTAGGATTTTTTTTTTCAAAAATAATAATAAAATACAATTTATTAATTTTGGCTGGGTTTAAATAAACCTATTTTCAATAAAAACAAAAAGCATTATTTAACGGCTTTTTATTAAAATGCCCTCCTAGTGGTTCGAATTGACCCCTTGCCAAGATATCCTGATTATATGCAGGGGGTCACGCCACCCTTGTATATATAAGCGAGAAAAAAAAACGCATAATTTTTCCAAATTATAAAATAGCTTTTTTTTAATATAATATATTTGAAACATTTAATTTATATTAAATTTAAATAAATTATAATTATTAATATATTTTAGCACAATTAAAAAAGAAATTGCAGCGCCGTATTTTTAAAATTTTTCATTAATTTCCAATATAATGCTATATTTTTGCATTCTCTTTTTTTATTTTACAGCGCTATACTTTCAAAGCCTATTATTTATTAGCATAGCGCTTTCTTTTTGCAAATTTATTTATAAATTAATAATAATGATAATAAATGTTTATTTTTTAAGCCAATATATTTATTAATTTTAATTAGCTTTTCTTTTATAAATTAAATATTATATTTATTATATTTATTAATATGCAAAGCATTTATAATTAAAAAAAAATGCTTGTATTTTTATTTACGCTAATTATTATAAATAATTTATTATAATAAAAATATTTTTCAAAAGCAAAGGCATTTAATATATTATGATTATTATTTTTAATTAATACGTTGCAAGTTTTAATTGCATTTAAGCAAATAAAAAGCAGATTATATTAAATAAAATTTTGAAAAGGGAATATAAAGCAATATTGCCAAAGCCTTTTATAAAATTTATATTTATTTTTACCAATTAAAAAAAAGGCTATTAATTCCAAAATTTATTATATAAATAAAAAATGTTTTATGGTTTTTATTACTATTATAAATTTCTATTTTCGCCAAATTGCCAATTTTAAATAAATTTCAAATTCTATTATTTAAAAACTCTAAATTAAACTCTATGCTGTCCGCTATTAAATTATTTAGTGAAATCTATTATATATAATAATTTATACTAAGAATTTTTTTTCTATATTATATTATTATTCTTTCCAGCAAAATACATTATATTTAAAAATATAATATTAAATAAATACAATTTAAATATTATTTAAAAAATAAATTTATTAAAAAAAAGCCTTTTTATAATTCTTAAAAAAAACTGCCCATTTTGCTGCCCTATGGAAATCAAATAAAAAACAAAAATGCGAAAAAAAGCAGTCCATTAAATTGTAAAATAAACGCCTTGCTAGTATCCCTTGCAAGGCTAAAATTAATGGCTATAGAAATGGCAAAAAACTTTATAATTAAATTGAGTATTTTTTATATAGCTAAAAAAGCTATAATGGTATTAGAACATATTTTTATTTTCCTATAAATCAAAAACTAATGCAAAATATTATAATAATTGGCTTAATAAAAATCCCAACTAAAAAAAGGCCTATATAGCTAAGGGCAATATTAAAATCGAAAAAGTCCTTTTAGAATTTAAAACAAATGCGATATATATTATTTAAAATTTTACTAGCATTGATGGTAAAATTCCCCGTTTTATTTAAATTGCAAATTCCAATGCTATATTATATATAATTGATTTTCTAAAGCCATGCTAATAAAAAAGTATTAAAATAAAAAAATAAAAATTATATTTAAATTAAATTGGCATTATATTAATAAAGGTTTAAAATGGAAAATATTTGCTTAGAAATATTTTGTATATTTTATAATTGGAAGTAAATTTGCTTTTAAATAAAAGAATTTGTTAAAAGGGAGTTTTAAATAATTTTAATTAAAATAGCATATATTGTAAAAACCACTATATTTGAAATTCTGTTTTTATAGCATTTATACAATAGGGCATATATATTATAAATTTGGTAATTATAGTAGCCAAATTGGCATTAGTATTTAAGCAATTATTTTTTATTATTATCCTTTATTTTGCTGCTTTTGTTTGCCAAAATTAAAACAATTAAAATTTCTTTAAATAATTCTTTTTTTATATTAACTCTTTTTAAAGCATTTTAGCATAGTATATTAAATATATTAGTTGCTATAGTATAGAATATACCAATTGCTATAATATAAAATATGCCAACCGCTATAATATAAAAAGTGCTATTAATTACAATTTAAAAAACGCCAATTTCCAATATAATAAAAGCTATTTAATTTAAAATTAAAATTAAAACGGCTAAAAGAATTAAGGCTAAAGCAGTTAGAAAGGCAGACCAAAAAAAAACAATAGCAAAAAGCCATTAAATAATACTCTTTTTTATTTTATTAAAAATAGGCTTATTTAAAGTTAATTAAAATTAATAAACTGCATTTTATTTTTATTTTCTTTAAAAATAAAGAATTCTAATATTTTCTATTATTGTAAAACTTGCAATATTGGCAAAATACAAAATTATATTTTTAAAATTTTTGCAAATTATAAAATAAAATATTTTAATATAGCTGGCAATTTTTCTTTTAATATTTATAAAAATATTTAATTATTAAAAGAATTAATAACCAAATAAAACAGAACTGGGCCTTTGCTATAAAATTGAAAATTAAAATGTATTTTGATTTAATTGCATAGCGCAAGAAAATAGAATTGGAAATTGGAAAAAGAATAAACATTAATAAACATTAATAAAGCAAAAGAATTAATAAAAAAAATTACCTATTGAATTTAAATTAATAATATAAAGCTTGAAAAAACTATTTCTTATTTTTTTGGCAAAATAGACCAATTAAAAAAAAAACTTAAATTGCCAAAGCAAATATCCAAATTATATTATATAATATTAAAAATCCAATTAAATTTTGATTTAAAATTGCTATAATTAAAATTTACTGCAAAAACAAAATTAATATTAATTTAAAAATTAATAGCAAAATAATGAATTTAAAAAAAGCCTGAATTAAAAAGCTTTTTAAATAGAAAAATATTAGAATTTAGAAATACAAGGTTTGATTTTATATTAATAATTTTTTTTTAAAAAAGGGCCGTAAAAATAAGCTTTTGCTTATAGGAAAAAAAAGATTTTTATAGAATATAATTTAAACACTATTAAGCAATATAGGCTATATTATTTGGATTTGGAATAAATAGCTATAAAATTTATTATTAAATAGAATAAACTTGTTTCAGCGTGATTATAAATTTAAAGTTAAAAAACGATTTTTATAATCCCCAAGGCATTTTAAATAAATTTTCTAATTGCTATTGTATTAATAGGCCAATATTGGCAGAAAAAAAAGCCCGAAAGCCTTTTTTTAATTAAAAAATATTTGTAAATAAATAAATTAAAGATGCCAAATTAAAAATAATAATTTTAATTATTAATTAAAATAAATAAATAAAAGCAATATTTTATTCCGAATTTAATAATTGAAAGTTTTAATTAAAATAATTTTTTTTAAAATTTTTGCTGTAAAAATGCCAAAAGATATTATTAATATAGTAAATGCTTCTAAATAAAAATATATTAATATTATAAATATGAATATTATAAATGTTAATAAAATATTTTTAATTGTTTTTATTGCTTATAAGCGGCTGTTATTTAAAGTTTTAAAAAAGCTTTCTGCGAAAGTAATTAGCAAGAACAAATATTTAAAGCGCAATATTATTACAGCTAGAATTTTATATAGAAATTGATTTTTAAAAGCTTTTATAGCAATTATAGCTAAAGATAAAAATAATTTGCACAAGTTTGCTTTTTCTATTAGAAGAATTCTGGACACTTTTATTTTAAAGATTTATAAAAAAGCTGTAAATATTTTTTTATATAAAAACAATTGAAAAAAAGCTATTATAATAAAATTTAGAAATTTAATAGCTAATAATATTTGGATTAAAATAGCCATACAAATAGCTTTTAATTTAAATTTTATTAAATAAATATCTATTATTAAGCTAAATTCAAATAGCGGTTCAAATAAATACAAAGCCTATTTAATAGCCCGTGGCTTTATTTAAATTTATATAAAAAAGAATTTAATATATTCTTATTAATAATCCGTATAAATATATTTAGAATTCTTTTAGCCATTATAATTTGGCAAAATATAAAATGCCGCAATTTTAATATTAGCAATGCCTTTATTAAATTTAAATTTAAAAACTTTATATATTTGATTTCTTTAAATAAAGTAATTATTAGATTTGATTATATTTTTTAATTAAATAAAAGTTTATATAATTTTAAATAAGCAATTAGAAATTGGAATTGCCTAATTAAATTAAATTTAATTAAATTTAATTTTAAATAAAGCTTTAGTAATTTTTGTTTTTTTATTAATAAAAATAAAAATATAATTATTTTAATTTATATTAATAATATTATAGCAATTGCCAAATTAAATACAAATTTTAATAAATTTTTTATTTTGCTATTTATTAAATTTATTGTTAAAAATTTGGGGAAAATTAAAGAAATTCTGAATATCCAAACTATAAAAACTAAATTATTAAAAATTCCATGAATTGATTAAAAATAGTATATTAATAATTTTTATATATAATTTAAATTTCCAAGTGGCAAAAAAAACCAAAAAAAAAATATAAATAATAGCAATGCAATAAATTCTGCTAAAAATAATAAAACAAAAATAAAACACAATTTACATTAAAAAACATTAAAAAAGCTAATATACTTTATAATTTTAATAAAATTTAATATTTATTATGCCGTAAAAAACCTAGCCCAATTTATAGCTAATCTTTATAAGCAATATAATTTAGGGCTAAGCTAATGATTGCGCTATTTTAAAATAAAAAAAAAAAACAAAAAAAGCAAATTAAAAATTTATAATAATTCTTTTTATAAATTTATTTTTAATAGAAAGAATATTAGCGATTTTATAATTACATTTTTAAAAAAAATTAATATTATAACTAAATAAAAAGCAAAAAAGCATTTTTATTTTTATTTATAAAATTAAATATATAATGGCTGCCGCAAATACCAAATAAAAATAATAAATTGCTTAAATGCTAAAAGATATTTAATATAGTAAATTGGTAAAAAAGAAATTATTATATAAATATTAAAAAAGAAATAGTTTTTATTAAGAATTTTTAGCTTTATAAAAAATTCAAATATATTAATATTGCCTATTATTTTATTAAAAAGCTAAAAAACAATTGCAAGCAATAAATGATTTATATTAATATTTAAAATATAATTGCAAATAAATTTACTAAAGCATTATAAAAAACTTAATTTGCAAAATTTAAAAAGCTATTGGAATTGAAAAATAAAAGTCCGAGAAAGGAAAAAGAGCGCTATATATAATGGGTATTAAATATAAAGAAATAAAGCTATAAAAAGGCGTTATAAAAGAAAAAAGATAGGATTTAAAAAAGCAATATTATTAAAAATTAAAAAGAGTATTAAAATGCCTTTTTAATAATTTAAACTATTTTTTTGCCAAAATATTCTAATTATATACAGGGGGTTACGCTATTTCTATATATATAAGCGAGAAAAAAATGCACAATTTCTTTAAATTGTAAAATAGCTTTTTGTTTTAAATACAATACACTTGAAAAATCCAGCCCACGTTGGATTCAAATACTTTTTGCTATTATGGTTTTCAATTTACCCTTTTAATTGCTTTAATTCTAATTTTTTTAGTCGTTTTAATTTTAAATTTAAATTAAATAGCTTTTATTATATTAAAAATCAGCGATTTTTAAATTATAATTAGCAGTATTTTTTATACTATAATAATTGGTATATTTTATATTATAGCAATTGGCATATTTAATATACTATATTAAAATGGTTTAAAAAACCATTGGTATAAAAAACATTATTTAAAGCCTTTTCCATTTTTTTAATTTTGGCAAAAAAAAACAATAAAAAGTAATTGCTTAAATATTAATACCAATTTGATTGCTATAATTGCAAAATTTATAATATATAGACTCTATTATATAAATGCTTTAAAAAGAAATTTTTAAGTATAATAGCTTTTAAAATATATAGTATTTTAATTAAAACTATTTAAAAAAAAATCTATTTAAAAGCAAATTTACCCCCAAATATAATATATACAAAATATTTTTAAATAAGCATTTTTTATTTTAAAGTTTTATTAATATAATACCAATTTAATTTAAATATAGCCTTTCCTTTTTTATTTTAATAGCTGTTTATTAGCATAATTTTAATTTTTTTAATATATATATATATATATAATATAGTATTAGAATTAGCAATTGAAACAAAATAAGAAATTTTATTAGCAATATCAATAAAATTTTAAATGATATATACTATATTTTTTTCTTTAAAGTTCAAAGGGATTTTTTCTCAATATTGCTTTTAATTATATAGGCTTTTTCTTTCTTAATTGAAATTTTTACCAAACCAATTATTATAATATTTTGCATTATTTTTTATTTTATAAAAAAAAATCTAATGTTACTATAATTTTATAGCCATATAAAAAACATTCAATTTGATTATAAGAAATTTTGCTATTTTTATAGCTATTAATATCAGCCTTGCGGGGGATATTAGCAAGGCGTTTATTTTATAGCTTAATAAATTGCTTTTTCTTATATTTGCTTTTCGTAATTAATTTCTATAAAGCAGCAAAATAAGCAGCTTTTTTTTAAATTATAAAAAAGCCTTTTTTTAGGCACATTTAGCTTTTAATTAATATTTAAATTATATTTATTTAATATTATATTTTTAAATATAATATATTTTTCTCATTTATATATATTATAACGAATTGCGTTTTCAAAAGCAACCATTTTAAACCCTTTTTTAGTCGATTCTTTTTATTTTCAAAAGTTTATTGCTATCCTTTGAAAAATCTCCGAATTTATAATAATAATAATAGCGAATTTTAAAATTAAAGCAATTAATAATCCCTAATTTAAATATTGCCAATATATATTCCGCAGCCCTAAAATTGCAATTAAAAAATAAAAACTTTTTACAAATATTAAAAACGCTTTTTTAAATACTTTTTAATAATTATCCAGTTTTTTCCAGCTATTGCCGCCGCCGCTAGTTTTTTTTTTAATTTTTTAATTTCAAAATTTAAATAATTTTCAATTTAATTAATATATAATATTGGCAATTGGCATTTTTACTAGCAATAATTATTTTTATAGCATATACGCCAATTAGCTAAAAATTAATTAAAGGCTATATATATATATATACATATATTCTGCTGCTATTAATAAATATTAGCAATATATTAGCTTTTTATTAAAAGCTTTTTTTTATATTAAATTAAAAATTGGTATATATTAAATTAAAAACTATTTTTATAAATTTACTATTTTTTATTTTTTTTTATTTGGCTTTTGCTATATAACCGATACTTTTATGTTTAATTCTTTTTTTAATTAGCTTTGCTTTATAGCCGGTATATAATTGGTAAAAACTCGGATTGCAGTTAATTATTCATATATACTAAATTGAATATCCCTTTTTATAAATTTATATTATATTATAATATATTTTTATTTATTAGCTTTTAATAAAAAATTAATATATTTACGCATATATATACTATTTTTGCCAATAGCGGCTTTATATTTAAATAATAATTATAATTAAATTTTACTTTTAATCCGGATTTCTTTTATTTGCGGTATTGGGGTAATAAATTAATACTTTTGCTTTGTTTAAAATTTTGCAATAATTGCAAGCCAGAGATTTTACAATTCTTTTTTTAAAAATTAGAATTTTAAAAAATCGCTAAATTAATTATTTCTTAACATTAAAAGCTATATATAAAATTTAAAATTTCCGATATTATTAATTTATAGCTTTTTTAATATTATATATTAGCGTTAAGAAAGCTATAATATTAAATAAAGCCATAAAATAAATATAGCTTTAGCAAATTTAAACAAAGCAATTGGTTAAAATTTTGCTAAAAAACTAAAGCATATAGCTTTTTATTAGCAATAGAAGTTTTTTAAAGCCCGGTTTATTTATTATAATATAAAAATTTTATTTTTTTATAATTTATTAAAAATTTTAAGCGTATTATAATAATATTAAATAGAAGATAATTAATTTACAGGCTAGCCAGCTGAATTTATTTATAATATTTGGCTATAATTTATAAAAAAACCAGGTAATTTAAATTTAATAAAAAAGCAACTTTTTAAATTAAATATAAATAAAAGCCGGAAAGAAAAAAACGGAAAATAGCTGCATTTTGATTAAATATTTAAAAACAAATTCGCCGAATATAAATTGGCTATAAAAATAATGAACTAAATGCTAATATAAATATTTTTTTAGCGGATTTTTAAATTAATTACTATAGCAATTGGCAATAGCAAAATTTAAAAATATAGCATTATTGGACTTTTATAAATTTTTAATTTATTTATAGCCAAAAGACAACTGCTATCAAAAAAATCAAATTAGAATAGTTTTAGCCCAGGAACAAAAATCCTTATTTTTTTTGGAAAATATTACAATGGTTAAAAATAAATTAATAAATATGGGTGCATTATACGTATTCCTTAGCTATAAAAAATAGCCGCTGCGTTTTTCGAATAAAAATAGCAGCGCCTAAATATTATATACTAAAGGCCTTGCTTAGCGTTTTTAATAAATAACGCTTATTTTTTATATACTTTTAGCATATATATTTTATAAATATCCGCAAGGCGCCCTTTTTGGCCTTATATAATAATTATTCCCCCTTTTATAGCTTTGGGCCCTAAAGCTTCCAAATGCGGGCTTTTGCTTTTTGGTGGTTTAATATTTGGCTTTGGTTATTAATTTCGATTTTTTATTTTGACCGCGTAAATTAATAGGCTTTTATTAATTTGCTATTATTAATAACCATTTTCGAATTTGTTTTTGTCTAATTTTTAAATTTTCTATTTTGGTATATAGCTTATATTATTTATTATTGGTTGATTTTAGGCTTTTATTTAATTGTTTTTATTTTTTATTTTTTATTTTTTATGTTAAAATTTAATAAAAATTTATTATTTTTATTAATTTGCATATATTTTTCCCGCTTTTGCATATGCTTTTTTTATAAATACTAAAAAATTAATATAGCGGCGGCTTATTTTAAATAATTGGATTTAGGGTTTTTTTAATTTGTTGCTTTTTTTTATATACGTATTATATACTTTTTATGATAATAATATATTAATTTTTGGTTGCGTTTTTAATCTCGAATTTTCCTTTTAATTTCTTGGCAAATTTTAAGTTTTTTTTTGCTTTTAGTATTTTTTCCACTATAGCAATTATATTAGGTTTTATTAAAGCTTTATTTATATAAGGACGGCTTTTTTATTTCTATTAGGCTTTTTCTTATTATTGCCTTATACAGGTTTTTTAATATATATTGTTTTGGCAAAAATTAGGCCCCTTTTATTTTTTTTATTAATTGTTTGTTTTTTGATTTTAATATTATAGCTTTTAATATTTTTAACCGTAAAATATAAAGCTTTAGCCGCGGCTTATTTTAAATTTTGTATAATAAAACTTTTGGCCGTAATTATAATGGTAATATTAAATTCGAAATTCCGCCGTAGAATTTAAATCGCGTTTTTATTAAGCCCGAATTTGCGCTTTA
This sequence comes from Cyclaneusma minus, assembly GCA_037179335.1. Taxonomy (NCBI): domain Eukaryota; kingdom Fungi; phylum Ascomycota; class Leotiomycetes; order Marthamycetales; family Marthamycetaceae; genus Cyclaneusma; species Cyclaneusma minus. The sequence continues at coordinate 852,191 of JAKZHN010000010.1, forward strand.
AATTTGTATTTATACTTATTATATATAAAGATTTTATTTAAACCTTTTTTGCAAAACCCTTAATATTTATAGCTAAGCCGTAAATAATTTTAAATACAATTATTATTGCAATAATTATAAGCCCTTTTATTATATAATAAGATTATACCTTGCTTTTCTTTTTTTACTATTTTTTTTTTTTTGCAAATTCCCATTGCTTAAATTCCTTTATTTAATATAGCTTACAATATTTTTATATTAAAATTTAAGCCCTTTTTAAAAATTAATATACTAATTATGATAATAAATTAATTTAATTAAAAAATAATATAAAGGCTGCCGGGATTTTTTTCCGCTTTAAAACTCGTATTTTTTTAAAATATAAAATATACAATATGCCCAAAAATATTATAGCTGCAATAATAGCCTTAATTAAAATTATTTTCGCAATTTGTACCTTAATATATATAGCGGTTAATATTTGGTGCTATTTAATAAATTTATTTTTCGCTTTTTTTTCGTATATTTAATGAGGGTATAAATAAATCATAATTTTAATTACTTTTTTAATGATATTTTATTTAATATAAAAAAAGAAACGTATTTTTAGCAATATAATATAAAATATGGAAATTATAAATTTAATAAATGCAAAATAGGGTTTAAAAATATTATAGGTTTTTTGGTTTTGCTAGCCGGATCTACCTTATACGACCTTTATTTTGGTTGGGATATTTAGTATACGGGAATCCCTGGGTATACAAGACCTTTTGGCAATTGGTCGCTTATTATCGGAATTTAAGCCAAATAGGCTGCGTTTGCGAATAAGGGTCGCGATTTTGGCTCGCAATTTCGCAATTTCTTTTTTAGCTTTAAATTTTTAAATAATTTATTAAACGGCTGCAAAATTATTGAAATTTAAATTTGCTTGGCCTTAAATTAAATTAAAAACAAAAGCAAAAATTTAATTAATTTCGCCTTTATACGGTATATTTATACCTTTAATTAAGGCGCCTTAATTTTAAGCTTGCCTAGGCTAATTTATATTAATAAATTGGCTATTTGGTTAAAAAAGGCTATTAAATAATTTTTAATTTGGAATAAAAAGGCCTTTAAGCTATTTTTATTATTAATATCGGGAGCGTATATATCAATACCGTTAATAAATATATTATTGCCTTTATTAAATGCAATTTTTTAATTTAGCGTACGAATTTTGCCGGTATTGCTGCCAATATTAAGCTTTTTTAAAATTGGGCAAAATTGGTTTTTAAAGCTTTTAACAATATTTTTGCAAATAAAATTATTATTAAATTTGCGGCTAGCAAATTGGGTAATTATTATTTTGCCAAATTATTGCCTTTTAAAATAAAAGCGGCTATTTTGTTATAATGGTTAAAAATAAATTAATAAATAAAAATATATTATATATATTTTTTAGCTATAAAAAATAATTGCTAATTGTTTTTAAATAAAAATGGCGGCGCCTAAATATTATGCGCTAAAAGCCTTGCTTAGCTTCCTTAATAAGCAACGCTCACCTCCTGCGCACCTCTAGCGCACGTGCCTCGTAAATGCCCGCAGGGCGCCCTCCTCGGCCCCGTGTGATAGAAAAGGCCTGGCTTTTCTCCATGGTTTTTAACCCTATAGAATTTATTATTTTGATTATTATCGCATGGCTTTAATAGCTAGATAATAATTAAAATTCATAAGCAAATAAATAAATATATTTTGCTAAAAAAATATAATAATATAATATAAAAAAAGAACTTTTAATATAAATTATTATATAAAATAAATTTAATTAAATAATTTAGCAGCGGACAATATAAAATTCAATTTAGAGTTTTTTAATAATAAAATTTAAAATCTATTTAAAATTAGCAATTTGGCGGAAATAAAAATTATAAAATATTTTAAATATTTATATAATGGATTTTAAAATCAATAGCCTTTTTATTCAATTAATTAAAATAAATATAAATTTTATAAAAAGCTTTGGCAATATTTGCTTTATATTGCCTTTTTAAATTTTTATTTAATATAATTTGCTTTTTATTTATTTAAATGCAATTGAAATTTGCAATATATTAATTAAAAATAGTAATTATAATATATTAAATGCCTTTGCTTTTAAAAAATATTTTTATTATAATAAATTATTTATAATAATTGGCGTAAATAAAAATAAAAGCCGTTTTTTTTTATTATAAACGCTTTGCATATTAATAAATATAACAGATATAATATCTAATTTATAAAAAAAAGGCTGATTAAAATAATTTATAAATAAATTTGTAAAAATAAAGCGCTACGCTAATAAATAATAGGCTTTAAAAATACGGCATTGTAAAATAAAAAAAGAAAATACAAAAATACAGCATTGCGTTAAAATTAATTAAAGGCTTTAAAAGTATAGCGCTGCAAAATTTTTGCTAGAAATTTAAAAATATAATATTGCAGATTTTGCTTTAAAAACACGGCGCTATAAAAACTCTAAAAATACAATATTGCAAAAATTTGTTTTTTTAATCATATTAAAGCATATTGGTAATTATAATTTATTTAAATTCAATATAGGCTAAATCTTTTAAATATATTATATTAAAGAAAAAGGCTATTTTATAGCTTGGAGAATATTATGCATTTCTTTTTCGCTTATATATACAAGGGGGGCGTGACTTTTGCATATAATTAAGGTATTTTAGCAGGGGTTTAATTCGCACAATTAGGAGGGCATTCTAACACAATTTGAAATTGCAGTTTAGGTAAACGGTTTAAAGGTTCAATTAAACTAGAAATTTCAATTTAAAGGTTTAATTGAATTGGAGCCAAATTAGCGGACTAGTGGCATTGGTATTTTAATAAGAAAAATGCCTGGTTTTTTAAATTTAAAGCAAAAAAATAGGAAAAAATGGCCGGAAAAATTTATGCCCAATAAAAAGTATTTGGAAAAACTATATTCCAAAAAAATAATTTGGAAAAAGCCCGGAAAAGGTATTATTTCGGGGGAAAAGGGCCGGATAAATACAAATCCCTAATATTATTAGTTCGGATTAAATTGCCAATTTAAGCTTTAAATTGGCAGTCCAGTTTTAATTTAAGCTTTAAATTAAACTGCCAATTTCAATTTAAAGCCCAAATTGGACTATTTAAACTATTGCAAGCCTTGTATATAAATATAAATATATAGTATTTATTTTTATTAGAGAAATTACGGGATATTCGTTATTATAGGAGTATATATTCTCGGTTTTTAAGAATTATAAATCGGATATAGGATATACAAAAAAATACAATTATACGGTAGCTAAATCGAGTTGATTAACCCATATTGCTTTTTATCAGGCTGCAAGCGTAATAAGCCCATGCTTAATGGCCTAATAGAAATATAGCTCGGGCGAATAATATCACGGATGCCTAGGGCTGGCAGTAGTTAACAGTTTATAAGAAATTGCAATTTGAAACTGCAGTTTGGAGAAACCGTTTAATGGTTAAATTAGACTAAAATAAACGGTTTAAAATTCAAATTAAATGGTATTAAATTGGCAAATTAGTGGTATTGATTTTTTTCCTGGGAATTTAGATTTTTTCGTAGAAAATCAGGTTTAATATCTTTTTGAAATCCCGGAAAAACTCTAGTCCGAAAAAAAGCCGGAAAAACTCTAATTAGGGAAAAAATGGCCGGAAAAAAATTAATCCGGGGAAAAAGGGTAAAATATACAATTTTGCGGATTTATCCATTTTATATTTACATTAATTAATAATAATATGGTTTTTTTTTATATTAGCTATTTTACTATTTTATTAAGTTTTTTTTAAATGCGTGTTATTTTCCATTGGATTTAAATAAAATACTTTTAAAAAATAGATTTTTTTTTAATATTTTAATTTCTTTTTAAAAAAAGTGCCATCAGTTTGGACTTCAAACTGAACTGAATCGTTAGTTTGAATGCCAAACTAAATCACCAATTTCAGTTTAAAGTCCAAACTGGACTGTTTAAACTATTGCCAGCCCTGCGGATGCCATTAAAGCTTCTCCTTGATCAAAAAGTATACGAGCCCTGGCCGGGTCACAAAAAGAATACGCGCCTCTTGCAGAGCCGCTCGCTAGAGAGCCGCTCGCTAGAAAACCTCTCGCTAAACACTAGTCCACTTCCATCCGGCGCCAGTGGAGGAGCATATGGCTTCTTCTACCGCCTCCACTCTCTTCCTCTTTTATACCCAGACCTCTTCCACCCAGACCTCTTTCACACCCAGACCTCTTCCACACCCAGATCTCTTCCATATCCAGACGTTACTACTTCCGACATGGCTGGTTCCGTCGATACGATAGATGATATCGAGCGCACTGCTCGCCAAAGATCCATCAAGATATTCGAATACCACACTACATTGCGCAGCATCCTCGACCGACATGAGTCCACAATTCGCAAACGCTGGCACAAAATGTCCCATGATCAGCGACGAGCAGTTCTGCGCACCGCCTGGGGTCGTACCCTGCCGTCAAGCCACCGCCCAGACTTCGCTGAAATGGAAAGGTACCGGAAAAGCTTGAGGAGTAGCCAGGCTGCCACCAACACCCAGAATCTTACAACGCAGTCACGCGACTGCTACATGTGGCCCTCGGTGAATCTGGAGGACTTGATCAAGCCAAAATCCCTCCTCCTTTTCCTGAACTCGAGAGGGAGACATTATCCCTACCAATTCTCTGCCCAAGACTTTCTGAATGCTCGAATTGGAAAATGGCTAAAGAAAATACCGACTGTGGCCATTAACGCGAATATGCTTCTTACAGGCGGAACGTTCCCTGAGACTTACGGCATCCTCCAACACAAAAATCTTCCCTTGAAATCAGGTCGCAAGAGCCCGACTTTACCGCGGGCGAAGGTCTCCAGATCCTCGAAATTCAAGAAGAGATGTATCGCTTTCTGGCGATGTGCAGCAAGGAGATCTTGTCATATCTATCTGATAATCTGATGGATACCAAGTTTTCGATTCTGCCAGATCCTGGTCCGCTTTCCCTGAGCGATAGCTCCTATGAGTCCTATCCCTCGCTTACGGACATAGCGACGGAGGCGCCTTACCGTGCTCCATCGATCCTGGATTTGAAACGTGTCCTGGAGATAGCTACCGCACAGAAATACGAAGCAGAAGACTACATCTGGTCTTTAAGGGAGGACCCCGGATTCTTTGCCGAGGAGTGCACCCAGGAGCGTGAGCATTGCGTCCCAACAATGGTACGCAATTTGCAGGGGCAGATCGAGTCTCAAAAGTCAGAACTCACAATGGAATTATGCTTGCTATCGACTGGTAGCAATGGCATATCTATCATATCGGAATATCTCCCAGTTAGTGGAGTATGTGGAAGAACTCTTGGCACTCGAGAAGAAACACCAGATCACCATGCCGCCGACCGATCCGCTACCGGAAGATTTCGAAGTGGCATTCCTTTGCCTGACACATTACCTGGAATGTTCTCTCAAGGCTCTCTGCGGACAGATTGAGCATGCGCTCGCTTCCCCTCTACTTGGGTCAACGCTTTATCGGCCTACAGACGGAATAGTCCGACTAAGACCGCAGTACGAGGACGACGAGTTGATAAGAATCCTTACGATCATGAAGGATCCCCAAGGTTTAGCGGGCATGAATGTCTCGAATGCTCTGGACGTTTACTACCATCTCATGAGGCGGCCAGAACAGCGGAAACGAGTATCTGCGTGGACGAATCGCACCATTGCTCGTGTGTCCGCAAGTGCAGAATTACTGAGACAGCTGGATTTATACCAGCCATGCGCAATGCATCTCCGACGAAAGATGGTTAATTGCCAAATTCTTAGGAATAGAGTTGTCAATGATCAAAGGGAAAGGGGAGGGCCATACCTGGCGGCAATCCAAAACGCCCCTCGTGTGGTCAAGTTCCTATCAAAGGTGGGAGACCCTTCAGACGGGCGTTTCCACTACCCGTCAGACAAGCGGCCCTCGGAGCGAATTGTCAATGAAATGCGCCAAGCGGAGCTCAACTTGGACGCCTTTTGGAAGGTCATTGATCAATACATGTGTAATGATCAAGGAGTTTCATTACACCAGATGCTTGTCGACAACAACGTCTTCAGCCAGCGCGAGATACAGCGAACTGCCGAATGGACCGCTCCGAATCCGATCGAGCAGCCAAACCCCACTCGCCCGACGAACGAATCTGTGGATGATATCAAAGAATCACTCCTTAACCTCTCCGTGGATAGTCCCGCAAGATTGACTCTCCAGCAACCAAGAGTCAAGTCTAAAACCAGAGGCACACCAAGCACTCCCACTCCCCAGACCGCACCCGCTGAAGAAGTAGCCCCAGATTCCCCAGGCTACACCATTCCACTCCCTCAACGCGCCAACAGAATTCTTACCCGCCTCTTCTTTGTGCCGTCTACGTCCCATCAACCAGGCGAAGTCCCCTGGAGCGAATTCCTGTACGCCATGAATAGCGCCGGTTTCTCTGCGCAAAAGCTCTACGATTCAGCATGGCAATTTGCTCCCGGGCCAGAATTAATAGAAAAACTAGAAACTGGAAGTGGGGGCGAGAATGGACATGAGAGGAATCGCAGATACATGGGAGGTATTCAGATCCATGAACCGTATCCGGCACCAAATCTTCGATACACTCAGGCCAGACGAATTGGTAAAAGACTGGAAAAGACCTACGGATTGAGCGCTGAGGTATTCGTCTTAGAGTGAGTGGGATCACTGGAGGGGGATCACTGGAGGGGGATATTTGATTGGGAAGGATTGGTGAGTGCACCGCGATCACCGAATCGACCAGAGTTCACAGCAATGTACTAACCGCACGTTATCAGCTACAGCCACATTCTCTGGAGTGCGCACTTCAAGGAAACAGGTGAATTCTGCTGCCCTTCTCACCTAAGAGGACGAAAACGGCCAGGCCTAGTGGTGTCGCCACCAGCGATGTCGTTCTCTCGCTGCTACTGACAGCGGTGTTATGGTTCAAGGCCGGAACCCCCCTGCTGCCGATATCCCCACTAGCAGCACAATTCGCACCGATGGCAGTGGCGATACGCCCAAGAGACGGATGGAGACAGAGAAGCAGAAGGAGAAGAGAAAGAGGGCCAAAGTAGAGATCATACGCTTGGAACGGGAGCGTCAGGAGGCAAGGAAGGCGGCCAAGAAGGGAAAGAGAATTAGTGCCGGAGAGAAGAGGGCGAGGATAAGGGAGAGGGCGATGAGCACCGTTCGCGAGGTCGAGGAGGAATGACTTGGTTTCTGGATTGGATAACTCGAGTCACTGGACTAGGAGGGTCGATAAGAGGCGTACTCTGGATTCCTTGATACTGAGTTTCGCAGTCTAGGTCAAGCTAGGGTTGTTCGGAACTGCATTTACTTGTAGAACACTAGCCGAAATAAAAAACGGTTTCCTACAGCTGCTTGCTGGATCAAATATTCCCTGTAACTCCCCCGTGATAGCAGTCAAACTAGCTAGTTCGGGGTTGCCTTGGTTCCGGTGCTCAAGTCACATTAGATGAACAAGTCCGACCCAGCTTTTACTGGGAAGTGGTCTTGCGGACATCTTGATCGAGCTGGAGAAACACCCTTTCCCCAAGGCTGGCTCACTGTGCTTACAACCTGAATCATCGGAAATCAAGATATCGGCCGCTGCGAGCGACAGATTTACCAACCTCACTCCCAGAGGTCCGTTCCTTACATCCATCGCCTATTCTTGAAGGATAATGCGGTGCAGTTGGTCTCGCAAGAGGAGCATCAGACGACAGAAAAGTTCTACTTGAAGCATGTTGACGACCATGGCAACCACCTACTCGTTGATGAGCAACTGAACACCACCGGAATCATTGACTGGCAAATGGCACGTGTTGTGCCTCGACGCGAACCTTTTGGACCATCGCTTGTTGCGGCAAATATAAGTGATTTTTGCAATGGGGAAGTCTCAAACCTCGATGATCTTGTACTGGCTGATATTTTGAAAAAAAAAATAGGCTTTTCTGATCCGGTCAGCAATGCTGACGAGAAAGTCAGACTTTTGGGGCTTGGGCTTAGAGTCAGAATGGTCATACGCCCTGCCGTTGGCAAATACGATATCGAAGGCGTTCGGGGTGGTGGAAGATTGGTCGCAGTGGAAGGAGAGCGCGATGAAGCAATACGAGGGCGATGAACGCTTGAAGGGCCTGATTGGCGGGATTGGAAGTGAACCAAGTGATTAAAAATGAGCCCGGTGATCGACGACTACCCTCGGGTAATTTAAAGACAGTGAATTCGAAGCCCAGTCATTTAGAGAAAACATGTCAAGTTCTTTAGAACAAAGTGATTCCTTGGGGAAGCAGACTCTCAAGTAAACCTGTCTCCATATTCACAAAGCCGTTATGAACAATATCCCAAATATGTACATACCACCGAACGCCATACCAAATATGCAATCCCAGCGCTTCCATCATCAAAGTCTACATACAATCCTGTCTCATCAATCATTATCTCATCATTCATCCAACATAAACTATGCCGAAAGTCCCACAACCTGGAAATTCCAGTTACAGTAGTCCGTCGAGCTCACAACCGGCAGCGGCCCGGTAGCCTGCAAAAGCTTCGCCCCACTTCCTGTATAGGACACTGTAACTGTCACATTGCCCGCCTGCAACCCGTAAACATCGTAGAAGTTGTAGCCTGGTGCCAAGTCCAGCATTCCCAAGTTCATGCCGCCGCTCTCAATCTGCACCATCAGATTGTTGACAGCCTCCTGAACTAGTACCACGACTTGCACTTTATCTTCAATAGTGTTAAAACCGTCGGGCTGTCCGAGATTGTCGCCGTTGCAGGTGCCTGTAGTCAACAGCGTATGGTGCCAGAACACACCTTGTGCGACGGCGCCGTTGGTCGGGTACATGGTGTCGGTAGTGGTCGCGCCTGATTTCCATGCGTGGATGAAACTGGGGAGGATTTGCCAGTAGCCAGTATGATCATAGTCGACAGTGTAGTCGAGAATATCCGTACCAGCAATAGGTTCCGGCCAGCTGTTGCCCATGTAATGGGATTCTCCAGCATCGTTCCAAGTCTGAATCTCGAGAAGATCGGGCTGCAGGTTTAGGACTTGGCCAAAGCGGTATTCGAGGTTTTCTTCGCCGCGACGGTAGTAGTTTTGGCTGCCGTCGATGTGCTTGAATTGGAGCGGGGAGAGACCCATCATGAAGGATTTGTTGTTGGCTTTGGCGGCGTTTTGGTAGGTGACGTCGTCGGTAGTGGGGACGATGATGTCGCCTTGCGTGTTGAAGGGCCAAGAGTTCCAGTTCATGGCGCCATCGCAGACTGGGTAAATGTCGAAGAATTCGGGGGTGGCCGCGACGTCTTGGAACGCAGGAATAAAGTAGATGGGGTGGCCGGCTGCGGCGAGAACATCCTTGAGACCTACTTGCCAGCCCTGAGAAACGCTTGCTTGTCCAAAGGTGTACTGGCTTGCGCCGCCGTTGAAGGTAGTAACCATTGGCAGACCATTGTAGTAATAGTAGGCACCGTTGGTGACGTAAGAGATCAAGAAGTCTGTGAACTGGCTGGGGTCGCTGAAATCCGTCATGTCGAAGGAGAAGAAGAGCTTGAAGTTGTATTGGTTAGCATACTTGAAGAGCGACGCCACCGAGTTCTGGGCCCAGGAGGTGGTATCGGTTGGTAAGTTCAAGATGAAGCCATCTGCACCGAGATTTTGTGCGTCAATGACGTCTTGCTCGCAGTGGGCATCTGTGAGTGTGCCGATCAAATAATGGAAGAACACTGGCTTGTTGATGGATGCTGTAGGAGAACTTGTAGCAGAGGACTTCGTCGTGCTCGTGCTAGTTGTCTTTGTGCTGGTCGAGCTAGTGGTCTTGGTGCTGGTGCTGGTAGTGCTAGTTTTCGACGTCGAACTGCTCGTGGCGGTTATCGTTATGGTCTTGGTAATAGTGGTAGGTACCGTGGGGCACGTGGAAGCCGACGAGCTGGCGCTGGAGGTTTTGGTTATCGTTACTGTCATGGTGGATGTTGTGTTGGGGCACAAGGAAGACGTCTGGGAGCTTGAGGTGCTTGTCGATGTCTTTGAGCTCGTGGTCGATGTTTCTGTGGTGCTCGTCGAAGTTGGTTTGGTGCTGGTACTCGACGTCTGAGGAATTGTCGTCGTTGGAAATGTGGTGGGGGCATTGCCATTTCCAGATGATCTCTATTGGTCCCATTAGAATGTCACTCTACACCTGTATAAGTGTTCTCACCAAGATAGCAGTATGAGAGGCTCCGGCCGCAGCAGAAGAGGCAACGCATGACCCGGCTACATTGCTAGAATAGTCGAAGACGCCGACCTGGCCAACTGGACAACAAAAGCCATTTCCCTGAAGTCCCTGCCAGAGTGACCAGCTAGAGTCAGCACAGGCTGGGGCTCCTTCAAGGGAACCGACACAAGTGGATCCTAGAAAAGATGACATTAGTGACCGAATACCAAGTAGAGGGTCCAGGAAATCGACATACCAGGAGAACAACAGGATGCAACCTCATCATTCTTAGCAGCATTGCAAGAGAGGCTTGAGGGGCAGCAACTTCCACTGCCACAGGAGTTTATACCAACAGGACAGGTACTGGCCTGTAAAGACCAGCCTTGCCTGATAGATCGAGCTTCTAGTGATCCCGACGATCTTCTTTCAGCCAGGACAGCAGATGAAGCTAATACAGCTGCAGAGAGAGAAAGCAGAAAACAGGTAACAATATTGGGAGCCATGTTGATGGCTGGATAAACTTGCCAAGGAAGATATCGATGTGAGGGAGCTTCTCTTGGGAAACGGAGAACTTAAAAGGATTTTCTACGAGATGACAAAACCATGAGAATAAAAAACCGACGACGCGCCACATTCCTTGGGGAAAGAGGGCATCGCACACCCGAATCAGGAAGGTTTGGTTCGTTCTTGCCACCTTGTGATCTAATGCTGCGTGAAAAAAGGAGGTTCTGTAGTAGAAGGGGGCCGGTACGGGAGCTTCAAAACTCCAATAGTTGGCCATAAACGTCGGAACAGCCACGACACTAGTAAGGACCGTTGTGATCCATTTGCGTAAGACAAAGCACGAGGCACCCAACAGAATCCCAGCTTTGATGCCCGTTCGAGCTGTCAACGTGAGACTGTCTAGAAGACTGTATGGGGTGCCAGTGTACCTGGTGTGTGGCGCCGGAGAATTCTGTCTCTCGGGGCATTGTCCTTCAAGTGGCTGGATCACTCTGGAGCATAGCTTGAAATACTACATAAGACCATCGAGTATCTTGATAAGCGCAGGAAAAGTAAAGCTTAGAGGCCCCATAGGCTCACAGCCTTGCGAGAGAGTGTAGGTTGCAAGTAGAGGCTGTGGCGCAAAGCACCCAGATGATATCATTTGACCACCGTCTGGGGTTCATCCATGTCGGAAGGCCGGCAAATAAAAAGCTCGAGGTTCGACGAGGGCCTGAGCAGAATTTTGGCTGCTGTATTCAGTTTTGCTAGCCACTAGGTGTAGATGCAGAGCACTTCTTACGTTCACGGAGGCTGAAGAGGTGTTGATTTCCTGTGGATGCCAACACGCGCCGCATGCACTCCAATGCTCAGCTTTCTTCTTTCTGCCTTCCCGCCGCGCCGGCCCGATGTTGATCATGCTGGATATACACCAAGATCCGGCAGATATGTCGTTCAGCTCCACGAGAAGATGGCATTCCTACGGCCTCGCGTATGTCGGTGGAAGAAGGGAGGGATGGTACCACATCAGTCGATGGTCATCAACTGAGTTCCCGCCTCGGCAGGGCAACTGACAGCCATCAAAGAAAGCGATGGTCGAGTACCTGTGTCAAGTCGTGGTGACGGGAAGGGCTGAGATGGTGGATCGCGTGTTTGCTGGAGTTGCAACTCGGAGGGGGGCAAGACCACGCGATTTAGGGTCCCAAGACTCGCGCAAAGCCGGGGAACTTAAATGCGGTGGCTGCCGAGTGCGCGCTAAGCCCCTTGTGGGCAAAGTGGCAAGACCCAGAACTCAAAGCGGCGGCTGGAGAGCCAATTAGAGCTAGACCGCCCATTGACTTTGACGTCAGGAAAACTCTACTTTTCTTTTGACAACAACATCGTGCTGTTGGCTCCTCTCCCAGCTTCAACTTTTCTTAACTTCATCGAAGCTTCATCGACGACAGAGACGGCGACTGGAATCAGTGGGATGACATGCAGAAACCACGTGCTTATGCCAAGACCTGGGGATTTGAGACACGCCACATCCTCACGACGCACCATGCAACTCAGAACACATCCCGGGACATGGACATGTAACATGAGTGGAGCTCTTTCAACGCCCCTCCAGTTCTCGTGAAGTCTTTGGCTCACCGTCGTCGGCCTTGCTATCAGTTTAGTCTCTCTAACGCACACAAACAGAACTTCATACCCTTCTCGACCTAGAAACTATCCAGTGTATATCCTGATCAAGTCTCGCTGGCTTGCGCATGCGAATGTTTTCAACGATTCCGACAACAGCGGCTTGTGCACTATTGACACGAATTGTTCAACAGCCTTCTATCTTCACCGAGAATACCCTTAGTTGCGGACGCCCTCTGCCTTCGGAAAGGGCGTGGAGGACAGGTGCTTTCAACACCCTCAATTAGCACTTGAATCCGGGACACAGGACCTTTAACAAGTCTCTCGTATCCACCTTGTCATACATTCGACTATGTCGTATATTCCATCCAATCAATTTTGCGTGCTCATCGTTTTTTCGGATTCTCAAAGGCACCCTGAGAGCTTCGTCGAATCACAGTGCAAATGATGCTGCATAGTCGTTCCCCCGCAAGTCCACAATTGCACATCGTTACACCTCTGCTCCCGCCCTGCCAACTACATACTGGGGTTTTCGGCGGACCCTGCGTCTGATAAGGAAGGTTACCTGGTGACATATCTCAAGTCCTTCCTTCTCGATGATCGATCTTGTACATATTTCTGTTCTCTCCCATCATGGCACGTCTCCCTTGCCCTCTCCCACTTGAATTCTAATTTCCAGAAGTCTAAGGTCAGTTATTGCTGCCACGCCACTTATTGAGTTGGAAATGTCTTCGGCCGTTTTTCTGGCTATTGTACCATTGTCTTTCTCCTTGACTTACCTGTTTTCTCAAACCCATTGGCTCAGCTGGTGCGTACCGTTGGCGGTTGCAACCGTAGGTACCTCGGACAGCTTCTCCCAGACTTACAAACTAAAAGCTTGTCTAGTACATTGTTCAAGCACTCTACAGTATTCTCGTCCATCCTCTATCCAAGTATCCGGGTCCATTTTTCTGCAAGTTTTCCGGTATTCCATCATGGTACCACGCAAAAGCTGGCGACCGACACAAATGGCTTGCAAAGTGCCATGAGACTTACGGTATGCGAATGATATCCTAGAACTTGTTCGGAGTTCATCTATTCCGCGTACATACAGATTACAGCCCCTCGAATTCCAAATGTGTCATTTCTTTTATATTAACATTCCACGACCAGGCGAAACAATTCGTGTCTCTCCTAATGCACTATATACTATCACGCCGTCCGCCTATCTCCAGATATATGGCCACAAGTCCCTCCAGAAGATTCAGAAAGCGCCCTTCTATACCGTCTGGACGCGCGACAAAGACGATTTCAATACACTCGGAATCGTCGACCCCCATGAGCACTCTCGCCGCAAGAGAGTTATCCTCGGCGCCATGTCCGACAAAGCCGTCCGGTCGCAAGAGCCTTTCATTCTGCAGCATCTCGAACGATGGTTATCATTACTCGTTGCAGAAAACACGGATACCGAGAAAGGATGGACCCGGAGCGTGGACCTCCATAAGCACATTGAATACCTCCTGTTTGATATTATCGGCGACATCGCATTCGGCAAGTCCTTTGAAACCAAAGAGCCCGGCCCCAACGAGTACCGCGGAATTCCCACAGCAATTGCCGAATATCTTACATTCATGTACAGTGTCGCCCGCCTCCCATTCCCACGCACCATCTACGCACTTAAGCGAAACGGCCTCGACGCCGTTTTGAAGTACCTCACTCCCGCCGCCATAAGCCAATACTTCTCCTTCGTCGACGCCCAACTCGCCGCACGCACCATCCTCGAACAACAAACCCTCGCCTCCGCCGACCCGTCCTCCGGCCGCAAAGACATATTCCACTACCTCTTCGCCGCCCGCTCACCCGAAGACCCCAGCAAGCCCATGTTCACCAAGACCAAAGACCTAGCCGCCGAAGCAAACATTCTCATCATAGCTGGCATGGACACTACCGCTACCACCATGTCTGCGCTGTTCTTCTACCTTACACGTCCTGCCAATGCACACATCTTGAAAAACCTGACTGAGGAAATACGAACCACGTTCAATTCGCCACAGGAAATTTGTCTCGAAGGAAGGAAATTGGAACTGCTGGTGTATCTCAAAGCCTGTATCGACGAAACACTCCGCCTCACACCTCCCGTACCCTCCGACCTCCCCCGCACCGTTCGCTCAGACGACCTCTCGCTCGACGTCCTCGTCGGGCCCTCCCACACCCCCTCCCACATCTTCGTGCCTAAGGGTACGGAAATTGGAATACCAACTTTCGCACTCCATACAAATCCACGAGTATTCCCTCGGGCGCGAGAATTTTGGCCCGAAAGGTGGATTTTGGATGAAAAGGCAGGCGAGAAAGAGAAAGAGGGACTGGAGAAGATGAGAGCGGCGTGGTATCCATTTACGGCTGGGATGGGACTTTGCCCGGGGAAGGGACTGGCGATGTTGCAGTTGAGGTTGGTGGTGAGTAGGGTCCTTTGGGAGGCGGATGTTAGGGGAGTGGAGGGGAGGGGTGATCCGAGTGAGGGGCTGTGGCCGGTGAAGGATCATTTTACGGCGAATGGGAAGGGGCCGGTTGTGCAGTTTAGGAAGAGGGAGGTGTAGTGGTTGCCGGATCAGCGGCGGTTACTTGACGATTCCATGATTGCTTGAGCTGCTCTCATTATCTCATGGTTGTTTTTCCGTCACCTCAAAGTATACGATGTAACAAAATAGCGACATAGGAATATTCTGCTATGTCCGATTTGCATCTTCACATCAGGGGTCAGCTGTTGCAGAAATTAGTAAATAAAAGTGCCAACGACAACCGGGATACCGAACGTGATAGGTACACAATCGATACTGGCTAGAATTGCAGGGTCTACTCGAACGACCCGGGCTGTGCTCAGGTGCTGATACCGGTAGGTAACTTAAAGGACAGTAGCAGGCCATACACAACTCTTCGCCTTATAAAAACACCATTCAGAAATGAAAAAGTCTTTCTATCGTCTATCGCTTAATACATTCGATCTACTAATCATCATTCTCAGCCAACGCCGGAGTGTCGACGCCGCTACTACTGTCCTCGGCTAGCAAATCTTCAGCATGACCCTGTTTGACGACTTTCCCCTTTCCGAGCACAATACAATAGTCCGCATTCTTGACTGCCTCGAGCCGGTGCGCAATAGTGATGACCGTCTTCCCTTTCATCTCCTCGTGCAAAACGTCCTGGATATTCTGTGCCGTCTCTTTGTCAATGGACGCAGTGGCCTGTGAAACACTGGTTAGTATTCACGCCAATAAACTCCACGGATATAATCTCAAAGACGACTTACCTCGTCCAAAATCACAATCCCACTCCTCCTCAACATCGTCCTCGCCAAACCAATCAGCTGTCTCTGCCCCTGACTCAGATTCCTCCCCCCACCCTCCACATTCGTCCCCAATCCCCACCCATACCTCTCACCACCCACCTTCCTCAACACCCCCTCACACTCCCCATCCTCATACTCATTCAAGGGATCCAAGTTCTGTCTCATAGTACCTGGAAACAACACCGGATCCTGCGCCACAAACGTGACCCTCTCTCTCAACACCTGCGTATCCACTTCCGCCAAATCCACATTATCGATCAGAATCCTACCATGCTCAGGAGACACAGTAGCAAGGAGTGCCATAGCCAGCGTGCTCTTTCCCGAGCCAGTGCGGCCTATCACAGCAGTGCTTGATCCAGCTGGGATGCGCATGCTGATATTTTCCAGCGCAGGGTCTAGGTGTGGCGCATATCTGATCGTCACGTCTTCGAACACGATATCCCCGTTCGTGGAAGGCCACCAGGCAGGCGGCTTGATGCTATCTTTCGGATCCCGCTCTTGCTCGAGATGCAATAATTCCACTACACGTTCCACAGCGACAAAGTCCATTTGCAGTGCACCGTAGACTTTGCACAAGCTATGCGTGTTGTAGACGAAAGTCTGTGCAGCGGTGAGTACGAATGCTGTTAAGCCGGGACTGATGCCTGTGTAGATTGCAATCAGAGTTAAGATGAGCGTGGAAAAGGAAGAAAGGATGTCGAAGCGATATTGCAGCCAAGCTTGGAGAGACCAGTAAAAATGGTCCATTTTCTGAAAGGCGTCGACGACGCGGATGACGCGGGCTTGGAATCGCTGTTGTGCGCAAAAGGCGCGGACTGTGGTGAGGCCGTCCAGGAGAGCGCCGAAATTGGACATTAAGGGTGAGAGGGAGACCATTTCGAGACGGCGGAGGGATTGGGAGGTGGGGAGGAAGCGGAAGAAGAGGAAGACGAATATTGAGACGAGGAGTAGCGAGAAGGCAAGGAATACGGGTGTGACTGAGGCGATGACGAGCAGATTGGTGGTCCATGAAAGGGAAAGGAACACGGCGGCTTGAAAGAGAGCACTGAGATTGCCATCCACAGTGTTCATGTCGGAGGTCAGTCGATTCATGAGACGTCCAATAGGGGTCACATCGTAGAATCGGAAGGTTGTGTGGCTGACACGGATCATGACATCTTTGAACATTTGACGACCGGTCGAGTAGACAATGACGAGCATTGCGCTCTGGGTCATTAGGATTGCGATAGATCTCAAGATCGCCAGTCCGAGGTAGGCCCATAACCAAGGGGTGAGGTTCTCTTCCGGAGAAGGCATGTCACTCAGTGGCGGCCATGCTGCAGTTGTCCAGGCTGATGTTGCCATAAAATCTGAGGTGTCGTAGCCCTCGCCCCAGGATTTGAGAAACCATCGTTGGAATATAGCAATACAACGCTCCGACCCTACCGTAAGCAAGAGTAGGAACCACCATTTGAGCTTGCCGGCTTTGATGTATTCCCAATAGACACGAAACTTGACGCCTCCGTGGGCTCTATGTTCGTCTTCGATGAACTTGTCTGGGACGGCTGACGTTGTCTTCTCGGCTGTTTCTGCTGCTGTAGGCTCTTCCGCTGCAGACTGGTGAGAGACGGACGGATGAAGGTCAATGAAATCAGGGTCATCAAGATCGACAAGGCGAATTCTGCCATTCGTTACTTCGATGATCTGCTGGGCTAGGCCACGGCACAGCTCGGTTCGATGGGTGACGAGAATGACGGTTCTACCTTTCACGACATTGCCCGACAGACAGTTTCTGATTACAGACTCCGCAGTCTGATGATCCAGCGCCGAGATAGGGTCATCAAGAAGCAGGATTTTTGCCTGACTGTAAACAGCCCTTGCAAGCGCCACTCGTGCTCTCTGGCCACCGGACAGTCCAATGCCATTCTCTCCGATATTTGAAAGATCTCCATGTTTGAATCCGACCAGATCTGGAACCAATGAGCATGCCTCGAGGACTTCTTTGTATCTTTCTTCTTCGTATGGAGCTGAGAAGAGTATGTTCTCCCGTATGCTCATACTCTGCAGCCAAGGTGTTTGAGCACAGTATCCGATCATGTCATGGGTACGGCAGAGCTCTCCATCTTTAAGATCGAGTTCTCCAAGAAGTCCTTGAAGTAATGCTGACTTTCCAGCACCAACTTCTCCGCAGATGACAGTCATGCCAGTGGGAAACGACATTGTCACATTCTCGAGCACTGTCTCGGATCGGCCTGGCCATGAGAAGGAGGCATTCTTGAGCTCTAATTTTCCGGTATTCGTGACAGCTTCAGCATTTTGATGATCTTCGTGGTTGCCATTGGCTTGCCCATTACCATTCTCAGCGCTTCTCTCCGTGCCATTCACTCTGTCAGTTTCGTCGCTATATTTGGTGTCTGGGTCATGTCGATCCTCCTCTTTGTTCGGCTCGGCCATGAAGTCCTCAATTCGTCCAATGGCAACTCGTGCATTGAGTAAGACCGTAATCAAGGTTGGAATGTTCCGAATGTTCTCTTCCAACAAGAGGAATAGGTTGAGAGCAGGAAATGCGACGTCAACGCGGAGTGGCAAGCCAGCCAAGCTGCTGTATGCCCAGAAACTGACCACAGGGAACAATCCGCTGCACAATGCATTAGTAAATGCAATCAATACCCCCCACAAGCCAGTGATGACTCTGAGATTCAGTTCATGCTGTCTAGCAACCATGACATCCTCTCGCCAAGTATCTTGCCATCCATACCACCGCAGATGGCGAATAGCTTCAACGAATTGAGACACCTTCTGGAGCTTAGCGTCTGTCGCCTTTCTCCGCAGTCGCTCCCATCGAAGGAGCACTTGAGCAAACAGAAAATTGAGGAATTGTCCGACTACCACCGCCAGCATGCCAAATAAGCTTGGCCAGCCAAGAAGACGCCATAGGAGAATGACCGTCAAGACTAAGCTGATTGGTGTTGTGACCAAATTTTGAAACTCCCAGAACCTTTGAGAAACTTCGTATACATCGTTGCGCATTATATTGAGAATTTTCCCCATGGATGCAGACTCTTTTGACGTGGTATCCACTGTCGCCTTGGACCTTTTTAGGTACCGAATCGGAGCGGTAATGCGTTGCTGAAGTCGCTGTCGCCATGATAACTTGGCCCCAGATTCCTCTGGACTCGAGCCATCAGTCTCGTCCTCGGCGTCGCCATTTGCCACCTCGTTCTTCTCACCGGCCGGGGCTCCAACAATCTTTCTTGACAAAGTTTTCTCATACAGCATGGTTATCATTTCACCGCGAGATCTCTCGTAACATCTTCTGGCGTACCATGTATTAAGAGGTCCGACTTGGGCCGAGATTAGTCGCGTAGCTAGAGTTAGCAATGCATAGACTATAGCAGGGCCTTTGTTACCATGTTTATCCAATGGTCCCTCGAAGGCCCTCAGGAGCTGCTGGAGCAGGATGGGACTCGCTAAGGCTATTGGCCTTTATTAGCACCGCGCAAAGGGAAAGAATAGGTAGAACTGGTGCATCACTTACCAGTACCCAGGTCGACGAGACCAAGAGCGACACCAATTAGCAGATCAATGCCATTGGCCACAAGCAATCGACCTGTTACAGAGCCCTTCAGATCCCTGAAAGTTTCATGCAATGTCTTGTGTTGAAACTGGTATCCCAAGTCCCATACATCTTCATCGTTGATTTGTCGTTTACTTCCAATTGATATAAGCGGGCCCATCCATGCAACTGTGAGAAACTGCCACAGCGCCAGATCATCCTCGGGAGAGCGAAGTTCAAAAGTCGGAGTGGAAAAGGGTGCCGAGATTCCATCTTTCAGAAGTTGAGGATCTCTCAGTGGCATGGACAAAACGACCATGACTGCAAGAATTCCTATCGCGAGCTGCGATATCGGTATCGCTTTTTGGAGACCAGATGCCGAGTTGAGAGTAGGTCCATTCAAGATGACGGCCTGGGATATGGACAGCGACAGGTATAGAACCAGCAGTGATTTTGGCGCCGTCTTTGGCCTCAAAAGAGCTACAAGCAGGAGAGTGACAGCCTTCAACGCGGTCAGCCCAGATCAAGTCACGTGAAGAGGATGATGTTACCCAGGCCATCGCCGCCCAAAGCGAGCCGCCAGCAAAACTTGGGTGCCATGTTATCAACCCTTGAAGTGCAGTCCCAGCGGCAGATAGAATGAACAGAACTATCGTGGCGATGGAAACACGGCGTCGATGAAGAAACTTTGGTACTTCTTGAACAGCAGGATACTCTTTGACAAATGGTTGCAACCATCTAGGCCGGTATGGAATGATAAGACGAAGAGCATGTCCCAAAGTCACCAGCAGAGCCAGACCTAGTGGGATTGCTGTCACCCAGTCAAAATATCTCGGACAGATGCGACCTAGCACCGGATCCTTCACCGCTGTCAGTAAATCTCTGGAAGTCGCGGAACTTTTCAGTCTTCAAACACACCCAGAATGTATCACACGGGCGGGCATTGGAGCCGTTACTCGGGTTATTTGCCGGACTGTAATGATGGAAAAGGAAGACTTCTTGTATATCATGATGATAATTCATCGTCTCTGTCGGAACGCGAGCCGGGAACGACTATCATTGGCAAACGCCGCAGACGTAGATGAGCCTACTGTCTAGGTAGAAGCAAGGAAATGGTGAGGGACAAGAAGAGCCTCGAGCATGATTGGCTTGCAGCTCGATTGTTGATGTCTCGGAAGTCTGGATGACTGTGACAGATGTTCCTGAACCGCCAGGTCAGTCGATTGCACGTGGGGTTGCCTCGGTTGGGGTCGACGACAAGCGTGGCGTATGGCGTGTGGCGTGCTCGTGCTGATAATTACGCATGTTTGGGACCCACTGCATATCTCAGAACGCCGCTTTCTTACGAGCCGCTCAATCAACCAAGAAGTTTCTGATATATTTTTGACTTCGTACTTAATCGAGGGTATCGAAACCACCTAACCTACCCCTTCTCCAGACAATCGCTCGCTAACACGTTCGTAGAAATTTCCTCGTTTCCCCCTATATTTCTGGCCCGTGCGACCCTTTCTAGCGGTTCCAAATCTCGAAGAAAAGACTGCAGGAGAACGAGAACCCCTATTTCCCCAGATCTCCACAACTCTGAAGCTCGGTACCGAGGCTAAAGAGCTGGAAATCGATTCCCAGGCAGCTACCTTAAGGAAAGCCTGCTCTGGGCGGGTTACCATGAAGTCGGTCTCTGGTAAATATCCGCGCCTGATTTCCTACGGCAAGTCGACACCATCCTCACCATGTTCAACGGCGTGAAAGGACTCTCCCACCGGTCAGACCCTGTCGCCAGGTTCCGTGGCTAAAACGTGGAGGGCGATTAGAGTAGTTCTACAACTCTGCCATGTTCTTTTCAGATCACATACCCCAAGTCTTCCTCGGCGAGTCCAGTTGGATGTCGTCATTATCACTCATAGTTACCTAGTGGCTAAGTCGTGATACAGCTTCCGGTGTTTTACAGCGTGCTTATGCCGCTGTAAGGCTCTTCGACATTGGTCTAGCCATGTATGTCTGATTGAAACGGCCACTCGGTAGGTGCAGAAAGGTCTAGCCGTGATACTCCATCACAGTTTACAGTCTACACAACAGCTGTCTCGAGATGGCCTCACAGTGAAGTCGAATATGAGCACGCCATGCATAATACCCCAAGGACGGCCAGTGCAATGAAACTTGACAATGGGACTTAACACTCAGAACACGTCGATCAGTGACTGAGCTACCATTGCCATGCTCGAAATCCAAAAGCTGGGTCATAGGTTGGTCACTGTCCAATGCTCAATCAAAATCTATAAGAACAATGCTTTCCACCTCGTTTCCAAGTTCTTCATCCAACAGTATCTCCGTCACTCACAATCTACTTCCAATCACTTCAACTAAACACACTCGCTTCAAAGCACTTATCACATTGCAAGCAATCACTAGCCGCCAACATGAGATACTCAACCGTTTTTAGTGTTGCTGCCACCCTGGCCCTTACTAGCGTCTCTGCTGTTCCACAGCAGTACGGAGAGCGACATCTCTCTGTATGTACCATCATTCCCTACAGTCTATCTCAAAGATCTCCTGGCTAACACATGTCCCTACAGTCGGTCCAGGTTCGTTAGGACGGAAACGTCGACGGTAATCAGCAGAGCGGCAACTTGAGCGGAAATGGCAGCGGGAACAAAAACTCCGGAAACGTGGGCGGCAATGTCAGCGGCAACAAGGACTCCGGAAACAACAGTGGCAATAACAGTGGAAATGGCAGCGGCAACAGTGAGTCGAGCAACTCTTGCCCCAGCACTCACCACCCCGTCTGCTATCCCAGCGGTGATTTCCCTAACTAGGTCCACAAACATGCCTCTGACTTGTGCTCCCAGCTCGCTAAGCTCCCAATGCCAAACCCAGACGCTCTGCTGCCAGAACGTTGGGACTGGTCCGCAGCGGTGTTCCCAAGTGTCTCAAAGCGGCCTCTTATGGTAACAGCATCCCTGTCACCATCGGTTGATCAGAGTACTTTACACACTTGAGCTACGGAGCATGGAAATTGCATGGATGGAAAGTGGAAGAATGCTGGGACTTTTCTGACTGAGAAGCTGAAAGCTTGCTCAGAGTGTGGATTGCATTTCCTCTGGTGGTATGATCACGAAGTTCATGGTTCAAAAGCAGTATGGTCCACTTATTTATTTGTCATGCAAATTTAAGAAAATACTGGCCGGTCTATACTTGACTTCTCCTCTGCCGTGCTCACCGGTGTCCAGTGACACATTTCCTTCTGGCCCGCCTCAAATACCACTCATGAATGGAGTTCGACCACTCGATGTTGTTCAAACTCCCCTGCGTCTCACTGAAGACGTTTCTCCTCTGGCACGACCAGTACTCCACGATACCTCATCTTCCCTTCCTTCAGTACGCTAAAGGCTTCCACGATACCATCACGAGTCATGGGAAACTTTTGTACCTTGGGCTTCACGTCGTGAGATGCGGCAAAAGCCAGCATGCGTTCATGCACCTTTGTTGGCGCCAACACACTCCCCTGAACAGTAATGCCGTTTAGCAACAACGGCATGTTAGGTAGCGTTAGATTTCCAGGACCGATTGTAAGGGGAAAGATTTTGGCCTTGGGTGCAAGAAAGGGGAGGTAAAGGCTCCAATCTGGGAGGGAGGGAGCGGTCACAATGACCACATCGAGGGGACGACCAATCTGGACCCCTTTGGCACTTGAAGGGGTGTAGAAGGTGCTGGCTCCGAACAGATGGGCGTCTGATTCTTTGCTCTCGGTGTTAGAGAAGACGACGACATCGCAGCCCATCTTTGATGCAAACTATGAAAGAACGTTGTTAGCATAATGTAGTCTGGCGAAGTTAAGTTGTTGGGGCTCTACCTGAATGGCCAAGTGGCCGAGACCACCAAGGCCAATGACACCGACGCGGTCAGATGGCTTCACATTGTACGTATCGAGCACGTTGAAGACAGTTGCGCCCGCACACTACAAGTCAAAATATATTAGCAATGAACATCATCCAACAGAGTTATGGTAGCTCCAGGCGTTTTGCCTGAGAAAGCTCATGCATTGTCGTACTCACCATAAGCGGGGCGGCCTCCTCGTCGGATAGCTCGTTGTGGACTGAGAACAACCGGCTTTCTTTCTTGACGATGCCATAGGCCAAGCTTCCCTGATCAAGGTCTGCTCGGCCATACATCTTTCGTTCTGGACAGAAAACGTCAGTGCCACCCTCGCATTGCTTGCAATGGCCGCAAGTGTCTTGCAGGAATCCCCATCCCACGCGATCGCCCTTCTTGAGAGTGCTGACGTCGGGACCGGTAGCGGTGACAATACCAACGCCTTCGTGGCCAAGAACCATCTGATTCGGGAATTCCGTCAGCATTTGCCTAGAAAGTGAACTTGCGGGGATATGTACGTCGTTGCCTTTGAAGAGGAGATCGCCACCGCAGAGACCGGATGCTGTGATGGTGATAAGAACTTGGTCACCGGCCAGGGCTGGATGACTCGTCTTCGACTCAACAATATCGCCGGCCTTTGAGCCCCTGAAAACGGTGAAAGCGAGGTCGTCATGAGCAGCCATGGTGTTCGATTGACGAGATTTATGGTTTCAAGTGGAAGTTGGAGGGAGAGTTTGAAGGGAATAATAATAGGTTGGAAGTAGGGTAAGTAGTTGGACTGTTTTTTTTTTGATCTTTCTGGTGGTTAGGTCCAAAGATGGAGACAACTTGAAGAGATGAGAGCAAGTGTAAGGATTCTGAATATAAGTGGAGTTGAGATGGAGCAGATCTGAGCACGTTTGTTTGTAGAGTCGGATGCCTGCCTAGCAGGGGCAATTATGTTAGCTGACTTCCTGCAGCCTTGTCTTTCTTTGTCTTACACCTGGCCCCTCACACACTTTAGCTCAGCCCCCATATGCGCAAATCTCGGCCAGCAGAGCATGAAACCCTGTTTTGCAGTACATAGACTCTCACATTTGATCCCCCTAAGCCTAAGCCAACACGAATGCCTCCCCACTCCAACCATAAGCTCTCTGCAACCTCCGTCCAATACGTCGTGCCACGGTATACGCAAACTTCGCTGCAGGATGCGGCTCGTGGAACTGGATGCTTCTTTCCTTACCGCACTCCCTCAACTTCTCTCGCAATTTCTGTCCGGGGGTGAACTGCCAGATAGACCCGTACAGCTTCTCGGGCTCAAATCCCACAGCAACCATCGCATAGAGGAAATCGGTCCAGGGAATCTCGCCTGGTTGATCGTTGGTGGATGGTATGAAGAACAAGGTGCTGAAAGTCTTGTGTGCGCGTTTGGACACGCTGAATTTCATGGCAGGAACATCGGTGATATTATCAGACTGAGCTGGTGGTTCTGCAGGCCTTGGAAAGGCGCTGGAAGGGCCAGGAATACCGCGAGTCTTGGGCTTAGTTCGAGGCGGCTGGAAATTTGGCTTCGCAGGACCGTCTTCGACGAGGAGGCTGTTGAACGACGGCTGCAAATTGTCCGATTCAGCTTTCTTAGATGCCGAACTCGGCTTTGGTGGCGGGATTGGCTCTACCCACTCCGGCGTCCGCCGCAGCTCACGAGACGAGAATTTGTTGTTGACTAGATATTGGTGGTGCGGTCTTCCCTTGTTATCTTTAAAATAGCGATCAAGATTGCGGAAGAAATTGTCGAGGTTCTCTTCTGCGTTGCGCATGGCCTCAACAGTTTGTCTGGTACGACGCTTGCTAGATGGGTAGAAGAACTTGTTTATGGGGTATCCCCATTGGCTCAAAGAGGGGACCTTGTGCGCGTTGAGGAAGGGCTCAAAATAGGGGTTTACTCGTCGGAAGTATTCTTTCCTGATCTTTTTGGCATATCCAGATTCCTCGTCTTTCATTTTCTCCTCCATGCCGGTCGCCCAGGGCTGGAAGAGACTTAGCTGTCGAGAGAACTCAGCATACAGGGCAAGCTGTGAGGCTTTTCGGTCCGTCCATGTCGAGATTCGCTTCCGTTACTCTGGTTCGTGCTTCAACAAGTGTTGGTAGATATCAATAAGGGTAGGAGCCCCAAAGAGCTTGACGAAGTTTTTGTCACCAAACCAGACCAGGACTTTCAGCAGCTTATCCTCTCGTTCCGGCGTCTTCCGTTCGATTTGGGTTTGGTATATAGCTGAATGCGTTGCAAAAAAGTGAGAACGCAAAGAGGGTGATGCGACTGCCTGCGACATGTCTCTACAGAGCTGGGAAGTTGCCATGTCTACAAAATACTTGAGGTGTTGAAACTCGAGCTCAAAGTCCTCTGGTAGCGGGCTACCCTCGGATATCTGAGTTTTGTATTTTGCAGCCAAGGAAACCAGCAGCGTCACATTATCGTACAGCCCATCGGCCCATGCGTGGCTCTGGTAAGCTCCAGTCACAACATCCCCAAGCACTTTATCCCAGTATTTTGAGGGATCTAGAATGATCGGATCTGGGTTGCCGTGCCGATCGTGTATCATCTCCTTCATGTGCTCACTTTCCTCGGCACATGCCTCGAAAAAGTAGCCGGGATCCTCTCTCAAGGACCAGATATAATCCTCGGCTTGTGCCCGGTTCGCTGTGACGATGTCTAGAAGACGCTCAAAATCCAACTCGGAAGGGACACGATATGGTGCTTCGGCAGCTATCGATTCCAGACTCGGGAAATGACTGTCGTTGAGTACTACCATATCGGGCTTTGGTAATATGGGGAACTTGGCATCAGTTAGCTCGCAGATCGGTATATGCGAGAGGATCTCGTGGCAGCATTTCATAAGAAAGCGATAGATCTCTTCTTGAATTTCCAATGCTCTAAGACCCTCGCTAGCATGAAGATCCACCCCAGCTTGAAGTAGCTCGAGTGTGTCATCATCGTCCCAAGAAATGGCCCCGTAAGTGTCCGGGGTAGTGCGTCCAGCCACCAGCATGTTAGGAGGGCAGAAAGAAGTAGTGATGGTAGCGGCGCCGAGCCCTATTGCAGCACTTTCAAGATCGCTGTGTACAAATTCGTGAGGAAAATGCCGAGCCCTTGAGCTGAGGAAGAGGAGTAATGTCTTCCCCCTAGTCAGATCCTCTAAGTTGATGGACGGCCACATGTAGTGATCCAGTACCTCGGTGGGGGTAGCCTTGGTGCTGCTTAATCCGTATTTTTTCATGTCCTTGTGTACCGCATGGAAATCGGGGCGGTGAGATGTAGCCATGTTGGGGCGGTTCCACGCTGTGCGGAGGATCTGCTTTCGTTGCTCTGTAGATTTCTTCACCCAGCGCTTTCGAATGGTTCCTTCATGCCTCTCCATGATTGCACGGAGCGTATCAAAGAACTTGAAGATTGCGCGAGAATGCTCGCGAGCCTGTTTCGCCGCCTCTTCTCTTTTGAGAAATGCAGTTGGTAGCATGATGTTGTCGCCGTTCAATGCCTTGTAGAGTTTCCTCATTTCCTCTTCATCTTCCATGAAGTCAAAGCCTCCAGACCTCTCATGGGCATCGAGGAGGTGTTTCATGTCATGTAGCTCTTTGACTCCTTGGATGGCTTTTTGCACGTCTTTCTTGAGGTCCTTAGCGGCCATGTTGCGCGCTATTTGGACCCGTTGCTCTTCAGTTAAATGCCCAAAAAGGGTATGGAAACCTTCAACCATCTTCTCGGGGTCGTCGCTGAGTAGCTCCGCCATGTTGAGATGCAAAAAGCTGGTGCGAGGGAGTTCGACTTCGCGACGACGGTGGTGTTTTCTTCTCTAGTAGAGTGGTCTCTCAGCACACGCAAGTAAAGAGTAGGATTCGGTCTCTGGTGAATGACGAGAATTGCGGACGACCGCGGAGATTTGCCGCGCCACTCTCTGTGTTATGGGCTCCAGGAAGCAGCAGATATTATTGCAAAGATCCATCTATGTGGGATAAAGATGGGCACACATACCCTTTTGGCCTCACACACATACCCTGCCTTATATTTCAGGCAGGAGACCCTTTTTTCCCCCAAAATGAATAGAAATAAACATATGTCATTTGGACCAAGTTTCAGCCATTTAATTGGGCTTTTTAAATTGTTTCTATTGTAATTATTTTAATTCAAAGTCATTTGAATTGATTTCAATTGATTTTAATTGATTTTAAGCTATTTACAGCTCTTAATATCCAGCTCCAAGATCCAGCTTCAAGATCCAGCTTCAAAATCCAGCTTCAAGATCCAGCTCCAGCTCCAGCTCTAGCTCCAGCTCCAGCTCTAAGCTCCAGCTTCAGCGCATATGTATTGATGTCCGCAGAAGGCAGTGTGGCATGCGCCATGGCTGCGAGGGCGAGGGCGAGGGCGAGGGCGAGGGTGAGAAGGTTCTGGCATGACATGATTAGCATGATGTAAACAAACAGCGCGTAGCATGCGCTGTAGCGCGCGCAAAACTGGATTTACAGAAGCTGGAGCTGGAGCTTGAAGCTAGAGCTTGGAGCGTAGTGGTGGTGGTGGTGGTTAAGTGGTCGCGATGTTTGATTTGGCTGCAGAGACATTTGGCTAAGTTTTGTTGCATGTCGACCGGGCCTCAAATGCTAAAAAAAGGGTTTTTGCCTGAAATATAAGGCAGGGTATGTGTGTGAGGCCAAAAGGGTATGTGTGCCCATCTTTATCCATCTATGTGGTGTTGTCGGAAAATCATGACTGGAGTTGTATCAATTTAAGCGTCAAGAATTGTGGAGTCTGGAGAACCTTGGCGGTGGGGCTCCTGACGATGCCTGATTTGGTAAAACAGCGTGCACGTGCACGTGCGCGTGGGCGTACCGTGATCTAGCTCCCAAGCCCAATCTTCACGTCAAGTCATTCATGTCAACTCTAAACTCTGTATCTCTTTACAACTCCATGTCTCTTATCATTTCCTTGAGATCTCGAACTTTGAAGGCGGCTCAGGACCTCCCGTCGCGTTCAAATGTTTAGTCGATTCTAGACATTTATATCAGATCAAAGTCGTCGTGCCAGTCACTTTCAAGTTCAACACCCTACTTCCTCCGTACCACAACGTGACAACGGCTCCAAAGGCACAAGCCGCGAATTGTCAAATCTCCCGCTTTGGAGCTATACACAAGACCAGAGACCTCCGATATTTCAGGTAAATAAAATCCGCAGATTCCGCCATTGCAGTCATCATACCCCGATAGGCAGCTCGAATTAATCCTGACAACTGAAACGGTCTGTAAACGGGAAATTTGGAAAGATGACCCCGAGAACTGCCTTTGAAGTGGGGTCTAGGGTCTAGAGTAATCCTTCATCCTCGAGGGGTGAAGACGGGCCGCCAAGTTGGCACTTCCCCCGGACCACCGGTCTCCTGATTTCTTGAGATCGGTAACAACTACATGAATCCCAAAATGACCGCGGCTTCCTTTCACAGCGCTCGATTCGCCATCTGCTTCAACCTCTGTTTCATCGCCATATTCTCCTTAACTTTATCAGGCTCTATCCAACAATCATCCATGAAAGCGCCGGCTGTATCCTTGCTCCACCATTGCAACATCAGTTGAGACCAGTTCGACAGCTTCACCTCTTTAACGGCCGTGTCCGCAGAGCCCGGAATCATTTCGGAAGTTGAGGGATGATCGGGGTTGCGAATGTCGAATTAATCTTTCAACATCACGGCATCAAGATGCGAGGTGAGGAGTGAGTGGAGGATCCAGCGGTTGATGCGGTCGCGGTTGTTGGTAAACTGGGTGAGGAGCTGGGGATAGTCTTCATTGGAGAGAAGATTCAGGTCGTTCTCTGAGTATCCCAAGTCAGCGCCCATGGTGTCAGGATCGTGATCGATGAGTGGTTCCTGGAAATTTTGAGAAGAGTCCAAACTTTTTATGAAGCGTTGGTTGTCGAGAACTCCCAGTCTGAAATTCCTTGCCGCCTCGGGGTCTCCGTCTCTTCTTTTCTCCTGCGGAGGGCGGTACTGGATGTTCTTGTGCTCAGCCAAAACTTGTGAAGTGCGAGTAGGGCTGCTTTGACTGGAGAGTTTCGACTCTACTGCAGACACTGGTGTCTTTTCGTCACGCGAGTCTTTCCTAGACCGTGTGGTCATATGAGTCCATGAGTCAGGGCGGTTCGAGTTCCAGTTGTCCTGCGATAACGATGACTCGGAATTGTAGAGTTCTGGGGCGTATTGCTTGTATACAGCCTCCTCTGCCTGAGAAAGATCCTCGAACTGATCATGCCACCGGTCTTCGCGCACGTAGTAATCGGCTTCGATGGGTCCAATCTTATCTTATGGCTTGACATTCTTCGTGGAGATGTCTCAAGCTGGGGAATTCCTTCAACGCGCCTCGGGCTTGAAGAGCCTGGACTTCTTTCATGAAGGCCGCATCCCTCCGGGATAGCTCACCCTGCACCGACCTCAGACCAAGCAGAGAGCTCTCAACAACCGTGAACGAGTAACTTGCTTTAAGATGTAGTTTGGAGAGATTTTTCAGCTTGAGCATTAGGTCTGAGAGTTCACAGGGTTTTGTCTGCGTCCCACGGTCGACGTAACGCTCTCGAAAACACCATTCTGCCTTAGCGCCAACATGGCCATCAGAGATGAAATCGGATACAATTCCTGGCGAGCAGTCCTCGCCGGCCCTTTGGCCCAAACTTGCAGGAGCGCTGCACATGGTATGAAAGCTGTGGAAGGCGAAAGGCTGAATACCGGTAACAGCCAAGCAGATTGAACAAAAGAAGTGCTCGTGGAACTGACGCGGCGTTGGCGGGTCAAAGTGATAAGAGGCTGCAAGCTAGAGCGCGGAGTATCATTGAGGCTCTTGGTCTTTTCTCTCGGCAATAACGGCATACCTGATGAAAGGGCCCCCCACGGCGCCGCAATCATGACAAGCGCCACCGTTGATCACCACCTTGATTCATTGGAGGATTCAAGGTAGCGGTAGGCGCCCATGGAAACGCTTATCAGGCTATATGCAGCCCAGCTCAACCAACAAGGTAGGGCATATGTAACCGTGGGGGCTATCTCGGCACGGCTGAATTGACATTGGCACGAGACTACTAGTTCTTAGTTGTGATTGATCACACACGGTAATGCCCATGGCGATACTTGCAATGATTTCTCGTGGAAGGCCGGGGAAAGTTGGCCCTGCCAGTGTTCAGAGGTAGTAGCCCCTGTAATAGTACCTAATACTTCAGCTCTTTAATTAGATTCCCGACCCGTTACTCAATACTTTCACTATCGTTTGTTAGTGTGAGAAGTATTCATCTGTTTCTACTTTTTCCGATGTTATTTTCAACTGCTTCATCTACCTCTTGATAAAATATCTAAAATGTAAAAAAAGAAACCTCCTGTCTCAGAAAGTCCCGCCGATGGCCCTCGAGATGGTGGACGTTTTCAGGGTAGAAAAATGCCCCAAAACCGAGGACTCTGTTAGTCGTTGAGATTTAAGATTTATATACAAGGGTCCACTTTACGACCTTTTCTTGTATGAACTTCATCGAAGTACACAAATACCCATTTCAAGAGATGCACGTTAGTAGGATCTTTTATGGACCAGGTCGTCCAGCGTGAGTGGCTTAGCATAGAGTACAATCTTCACTAGTGACCCTTTGAGAGTACGATTCTCGCGTCACCACTGCTTGATGCGTTTTACTGTTTACCATTTACCAATTCCATATGTTGGAATCGCACCAAGGTCACGTGGGCGGCACGGGGACGGCGCTAAGCCCTGGGCCTAGCGCAGGCAAGCAGTAGCTAGCTGGGGTAGAGCTCTCCTCTCTCCCTCTCGATAGACAAATACAACCACCTGACCAACCGACTACTGTTCTAGTACTAGCGATTGCCTCTAAATCGACACCATGCCAACAAGCTACCTTACATGTACACTTTCACCTTCTCGGCTCCACCTGCCTGCCATAGTCTACCGGTCGATACCTGATCATCATCGATTCCACCATTTGAGGTCTTTCTTGTTACTCCAGGGCATTCAACTTCCGGCAGTACGGTAAAGTGTAAACGTGGGGGTGAGTGCACTCGCGCATCCACTCTCGCTCACCACCAGCCCAACACAATGTATGCACTGTGCGAAAGCAGGCAAGAGGCACAGGCTCCACATGCCACCCACACCTTGCCACGCCCTGGATCTTCCCCACAATCTTTCTACGTGGATTGGGTACATCTGCAGGCTGTAGGCATAACGTACGCTGCTCCTTGGGCAGACCCGCCCCGTTGGTGTTAGTTTCCGCGTAATACTGACACATCAAACGCCACGTTCACATAGTCAAGCTGCTGCCTGATCCACCCCGTCGGTATGACATCCACTACCCCAGTTGTAACTACATTTCCCACTGGGAAAAGTACCACATCTTACTCGCTGCAGCTCACCTTAAGGATATTACTTAAAGCTTCTAGGAGGAAGGCACTACAACTCATACTGCGCAGTCTATACTGGTTTCCTGCAGCCTTGTCATTGACGCTTGCACCATGGCTTGGCCTAACAACAACAACGCACCGGGCGATTATATGTATCCCTCGCAGCCTGGCTCCCAAGAAGAGCAAACCCCAGGGTACCCAGAATATGGGTATTTCAATCAGCAGGGAAGCGGATACTATAGTAAGCAATTCATTCGACTACAGACATAATATCTCTTCGGCAAGTTCAAGGACTAACGTCGTTAGATAACTATCCAGCAACGGCGCAAACATCTGGACAGGTTTCTCAAAGCGCTTACTGTATGATACGTTACTTTCAGCTGCTAGTATAAGAACTGATTGGTGTTGGATGGCACCCCGGAAGCCCCCTTGAACACGATGTATGCGGGACAAACGGGTAGGCGAATTTTCACGAAGCAGATGCCAAGGATGAAAATCACTAATTGGGCACCAGGCGAAGGATCAGCACAAGCCTCATACTGTAAGTTTTCAGTTCACTCCCATAAAAATTTGCCTAACTTGAATCAGACGACCCGCAAGAACAAGACGATGTCGGTGAAAGCAGTGGAAATTGCTACCCACAAGTGCCGACACAAAATTATAACCAAGACGACAAAGAGCTCGACGAGCGTGAGAAGAACCTCCGAGCTTTGGTTAATTAAGCTGATCAGAACTTCTCTAGGTTACGAGGTTATCGGATATCCGAAAGAGTTCTACGTCGTTGGCAGGGTTTTCAAAATGCTCTGGACGGATCCTGCGGCGGAGAACATACCACAGGAGGAACTGTTGACTCCCCATAGCTTAGCGCACCAGGCAATAATTTAGCAAAGTAATAATTATTTAATTTGCTAGTCGCAAATTCGGCAATAATTTTATTTGCAGAAATTATATTGGAAATTTTAAAAATTAATTTTATTTAATTTTAAAAAAATTTAATCTTAGCAGCAATGCTAATGGAATTTATACGCCAAATTAGAAAATTGCATTTAACAAAAGCAATAATGCATTTATTAATAATGCTGATAAAGGCGTCTTAACCGGAAATGCGGGCATGCTGCGCAAAAGCAAAATTAATTAAATTTTTATTTTTATTTTAAATTTAATTTAAAGCCAAATTAATTTAAATTTAAATAATTTTGCAATTATTTAATAAATTGTTTTAAAAAGCACAAATTAAAAGAAATTGCGAAATTATAAATTAAAATTGTAATTTTTATTTGCAAATGCAATTCATTTGGTTTAAATTTTAATAATAAGCTATTAATTGCTAAAGAGTTTTATATATATAATATATATAAATATTATAAATAACTTAATTATTTATAAAATTATTTTAATATATAATTTATATTTATTACATCTGAATTATATTTAAAAATTATATATATATATTATATAGCAATATTATTTAAAAAATTATAAATTATGAAAAAAATTATAAAGAAAATTCAAAAATTTAATATTAAATACAATAAATATAAAGCAATAATATATATTATATATATAAAATTAATTTGGTAAAAAAATTAAAACAAAATTCTATTGCAAAATAAAAGTTTTATATTTCTATATAAAAAATATGCTTTTTATATTTTTTAATAATCAATTTATTTTTAATTTTTGCAATAATATTAAATAGATTTTTTTTAAATAAAGCAATCAATTATAAATTATTATATAATATATATTTAATACAATTAAAAATATTTAATATAAACTTAAATTTAATTTAAAGTTTAAAATTTAAAATATATTTAATGGGAATAATTTAAAAAACTATTATAATAATTATAATAAATTATAAAATTCGTATAATATTTTAAATAATAATATAGCAATTTAATATTAATTTAATTGCAAAAATAAAATAAACGGCTGTTATTAAAATAAAAACCAATAATGCGATTGAAATTAGTATTGGTTTTTTTTATATTTTAATTATAATTTTAATAATTATAGCTTATTTAATTATGTTTGTAAAAAAGAAATATATTAAAAATGCTAAAAATTTAAAGATAGAATTTATAAGTATACATAGCCTGGCAATAAAATATATATTTTAAATAGCAATAGCTTTAGCGGCTATAAACAAAAAGGCCAATTATATAAAAATAATTTTAATTATAGCTAAAATTATAATAATTATAATTCAAATAATTTTCTTTGTTTTTTATTTTTGCAAAACTTGCAAATAAAACTTTTAATTTTATAAATTATAAATATAATAATTAAAAAGGAATTGCTAATAATTATTTAATTTAATATTTTTTTATAAAGCACAAATATATAATAATTAATTGCTTAATTGCAATTAATATTTGAAATATAATTTCTATTTTCGTTTTTATTAATAATAAATTAAATGGAAATTTTATATTATCAACATTTGCAAAACAATAAAAGTAAATTAATATATATATGCAATATTTATAAAATATTAAAAACTTAAAATATATAAAATATTTTTAAGCATATTTTAGCTTAAATAAATACGCAATAAATATTATAATTAAGCTAAAACCAGTTTTATTTATAAATATTAAATTCAATATAAAATTATTGGTTAAAATAAATTAAAAAAGCTAAATGCAATAATTTATATTTTAAATATAGTAAATAAAATATTATTATATATAAAATATTTTATATATAAAAACTCAAAATATAATATTAAATTATATAAAATAATATTTAATAAAATAAATAAAAAGCTACTTTTTATAAAAAGTATTGCAAATTTAAATAAAAACTTTATTATATATATATAAAGCAAAATATTAAAATTTTAATAAAGTAAAATTGGATTTTAATATGCTTTTAAAATTGTAAATTGCTAAATATCAAAGATATTTGCGAAAAGTATATAGCAAAATTAAAATTAAAATTAAAATACGAAAAATTGAAAAAATTGAATTATTTTAATAATATTTTTGATATAATAAAAACAAATATATTATTTGTATATTTTAATTAAAATTATATTATAAAAATTAAAACAAATTTATGTTATTAATTTATTTATAAATTATTTAAAAAGCAACTAATTATATTAAAAGAATATTTTAATAATATATTAGTAAAGAATTGAATTTGCAAATTAAAAAGCCCAGTAAAAGCTTTTATATTATTTATATTTAGAAAAAGGATAGCTTATATTTATATATTGATTATAAAACATTCAATAATATTATTATTAAAAATTGTTATTTATTTTCTTTAAATAATAAATTTTTAATTAAATGAAAAAAAGCTAAACCTTTTATTAAATTGAATTTTAAATATATATATTATAAAACTTTTATATAAAAAAAAGGTATTTTATATAAAATATAGCTATTTTAAATATTTAATGATATTATTTGAATTGGCAAATATATTAGCTATATTTTAAATTTATATAAATATAATATTTAAATTTTTTCTAAATATTATTATAATAATTTATTTTAATAATTTTTTATTTTTTTATTTTGTTTTAGCAAATATAATAAATATATAAAAGCTGTATTTAGAAAATTATAAAAATTTCTATTTATAAAAAAAAGCAAATGCAAACTCAAAATAAATAAAATTTTATTTTTAAATTTTATAATAAAAAATATATATATATATAAACAATATACGCTATTTAAAAATAGCCTATATTAATTATATTTATAAAATTGCAATTATTTTTAAAATAAATCAATTTTTATAAGCGGTTTATTTTAAAATATGGTAAAATTATATTATTTATAATTAATTTATTTATTAATAATATAAATAGCAAAAAGAAAAAGAAACTAAATGGCTTTTAAAAATACAAAAAGCTTTGTAGCATATTAAAAATATATTTGCAAATAAATCAACATTGCAAATTATATATAATATTTTTAAATTTACAATATTAGAAATTTCAAAGCAATTAAAAAACTTAAAACATTTAATGCAATATTATTAATATTTAATAGTTTTTTAATTTTGCAAATTAATAAGCGTAAATTTAATATATTAAATATATAATACTAAATTGCTTGCAATTATAATTCTTTTTTAATATTAAAAATAATATATTAGAAATAATATATTAAAAAAAATAATATATTAAAAATATATATTATAAAATTTAAATATTTTTAAGTTATAATAATGTATATTATTTTATAAATATAAAAGAATTTAATAATATTAAATAAAATAAATTATAAAACAATAGCAAAAAGTATTTAAATATTTTTTTGTTACCAATATTATAATAAAACATTTATTATTTAGTTAATTATATATTAAATATATAATTTTTAAAAAGATATAGCTGGTTTTGCAAATATAGCAATTGTATTTTAATTAAAATTATTAAATTGGGAAATTAATATTATATGCTTTATTTATATATTATAAACGCGAATTGTTAAACAAAAACTTAGATTTTATTTGAATTATAAAGACTTAAAAATTAAAAAAATTAAAGCCAATTTTATAGTTATTTTTAAAATTTAAAACAATAATAAATATATAATAAAATAAATAAACTAAACAGTTTAACTAGCTATAGCAAAATTTGCCTATAATAATATAAAATAAAAAATCTTAATTGTTATTTTTATAATATAAAAATATTATTTATAAATTAATATGAATTTCTTTATATAATTTATAAAAATTAGAATATTTAATATAAAAAAATAAAAATATAATATAATACAGCTAATATATATTATTGCAAAAGTTACGAAAGTGCTATTAATAAATATATAAAGCTATATATAAAAATATATAAAAATATAAATTTTAATAAAGAAAATTAATTTTTTTTATTTATTGAAAATTTATGCTTTAAAGCCAAAAGGCTAGCAAAAATATAAAAAGCCTATTGCTCAAAATTCCTATTTGAATTTTAATTCAAAAAGTTATATAATATTTTTTATATTAGCTTTTTAGAATTTGCTAAAGCATTTTAAAATAATATATATAAATTATATTTTGCAAATTTTTAAATTTTTAAAAATAATTAAAAATAAAAAGCCGAAAACATTATAATATATATAAAAAGTAAAAATGGTTAATATATATTTTATATGTATTAAAAAAGCTAAAATCAAAATTAAAAGTAGATATTAATTTAAAAGAATTTTAAAAATGCCTTAATAATTTTAAGCAAACTTATTAAAAGAATATTAAAGCTAAATTATAATAATAATAAAAGAATTATTAAAAAAGCGCAAATATTAAAACAAAATGCTAAAAAGCCAGCTTTAATTTTATATTTAAATAAAAAACACCCAATTATATATAATATTAACCAAAAGCAAAAATAGAAATATTTAAAGTATAAAAATATAAATTTAATTATTCTTTTATGTTTTAAATTAAATTAAATAAAATTATATTTTATAAAAAATTAAATTGAAAAATTGAAAAATAAATAATAAGCTTAATTTAATTAAAAATTGTAAAATGCGCAAATAAAAACTATAAATTCCGTATATTAAATAATTTAACCAAAAATAAATATTATATAAAATAAATTCGATTAGCAAAATGAAAAATTCTATAATATTTTTAAAATTTAGTTTGCATATATTAATTTTATAATTTCTATATTTTATATTATATTATTAGAAACCCGATTTTGTTTATATTAAATAAAATATTATTAAAAGGATAATTAAAATTATAATTTATTTATATTTTAATTAAATATGCATAAAATAATAAAAAATAAATTTACCAAATAATACCAAATAATAATTGCTATATATATTAAGGTATAAATTGCAAAAATAGTTTTAATTAAAGCTATTATTGCAGCTATAATATTTTCAAATATATTATATATTTTATATTTTAAAGAAATATAAATTTTAAAATAAAAGAAATCCCGGCAATCTTTATATTATTTTTTAATTAAATTAATTTATTATTATAATTAATGCATTGGTTTTTAAAGAAAGCCTAGATTTTAATATAATAATGGCGATAAAATATAAAGATATTATAAGCTGCATTAAATAATAAAAATTAAATAATAAAAATTTGCAAAATAATAAATTAATTAGTAAAAAAAAAAGCTTATTATATAATAAAGGGGCTTATAATTATTGCAATAATAATTATATTTAAAATTATTTGCGGCCTAATTATAAATATTAAAAATCTTGCAAAAAAGGTTTAAATAAAAGCTTTATATATAGCGAACGCAAATATAAATTTAAAGCGCAAATACGGGCTTGGTAAAAATATAATTTAAATTTTGCGGCAAAATTGCAAATTTAGCACCATTATTATAATTATAGCTAGAATTTCCGCTATATAAAGCTTAAAATAAACCGCTATTAAGATTTTATATTTTGCAATTAGAAATATTAGGGGCTATATTATTAAAACCAACTTAAAAAAAGGCTTAATTTCCATTAAAAAGGCGTATATTAAAAAATCTATATAAAAGCGATAATAAAAAAAAGCCCAATAGAAATGGAAAACCTGCTTTATATAAATAAAGCCCTAATAAAGCTTAATATAATTGCTATAAAAAGAATTGGAAAAAAGAAAAAAATTTAAAATTTGTCAAGAAATTAAAAGAAAATTTAAGATTAAATACGCAATTAAAAATTAATATACTATTATTGCAAAAAAATATATAATATGCATATAAAAAAAAGCAGAAAATTAAAAAAACCCTAATACCAATTATTTAAAATACGCCGCCGCTATATTAATTTTCCGGCATTTATAAAGAAAGCATACGCAAAAGCGAAAAAGGCATATGCAAGCAAATAAAAATAATAAAATCCTAATAAATCTTAATATAAAAAGAAAAAGTCGAAATAATAAAATAATTAAACAAAAGCCTAAAGTTAACCAATAAGAAATAGCATAAATTATATATTAAAATTAAGGCTGAAAAGTCAGGCAAAAATAAATTTAAAAATAATCATTAATAATAGCAAATTAATAAAAGCCTATTAATTTATATAATTAAAATAAAAAAGCAAAATTAATAATTAAAGCCAAATATTAAACCACTAAAAAGCAGAAAGCCGTATTTAAAAGCTTTAAGGCCCAAAGCTATAAAAATATATATATATATATATATATAAAGCCGAAAAAGGCGCCTTGCAAGCATTTTATAAAATATATGCATTAAAAATGCGTAAGAAAAAGGCATTGCTTATTAAGAAGGCTAAGCAAGGCTTTTAATATATAATATTTAGGCGCGGCTATTTTTATTTAAAAAGGGCAGCGGCTATTTTTTATAGCTAAAAAATACATATAATGCACCCCTATTTACCAATCTACCTTTAACCATTATAATATTTATATTTTAAAAAAATATAAATTTTAAAGCGGAAAAAAGCCTTGGTAATTTTTATATTATTTTTTAATTAAATTAATCTTTTATCATAATTAGCATATTAATTTAAAAACAAAGTGATACAGCAACTATAATAAGAAATAAAAATATTATAAATTGCATTAAATAGAAAAATTTAAATAATAGAAATTTGCAAAATAATAAATTAATTGGCAAAAGACAATTAAAAACATTAAATATAAATTTATTATATAGCAAAAATATTTATAATTATTGCAATAATAATTATATTTAAAATTATTTATAATTTAATTATAAATATTAGAAATTTTGCAAAAAGAAATTAAATAAAACTTTTGCATATAGCGAATGCAAATGCGAATTTAAAATGCAACCGCAAGTTTAATAAAAATGCGATGTACATTTTATAGCAAAATTGCAAATTTAGCATTATTATTATAATTATAAACAAAAAATTTGCCGCGCAGAATTTAAAATATATTATTATTAAAATTTTGTATTTTGCAATTAAAAATATTAGAAATTATAATATTAAAATTAAAAAAAAAGAATTTGATTTCTATTAAAAAACTTATATAAAAGCAATAATAAAAAGAAATTTAATAAAGGCGGAAAGGCCTATTTTATATAAATAAAATTCTAATAAAATTGCTATAAAACAATTTAAAACAATTTAAAAATTTGCTAAAAAAGCTAAAAAAAAGGATTAAATTAAAAATACAATTAAAAATTAATATATTATTATTGCAGCAAATATATAATACGTATATTAAAAAAAAGGAAAAAAATCAAAAAGAATTTAAAATTAATTATTTAAAATAAGCCGCCGCTATATTGATTTTTTGGTATTTGCAAAAAAAGCATGCGCGAAAGTTAATATAGGATATATAAAGCCAATAAAAATAATAAATTTTTAATAAATTTTCATATAAAAAAATAAAGAATTGAAATTAATTTAATGATAAATAGCCAAATTATATATTAAAATTAAAATTTTAAAAATTAAATAATAATAAATTTAAAAAGGGCAGTGGCTAATTTTTATAGCTGAGGAATATATATAACGCATTTCTATTTGCCAATCTATTTTTGACTATTGTGATAGCAGCTTTTAGCAATTATTTGCTATTCAAATATATAAGGGTAAATTATTAATTTTAATATTAAGCAATTTCTTTTTTATTTCTTTTTATTTTTTGCCTTTAAATATTACAAATATTGGTAATTCCTATAATGCAATATCCTATTTTTAAGCAATTTATTTAAATATATTAAAAGCATCTGCAAATTTAATAATTTTATAATATTTAAGCAAAAGAATATTTAGGCCTAGAATAATATTCTGGCATTATTTATTTTATTTATCTGTATTGGGAATAATCCTATAAAGCTATTGCAAAAGATTCAAAATTTTATTATTTAATAACATATTTTCCGCGAATATTATAAAAAAACATGCTTTGCGCTTTAAATTTTCGCTATTTTGCGCCTATTTAAAATTAAATTTTAAAATTCTAATAATATAAATTATCTTATTATTGCATTTAGAATTATTTATATTATTTTTAAAAATCTAAATATCAATCCTGGCAATTAATTTATCGCTATATATTTTCTAGCCAAATTTTAATTATTTTACCCTATTTGAATAAATTGAATTTTTGCCAATACGCAAACAATTAAAAATAAAAGTAAATTTAATTTAACCGATATTTATAAAAATATTAAAATTTAAAATTTTAAAACTGACTATAATAATTATATGCTAGTGTTTTAGCAGTATGGTAGGATTTAAAAGGGTAGAATTGGAAATAATAATTTCAAAAATAATAAAAATAAAAATAAAAATAAACATAGCGGCAATTAGTTTAAAAATTATAAAAATATAAACAAAATATAAACAAAACAATAAAAGTAATTGAAATCTTGATTTTATTTATCATATATATGGTTTAAAATATTAAAGTAAGCTTTATTGGATTAAATATCCTAATAAAGCTTTTAATAGCGTTTGGAATAATTTGGCCAAATTTAATAAAAACCGCAATTATTTTATATTTTTCAAAAAGCGTTAATTATTTGCCCAGCAAAATTATTATTTTATAAAGAATAATAGCGCTTATGCTTTTTTTAATATTTGAGTTTCCTTTTTTTTTAATTTTTTTAAATCCTGGATATTAAAGCAAATTATTATATTTATATTTATAAAACGCTAGTTATTATTTAAAAAGCTATAGAAATATCCAGGATTTATAAACTATTAATAAACCTATTATAGCTATTTATAATAATGATATTTATTTAATTATCCGTTTTTTGATAGAAATTTCAAAAATATTTTTTTAAGCTTTTTAAAAATGTGTTTATTTAATTAATAATCCTTTTAATTTGTTTTTTATAAAAGAAATTAAACCCTATTATTATTTTAATAATAAAAATGCTTTTATTCGCATTTAATAAACAATTTTAAAGTTTTATAAATTATCAATTATAAAATTTAGCTTGGAAGCTTTTTAAAATTCGGAAATTTATACAGTGTTTTTGAAATTTAAATAAAATTTAAAAATATAAAATTTTAATATAAAAGATTGGGCTATATTCTTTATAATAGAATTAAAAACATTTAAGCTATTATTTAAAATATTAATATTAAAAACAATTCCAAAAATAATTTAAAGAAATTTATATATTTTGCAAATTAGGTAAAAGCCAATAAATTGTTTTTAGAAAAAGCTTTGATAAGGCTTTATAATTCTTTCTAAAAGTCTATGTTAATTTGTTTGAAATTAAGGTTTTTGCAATTTAAAAAAAATATGGAATTATTTTTACTAATAATTTAATTTGCTTTTATAAATATTATAGCTTTGCTATTAAATTTAAAATTTGGGATATTATAATTTAATACTCCATTTATATTAAACTCCAATTTAGCTATAACATTGCTATTTCGAGACTGGATAATAATCTTAAATATAGTATTAAAACATTTAAAGCTTATATAGCCAAAAACGATCAAATTTTCAAAATTACCAGTATTTATATTATAATAGTCAAAATAAATTGGCAAATAGAATGCATTATATATATATTTTTGCTATAAAAAATAGCCGCTGCTTTTCTTAAATAAAAGTAGCAATATTTAAATATTATATATTAAAAGTTTCGTTTAGCTTTTTTAATAAACAATGCTTATTTTTTATATATTCCTAGTATATATACTTTATAAAATGCCCGCAAAGCGCTTTTTTCAGCCCTATATAATAATTGGTTTTCTTTTATAGCTTTAAATTTTGAAATTCCCAAATACGGATTTTCGCTTTTTAATAATTTAATATTTAAGCTTTGATTATTAATTTTAATTTCTTATTTTAATTTTATAAATTTAGAGGCTTTTATTAATTTGCTATTATTAATAATTATTTTCAAATATATTATTGCCTAATTTCTAAAGCCTTAATTTTGATATATAATTTGCGTTATTTATTATTGGATTAATTTTAGGATTTTATTTAATTGTTTTTATTATTTTAGATTTTTATTTTTTTATATTAAAATTTATTAGAATTCTATTATTTTTATTGGTTTTATATATATTATATTAGTTTTTGCGTATATATTTCATGCAAATACTGGAAAATTAATATAGCGGCGGCTTATTTCAAATGATTGATTTTTTTTATATGCATATTATGCGCTTGCTGCAATAGTGGTATATTAATTTTTAATTGCATTTTAATTTTATTTATTTTTTAATTTTCTTAGCGAATTTTAATTTTCTTTTTCCTAGTATTTAGTTTTTGATAGTAATTATATTAAATTTTATTAAGGCTTTATTTATATAAAGCAGGCTTTTTAATTTCTATTAGGCTTTTCTTTCTTATTGGTTTTATATAGATTTTTTAATATACGCTTTTTTAGCGGAAATTGGGGTTTTTTTTAATATTATGATTTTTAGTATTTTTAATTGCAAAATATAGAATTTTGCTAATAATTTATTTTGAGTCTTACGCAATAAAAGTTTTATTTATAATTATAATAATAATGCTAAATTTGCAATTTTGCCCAAAAATTTAAATCGCATTTTTATTAAGCTTTTTTTTATATTTTAAATTTGCATTTATATTTAATATATGCAAAGTGTTTTTGCGGATTTCTTTTACAATATTTTTAATATTTATAATTAAAT
Source organism: Cyclaneusma minus (assembly GCA_037179335.1). Taxonomy (NCBI): domain Eukaryota; kingdom Fungi; phylum Ascomycota; class Leotiomycetes; order Marthamycetales; family Marthamycetaceae; genus Cyclaneusma; species Cyclaneusma minus. Next base: position 895,213 of record JAKZHN010000010.1, read on the forward strand.
TGCAAATGATTTTAAATACAATTATTATTATAGTAATTATAAGCTTTTTTATTATATATTTTGTTTTCTTTATTAAATAATTTATTATTTTGCAAATTTTTGCTATTTGAATTCTTCTATTTAATGCAATATATAATATTTTTCTATTTTATTGCTATTGTTATATTAAAATTTAGGCTTTTTTTAAAAGTTAATATATTAATTATAATAAAAGATTGATTTAACTAAAAAGATAATATAAAGGCTACTAGGGTTGTTTTCTGCTTTAAAATTTAGGTTTTTTTAAAATATAAAATATATAATGCTTTCAAAAGTATTAAAAATATAATAATTGTTTCAATTAAAATTATTTTTGCAATTGATATTTTAATGTATATAGCAATTAATATTTAATATTATTTAATAAATTTATTTTTTGTTTTTTTATATATATTTAATTAAAATACAAATAAATTGTAATTTTAATTAGTTTTTTAATAATATTTTACTTAATTCTTTTTCTTTTTGGCAATATAGTATAAAACTTGGAAGTTATATTATATATATATATATATATATATATATATATATTATAATTGATAGCTGGTTTTATTTGAAAATATTATAATTCTTTTAATTTTGCTAATTAAATTTGTTTTTATATAATAATTTATTTTCAATTAAATTATTTAGTATATAGGATTTATAGTTCTTATTTATATATTTTATAATTTCTAATTAAACTAAACTTTCTATTTAATTTTTAATTTTTAATTTTAATTTTTATAAAATATAATTCAAATTAATTAAATTTAAATATAAAAAGATAATTAAATTTATATTTTTATATTTCAAATATTTTTATTTTTGCTTTTGCTTGCTTTTGCATATAATTAAGCGTTTTTTATTTAAATATAAAATTGGAATTCGGTTTTTAATATCTTTTTTATTATTATTATAATTTAATTATAATAGGTTTTTAATAAATTTGCTTAAAATTATTAAAATTCTTTTAAAGCTTTTTTAAATTAATATTTGGTTTTAATTTTAATTTTAATTTTTTTAATATATATAATTTCTTTTTGTTTTATTACAATCTTTTCTAAAAACGATTTTTTTATTATTTTTAAAAAATTTAAAATTTATAAAATGAAATTTATATATATTATTTTGAAATACTTTAATTTTTTTTAAAAAGCTAATATAAAAAAATTATGTAATCTTTTTAATTATAATTTAAATAGGAATTTTAAGCAATAGGCTTGGGCTTTTATATTTTTAATAAAAAAAAAGCCTATATATGTTTTTATTAATGTATTAATTTTACAGCGTATATTTTTAATAAATAAGAAAATTTAATTTTTTTATTCAATTTTAAAAATTCATATTAAAATTTAAAAATTTTTATTTTTCTACATATTGCTTTATATTTTTATTAATAATTTTTGTTTAATTTTTGCAATAATCTATATTTGCTATATTATATTTTTTTTATTTTGTGTTATTAAATATTTTGATTTTTATAAATTATATGAAAGATTTAATATTAATTTGCAAATAATATTTATATATTATAAAAAAAATGCTTAATATTATTATAAGCGAATTTTGCTATAGCTAATTAAATTACTTAATTTATTTTATTATTATTATAGCAATATTGTATATAAATTTTTAAATTTTAATTTATTTGCTTTATTTGATTATTTATTTAAAAGTAAAATACAATATTATATTTATATATTATATAAAATTTATAATATATTTGTTTTATAATATATTGATAAATATAAAGCTATAATTAAATTTAATAAATTTAAAAAACTTTATAAAATAAATAATGTTATTAAAAATTGCATATTAATATTTTTAATTATATATATAAATTATATAAGTTTAATATAATAATTTATTATTATTAAAATAGCATTACATATTTTATTTATATATTATAATTTTAGCAAATTTATAATAAGATTCTATAATAAATATATTTATAATTTATTAATTAAAAATAAAGATTATAGCTTATTTTATTTTATTAGCAAATATAGCAATTATATATATAATTTTATATTTTGATTTTTATATTTAGTTAATAATATTTGCAATAAATTAAAATGAAGATTTAATTTATTTTAAAATAATTTGCTAATTTGCTAATTTTCTATTATAAAAAATATATAAAAATTTATTATATAATATATTTATTGCAAAAATATATAATTTGCTTTTTGTGTATAGTATATTATTTTTATATAATATAAATTGGCTTTATACTTTTATTATATATTTATTATTTTTTTAAATTTTAAAAATAATTATAAAATTTGCTTTAATTATTTTAATTTTTAAAGTTTTATAATTTAAATAAAATGTAATTTTTTATTTGGAAATTTATATTAATAATATATAAATAAAATCTATAATTTTAGTTTTTTAATTTTTTAATTTTAATTAAAATACAATTATTATATTTGCAAAGACAATTATATTTGTTAAAAATTATATATTTAATGCATAATTAAATAAATAGCAAAATTTTAATTGCGATATTAATTAAAAAAAATAATATTTTTATTTAATAATTTTTTTATAATTTAGTTTATAAAATAAAAAATTAGCGGGGTTTTTAATCTTTGCAATATATTTAATTTTAAAATTTTAAAATTTTAATTTTAAAATTTATTTTGCTTAATATTTATTAATTTGTTTTATATTTATAAAATAATGCAAATTATCATAATTTAAAAATATTTAAATTTTATGATATAAATTTTTAATATCAAATTTTTAATATTAATTTTATTTTATAATTGTAAATAATTTAATATTGTATATTTAATATATTAATTTTATATTAATTAATTTATAAAATTAAAAAGCTATTAAATACTAACAATATTGCATTAAATTATTCAAAGTTTTAAATTGCTTTAAAATTCCTAATATTGCAAATTTAAAAATATTATATATAACTTGCAAATATTTTATAAAATTAAAATATTGCAATATTAATTTATTTGCAAATGCATTTTTAATATATTTAAAAAGAAGATTTGTTTTCTTTTTTTTTGCTATTTATATTATTTATAAGCAAATTAATTATAGGCAATATAATTCTACTATATTTTAAAATAAATTATTTATAAAAATTAGCTTATTTTAAAAATAATTGCAATTTTATATATATAATTAATATAGGCTATTTTTAAATAGCGTATATCGTTTTAATTTTATATATATATTGCTTTTTTTATTATAAAATTTCAAAATAAACTTTTATTTGTTTTAAATTTGCATTTGCTTTCTTTTATAAAAAAAGTATTTTTATAATTTTTAGATCTAATTTTCATATATCTATTATATTTATTAAAAGAATTTAAATAAACTAAAATATTATTAAAATAAATTTTCATAATAATATTTAAAAACAATTAAATATTATATTTATATAAATTTAAAATAATTATATTTTGTATAAAATACTTTTTTTTATTTATTTATGCTTGATATATAAATTTTATAATATGCATTTTCAAAATTTGGTTTAATCAAACTTTTGGGTTTTTTTAATTTAGCTAGGAATGTATTAATTAAAAAAATAGTAACTTTTAATAATATTATTATTTAATCTTTTATAATTAATATATAAATACAATCTATTATTTCTTTTAAATACAAATAATACAAAAACTTTTGCTAGGCTTTTTAATTTGCAAATCCAATTTTTTATTAATATATTATTAAAATAGTTTTTTAACATAATTGGCTATTTTTTAAATAATTAATAAATAAATTGATAAAATAAATTTATTTTGATTGTTATAATATAATTTTAATTAAAATATATAAATAATATGCCAATTTTTATTGCATTAGAAATATTATTAAAATAGCTTAGTTTTTTTAAATTTTTATTTTGGCTTTAAATTTAATTTTGCTATATATTTCTTGCAGGTGTTTTTAATGCTTAATAATTTACGGCTTTGGAATTATATTGGAATTTAATTTTATTTTGCCAAAATTATAATATTTTGCCTAATATATATAATAGAATTTTTATTTAAATTTGCAATATTTTTTATAAAAAATAATTCTTTATTTATTTCGCTAAATGTTATTTTATACAATTTAATATTCTATTTTTATTTTTTGCGCATAAAATAGTTTATATAAAATAATTTTATATTTAATTTAGCACTAATAAATAAAATTAGGTTTAATTTAATTATAATATTTATTGCTTATTTATTTAAACTAAAATATATTTAAAAGCAAATTATATAAATATGCAAATATTTTATATTATTTCTATTATTAGAGATTTTAATAAAAACATTATAATATTATTTAACTTTTATTTTATTCTTATTAAAAAAACAAATTTATTAATATTGCATATATATATTAACTTATTTTTAGTCTTTTGCAAATATTAATAATATAAAATTTTACTTTAATTTATTATTAATAAAAGCGAAAATAAAAATTATATTTTAAATATTAATTGCAATTGAGCAATTAATTATTATATGCCTTTATTTTATAATAAAATTATTAAATTAAAACATTATTAGCGATTTTTTTTAAATTATTATATTTATATTTATAATTTATAAAATTAGAGATTTTATTTATAGTTTTTATAAAAAAAACTATATATATTTATTTCAATTTTAATTATTACAATTTTAGCTATAATTAAAGCTATTTTTATATCATTAGCTTGTTCTTTTGCAATTGCTAAAGCTATTATTATTTAAAATATATATTTTATTATTGGGCTATTTGTATTTGCAAATTTTATATTTAAGCTTTTGGCAATTTTCTTTTATATATAAATACAATTAAATAAACTATAATTATTAAAATTATGATTAAAATATAAAAAAAGCTAATATTAATTTTAATTATGCTGCTTGTTTTTATTTTAATAATACCCGTTTTCTTTTGCTTTTGCAATTAAACTAATATTCAATTATTATATTATTATTTAAAATATTATATAAATTTTATAATTTATAATTAATTGCTTTATTGGAAGACAAAATTTTATTTAATATTATTATAAAATTTAAAAATAAATTGATTATTAGAAAATATAAAAAATATTTTTTTATATAAAATAGCAATACTTTTATTTTATAATAGAATTTTTTAATTATTCTTTTAAGCCCTTTTAGCAAATTAATTTAATACATATAATATATATTATTATTTTGTATTTGTTGCATTTAATATTGAATTTTTAATTTTGTTTTATAAACGTTTTTTCAATTTATATTTTATTTAATAATATTGCTATATTAAATATATATATAGCTTTTAAATATAATTAAAGTATAATAAATATAAATTATATTTTTTGAAAAAAATATATATTAAAATAATTAAATAATTGAATAAATAATTAAATTATTTATAATATTTATATATATTATATATATAATTTAATTTAATTTTTAATATATAAAATCTTTTAAATATACAAATCTTTTTAGCAATTAATTGCTTATTATTGGAGTTTAAGCCAAATAGGCTGCATTTGCAAATAAAAATTGCAATTTTAATTTATAATTTTATAATTTATTTTTTAAGTTTAAATTTTTAAATAATTTATCCAATAGCTGCAAGATTATTAAAATTTAAATTAGCTTGGCTTTAAATTAAATTGGAAATAAAAGCAAAAGCGAAAGCAAAAGCTTAATTAATTTCGCTTTTGCATAATATATTTGCATTTTTAATTGGGGTGCTTTAATTTTAAATTTATTCAAATTTATTTATATTAATAAATTGGCCATTTGGCTAAAAGGGCTATTAAATAATTTCTAAGTTAAAATAAGAAAAATACTAAATTATTTTTAATTGCCAATATTAATAGCATTCTTATTGGTATTATTAATAGCAATATTATTAGCAAATATATTATTGTTTTTGCTATTGCTTAATATAGTTTTTTTTTAATTTAATATAAAAATTGCGCTAATAATATTATTAAAATTGAATTGCTTTAAAATTTAACAAAAAATGGTTTTTAGAATTTTTAGCAAAATTTAATATATTATAATTAATATTAAATTCGCGGCTATTTAATTAAATAAGTATTATTTTGCTAAATTATTGTTTTTTAAAATAAAAGCGGCTATTTTTTTATAATAATTAAAAATAAATTGGTAAATAAAATGCATTATATATATTTTTTGGCTATAAAAAAGTAGCTATTGCCTTTTTTAAATAAAAATAGCAATATTTAAATATAATGCGCTAAAAATCTCGCTTAGTTTTTTTAATAAGCAATGCTTAGTTTTTGCGTATTTCTAGCGTATATGCTTTATAAAATGCCCGCAGGGCGCCTTTCTCGGCCCTATATAATAATTTATATTTTTAAATGAAACGGAATGGCTGAAAAAAAATATTAAAATTTGTATTAAAAAACTAAAATATATATATTTAAAATATCCAAAGCTTTATCTCTATTGAAATTTAATTTTTTTAAAAAATATTTATATTTATAATTAAATAGCTTTAATTTTGCTTCGTTTTTAAAGTTTTATTAGCAAGTTTATAAAATATTTACCCGGCAAAGCTATTAAATTTGATATTTTATATTTATAAATGCTAAAATACTAGATATTTGCTTAGATTTGTTAAAAACAAACATATAACAGCCAATAAAATAGCGGCTAAAGCTAAATTTAATATTTTATTTGGCTATTAAAATTTAAAAATTTATATATTTTATTTTTTTAAGCGCAAAAAAAAATTTATATAATTTATATTATATTTAATAAATATATGCGCTATTTTAATAATTTTTCAAAATTTTTGAATGGCCAATTAAAGGACAAAGAAATTGGATTTTATAAAGGCTTTAACTTTAATTGAATTTCTATTGCAATTTCAATGCCTGATTTAGCAATATAATTTAATTTAGCTAAAGCAATTCCAAATAAATTAATTGCAGAAATATTTGCAGGCTATAAATATTATAATTTAAAAGCTATAATTGTATTAAAATATATAGCATTTTTAGAAATTAGATTTGATATTTTTAATTTTAGCTTTAATATAAAAAGGCAATAAATTATATTTTTATAGCCAAAAATCTAATAGCTAAATACTTTTATTATTCCCGCTAAACTATTTAAATTTGTTTTTAAATAGCTTAAAATTAGCTTATTAATTAAAAAGTTTTTTTTAACTTTTTATAAAATTTAGTATTTGAAATAATAAAAATTAGCGCAAAATAAAGCGTTTTAATAAAAAGTAATATGCATGCTTAGCTTTTTTAAAGAAATAGCAATATAGCTGCTATGCTATTATAAATGGTTTTAGCTATTCAAATATTTTCTACAATTATACTAAGGCTGTTTAATATTTCGAATAGGATAAATGGAAAAAAGCTATATATTGGAAATTTAGTTTTTTTTAATTAAATAAAATTTAATGCCTGATTTATAGATTGATAGTTAAAAAAATAGTTTTAAAAAATATTGAATTTATACCATTAAAAATAATTGTCTTTATAAAGCAAAATGAATAATTAAAGGTTTTTCCTAAAAATTTGGAAAAAATTATATTGAGATTTATACCGGTATTATTAAATTAGCTTTTTTAAGGATTTTTATAGCCTTTATAATTATTAGAAATTGGCTAATATATTAAATAAATGCAATAACAGCTTTTTTAATGCTTTGATTTTTAAAAAGTTATTTATTAAATAGCCTTATAAATTTAAGAAAAGAAATAACTTGATTTGCAAGCTATTTAAAGCTTTTTATAATTTTAATCAATTTCTTATACTTTGGCAAAATATATTAATTAAAATTTTAAAAGTTTTGGATTTTAAACCCTTGGATTTAAATTTCTATATGTTTATAAGGAATAATTAGCAATTGTTTATAATTACCTATATCAATAATTTCTTTATTTTTGGATTAATTACAAATATTATTACAATTTTTAAAATTTAATTTAATTCCAAATTTAATATAAAGAATTTGGATAGGGCTAAACGCTTTTGGGCATTAATTTAATTTACAAATTAAATGGATTTGTAATTACATTTTAAAAGTTATATTTAATTAAAATACTAATTTATTTCAGCATAGCTAATTGCTATTTTAAATTTATTTCTATATTTAAAAAAATTGTATAGGATTTTAATTAGCGATTTTAATAAGATTATTATTGCTAAAATTTACAACTATTTATACAAAATCGGCTTTATTATATATACAATTGTAAATATTAAATTAAATATAGCATTTAAAATCACCAAGCTAATTTAATTCGCTTTTAATTCCAATATTATTTATACCAATATTTTACAATAGCTATTTCGCTATATTTAAAACTAGAAATCCCTAGAAATTATTTACCAATGCATTAGTTTTAAATTCGCCAAGCTAGAAATTTTAGGCTATTTAAATACAAATTACGTTAAAAATTGAAATATTCGGGCATTTTATAACGGATTTATTTTAATAATGGCTAAGGTTTTAATTTTTTGAAAATCCAAAAAGCAAGATTTTGTTTTTTTGAGCTTTATAAAATTTAAGCTTTACGCCTTGAATAAATTAATTAGAGAGATTTTTTAAATATAGAGGTTTTTGACTGAAATTGGCTATATAGGCCCCAATTTGATTTCTATTTCTTTTTGCTAATAATACATTTATAAATCTGATTGTTTAAAAAGCCAGGGTCCAGCAATGCATTAAATATATAGATATTTATTATATATAATTTTATTAAGCTTAATTTTTTTTATTCAATTTAACTATATTATTAGTAAGGAAAATATAGCTAATTGTTTAACCAAGCCATTTTTTTAGCCTATTTATTATTACTTTCTAGCTAAAATAAGCATAATTTAGGAATTTAAACGGTAATAAATTAGAATTAAGGGAATTTAAAATTTTAAATTATTAAATATATTTAAATTATATAATTACAGATTTTAAAAGGGTTTATTTATTTTATTTAGAAGTTTAGCCACAATACACCATTATAATAATAATTATGGTAATAATTGTAAAAGGGGTGTTGACTCCCCATAGCTTAGCGCACCAGGCCAGGGCTTAACCCTAGCTTTAGCGCTAGAGATCCAGGACCCTTAAGGTCCTGCAGCCACCTACAATAGACAACTATCGCTCTCTTTATGTGTACAGACCCCTGCTTGGTGACTGACAGGAACAGACCAAGCACAGCTACAGCCGAGTCACTCGCCAGCAGTTCGCGGTTACTGATTTCCGGCTCTGGGTTATTGTGCAAGAGCTAAAAGGCTCCTTTCTTTGCTCGTGAGTAGATTCTCTGCTATCCGCGATACAAACTTAGGTGACGACAGCAAGCTAGCTGTCGAGTCACGTATCAACTTTGGGAAGAAGTACACCGTTGAGCACCACCATAAAGTCCTCGGCATTGGCTATATCGACTCAAGGGACTTGAAACGTCTGATACGCTACGCAAGAGAAATGTAAATGTGGTCGTTACTCAACCCAGCCAGCGTACACATATTGGTCCGGAAGCGACAACTTTCAGCCGGACGTCACGAGATACGTCTGGGAGCCATCTCACCCGGCCCTGCGAATTTTGAGTAGTCACTTGGGGTTTATGTGAGAGATAGAGCTTCGACGCTGACACATCCTAGTTGTAGCTGTTGGACTTTGGCGGTTTGCACGTGGTGGGCGAGTTTCTGGTTTCTTACTAGGTGACTTGCAGGCAAGGCTCGGGATAGTCCTTTCTATGTTCCATGATTTCTAGATGTATCTCACGATGACGATTTCCTCCAGCTACCTAGAATCATTCACGGTTCCTAAATTGATCTTTTGTCCTGTTTTCGCCTCTCCTTTGCCTGTCTTTGAATTCGGCTAATGTTATCATTTAAATACCATCTTTCTCTAAGCGGTTTCTCATTTGCCAATCTTGGGACCTGCTTCACGTCACCGAAACATTCCCTGGGGAAGGCGACGAGCTGACTGCGCACTCTCTCGACTGCTCGCCTTCCAACTCCCACCGCGCCAGTTTTGAAGCTGCGCGTTCCTGTCGAGTCCTTCACATGCTTTCCTCCATCACGCCCAGTCAACTTCACGCCCAGTCAACTTCACGGCCAGCTCCATTGATCCCACACCCGTCTCACGACCTCCCTCAAACCACCAACATGTCTCGCCTGAAGGCTACCAAGCGCCCGAAAGGCGCGGGCGGGAAGAAGAATAAGAAGCTAAATCTGGTGAAGAAGGCGGCCAAGAAAGACTACAGACCGATCGCCGAATCAATCATCGCCGCCGCGCTCAAGGAGCTTACGCCCGACGCTGCTATCATCGCCAGTTCCAGCCGCGAGGGTTCTCTCGAGAACTGGGACGTACTCAGATGTCGTGAAGTCGCCACATTGGCATGACACCAGCGTTCGCCCGACTCATTGTCCAGCACAAATATGTGGACTTTTGTATCCGGCTGGCTATCCATTCAGTACAGCAGCAGTGCCGAGATTCTGATACTTTGCTCAGTCCAAGAAAAATGCAGAGGTTGATTTGAACCACAAAATCCAGTCTACTTGATGTTATGAAGCACGTTGTGAAGCCGTCCACACCATATGTGTCCACTTTGCAAAGGCCGGACCAAGATCCCGGTTATTGGATCATGGCTATCCGAGTCCTCATCAATGGAGCGAGTTGGGTAAACCGCGATCGAGAGAGAAGCTGCTCGCCTGGTCTGACAGTCTGACTACCTATGAAATCGAGTCAGGTGTCCGACTACTCGATTCTGGGCGCAGTCAGGCAGACGTGGAAAGATTAAGTGTCCATACAAGGCAGAATCGAAAAATGGCGGTGCCTGAGGTGGTGAGATGTCTTAGCTGCACCTCTTTTCGTAGCAAACAATACCATATGTACTCATGATCTTGAGTCGACATGGGTCACCTTCCCATACGCACCTTGAGAGGCGTCCTCTGAGTCGACAATCTGTCGTCTTCGCTGAGCAAACAGGATGACCAGAGGCGGTATCAGAGGCATATTCTGCAGTAATAGAATCAGAGAATGAGAGATACTCACAGACCCGCGTAGTCGTAGAGTGACGGGTATTTTGCATACCCACAGAATAAAAGGCAATGCCGAGGTCCTCCGACTACTCAACAATATAAACCAGTCGGTGCAAGATGGGAGTTTGTAGTATGTATATCGCAGGATGATGAAAGCCCCTTCCGTTGTCGACTGCATCGACGTTCTCGGGCTGACCATTCGCACTGGTTTGTGCTACACCACTAAGTTCGGCCCAAGAACCAAAGGCCAATAACAGCCAATCATTTCGAGTTCATGTTGAAGAAGCCGCTGGGCGGACTGCATAAGTGCCCGGCTTGGCCTTTTTGTGGTCTTTGATTGGTTCAGAGGATCCTGAATAGCGGGGGCTCCCGCAACATCAGGCAGTCCCACCGACCCAGCCACCAGCCACCAGCCCCCACTCCCCAGGCAGACCTATAGACATGGGTCCGCAAGGCGCAGTCGTGATATTGATAAACGGCTTTCTTCGCCCCTCACTTCTTTCACACAGACACAGCTTCTGCCAGAGACCAGATCATCATCAGAGTAAGCCGCGGGTCTGAAATCTGGTTCTCTCTTCGCTCCTCTCACAAATATCCTCCTATCATGGCATAATTGCTTCGATTAGTGAAACGAATAGTCTGCTCGTGCGAAAACATGCGCCGACATGGCCATCTTTGGCAAACCTTCCAAGAAGAAAAAGACCTCGAAACACAAACCGAAACCAGCGAGTCACTTGCCAACTGCGAATGGTGATTGTTTATATAACGCTCCTCCTGGGTCGGACTGGATGACCATATCACCAAACCCACATATCTGTCATGCTATACAGAACCCGCCACCGATTCCTCCTCGACCATCAGCCTTCACACCATATCCATCGGAGCCACTGCCATACCCGTCAGAGCCACTACCATACCAGACAGTGTTCGTACAGCAGAACTACCTGCTCCCGCCTCCGACGCCGTATTATGTACCACCGCAGCCAAACCATGGAACACTGACCAAACTAAATCTGGCCTCCGTGCCAAACTTCCTCAGTGGAGATGTGCCGCACTATATCCCCGGAGCACACCACTTCAATGACGGCTTTCCCGTCTTACAGGACCGTGGGGCTCATTTTTTGAACCAAAGCGCTGCGTTGTACGATCGAATGTGGTCGCAACTTGACAATGCCATTACTCTGATAGACAACGACCGATCCCGCGGCGATGAGAACGATGTGATTGAGAGCTCCATACCTCGGATGATATGGCGACAAGATCAGGGCTCTTCAGTACCGATCATCGCTCCAAACAGAGAGATTCCGAGAGGTTCGAAAGGCGTAGTAGACGCGGTTGTTTCTGCCCTTGACAGCGACCTTGCAAAAGTGAACCTATATGCCAATTCGAAATTGCCCTCTGATTTGCCTCCGTTCAAAATGTTCGTGATTTCCTATCTTCGTGTTAGTGGAGAATGAGCTAACCACCAATAGAGATGTATCGACGTATCAGATGATGTGCCTGGCAGCTCAGTTTTCCGAATCCGTATACGAGAAACCCAAGGGTGCTGAGCGTGAGACACAGTAGGTCAAATAAGCCCGTGATTTTCTTTAATGTCTCGGAAGCCGATTGCTCTGCGAAAATAAGGGACCGGTTTAGAACCAGAGTCGTGCCCCTGGGAATTTTCCAGCATCTAGGAGTTGAAGGCAGATGCAAGGATAGCTGCTCACTATGAATCTAGTGTCAATGCCAGCTGGCGGAGTGGCACTAAGGCGATGATCATAAAGTCCGTCCCAATAGACGACAGAAACACCATCGTCTTTGCCATCCGCGGCACCGCGACTTTCTTGGACTGGGCCGTAAATTTCAAAAGCGGCCCAGCCTCCCCCATCGGATTCCTGGTACGGAACCATCCCTTCTTTCCAACCTATCAACTTCATTAGCTAAGAACCGCACAGGACGACCCAGGAAATTTATGCCACACCGGCTTCCTCCAAGTTGCCCGTAGTATGATTCAACCCGTCGCCACACGTCTCCGCGCCCTTCTCGCCGAAAACCCATCTCGGTCAACATCCTCTCTCCTCATCACCGGCCACTCAGCCGGCGGTGCCGTCGCAGCTCTTCTCTACTCGCACATGCTCTCAACAAGTCCACAGGCATCGTCAGAGCTCCGAAAATTGACAGGCTCCTTCAAACGCATTCACTGCGTCACCTTCGGCGCACCTCCTATTTCCCTACTACCCCTGAAAAAGCCAGCCGGACGCCACCACCCAGGCGAAAAACGCCACAGGAACTTGTTCTTCGGCTTTGTCAACGAAGGAGACTTGGTTCCGAGAGTAGATGTTGCCTATGTCAAGAGTTTGTTGGATCTGTGCGTTACTCCTCCACCGGGACAATCCTGCATGGAGACAATCGCACCGTCTAAACTGAAGCCGCTGCTTTCGTGCAAAGAAACTGGGAACAACGCTTTAGAAAACGCAAAGGTCGCTAAGCACAGCAAAAGCACAGCTGCGCTGATACCACGGAAGAAAGCTCGACCTGTGCCACCTAAACACTCGAAAAGTGCTCCTGCGACCGCTTCAGCGCCTGTTTGGCCGGTACCGCCGTGTACGCTCACGAATGCGGGAAAGTTGGTGCTGCTGAGGAGTGGACAGGGGAACGAGCGCGAGGATGCGAAGAAGATGAAAAGTAAGGAACGGCTGGAGAGGATGATGCAGGAGGGTGCTGTGGCGCAGATGTTGGGTGATGAGTTGTTGAGGGGTGTGGTCTGGGGCGATTTGATGTGCCACGAAATGTGTCTTTATCGACGACGGATCGAGGTGCTTGCTACCAATGCAATTCTGAGGCATGGTATGTGAGGTGCTGATGGGGCGAGAAGAGTGGAAAGATTGTTTTGTTGGTGATGTTTTCAGGTCGAGACAGTATGGAGGACGCATATGAAGGAGATACCCCTAAATCGTTTCGTTTGTTGGATGTTCTTTTCGTTTCTAAATATATATGACGAACCATGAGCCATGAGCAATGAGATGATGAGATACACACCTATATGGAAATACCTACTTCATAACATCGATATGAAAGACGAGAAGTATCAAATTTTCAAAGTTTCGGTTACCCTACAGCCCAACCCCCATTTCTCTCGGAAGTTTGAATATCCCAAGTAGCTGAATCTCACCACAGCTGGAATAGTGTTTCACTTACAAAAATCGCTTCGTTCTTTCCCTCTCTTTATCGTCCATAATAATAAGGTATGTCGGTGTATGTTGTTCGTGATCTCGAGGATTCGAATGTGCTACGGTCTACCTCGGCTCGGAACGGAACACGCTCGCACGTGGCGACGCTAGCGGTTGATAACGCAGGGGAAAGATCCCGACTCTTCGCCCTGAGCGGCTGAGCCTCAAAAGTCAAACTGAAGTCAAACCTCATCCAGTGTCATGAATCATCGTTATCAAAGGCCCACAACGCCCCCACTCGATAATTAGCCCCTTATGCTAATAGCTAATTGCTGACCATTGCAGCCGCGCGGGACCGTCAAGGTCCCCAGATTCACAAGGTAAAGTAGCCGCCATGCCTCGGCTGAAGGAGAGCTACTTGGCGAGCTTGAAGGCCGTGGCTCTAGACCGACATCGACATCATACCTTTCGATGTTCGCCCCTTCTCTTTCTTAGGCCTTCTAGAGTATAGAGTACACACACGTTTCTCGTCTTCCTAGATCTCCATTTCCAGCTACTCGTCATCATGAGCAAGAAAGGCGACTTCGACGCTGTCCGCAAAGACATTGTTGCTCTTCTTCATCAACCAGAATATGACGACGGCAGTGCAGGACCTGTTCTCGTGCGCCTGGCATGGTATGTTCCCACTCTTCAAACTCCCACTCGACAGTCAGCTACTAACATTCCTGAAGGCATTCAGCAGGAACCTACTGCGCCGAAACCGACACTGGTGGTAGCAATGGCGCTGGCATGAGATACGAGATGGAAGGTGGCGACCCAGCCAACGCCGGCCTCCAACACGCGCGCGTCTTCCTCGAACCCATCAAAGAAAAGCACTCCTGGATAACCTATGCCGATCTCTGGACCCTCGCCGCTGTCGTTGCGATCAAAGAAATGGGCGGTCCCGATATTCCCTGGCAGGGAGGACGCACCGACTATGTCGATGACAGCAAGTTGCCACCTCGCGGCAGATTGCCTGATGGCTCGAAAGGTGCCGATCATTTACGCCATATTTTCTACCGCATGGGTTTCAACGACCAGGAAATCGTGGCCCTCAGCGGCGCACACAACCTGGGACGATGCCACAGCGACCGGAGTGGCTTTGAGGGCGCCTGGGTCAACAACCCCACGCGCTTCAGCAACCAATACTTCCGTCTGATGACAACCCTAGACTGGAAGAAGAAGAAGCTGCCCAACGGTGTTGAGCAATTCGTGAACTATGACGAGGATTCCGAGACCGAGCTGATGATGCTGCCGACGGACCTGGCGCTGACCAAAGACGAAAGCTTCAAGCCGTGGGTGCACAAGTATGCCAAGGACAAAGATGCGTTCTTTGAGGACTTTACGAAAGTGTTTGCGAAGTTGTTGGAGTTGGGGATAGAGAGAGATGGCGAAGGGAGGATCACGAATGCTGATAATGAGAAGGGTGGATATAAGAGTGCGCCGAAGAAGAAGGCTACGCCAGGATCGCCGGCGAAGTCGACTGATGATAAGAGGGCGGGTCCCAGTGAGGCAGAGCCATTGAAGGAGGAGAACAAGCAGTACAGAGCGAGGTTGTAATTCTGTGGGTTGCTTTTTCATGAGATCTTTTTGCGTTTGTCCTTCTTTAGGGTTTCTTCTAGAATGACGGATAGATGCTAGATTAGAGTATATTACCTAGACTAGAACTATACACTTCTCTTATAAGTATCTTACAAATTCGTGGGTGAGATGTACCAGTGTTCGTGCCAGGCCAGTTGCCTATAGACAGTGTTACTGTTTCCGAAGCAAGTCATTGGGCAGATTTTTTAAATCTGAGAAGAAGAAAAAAAGGCCAGACAAATGCATGGGACAGCACCAGGAATTCAGGAATTGAACTCAAGAGCGTTCTAGTTTTTATGATGTATATCCAAAGTAATGTAATTGGAGATATTTGAAGTCATTGGGGCCTCCTAAGTTCCATGTTAGGCTGCAGGCATTCTTCAAGTTCTCTCGAATATCCTAAATCATTGCGAGTCTCCCCAATCACTTGGAATCCTTGATCATTTGGAATATCCCAGGTTACTGGGCACATCAAGGACAAAGCGGGAGAAAGGGCGGTCCGCAATCGAGCCGTTCACATGTCATCGCGATCCGCTCTTTCCTGTTGCTGCGTTGCAGGAAAACAGGTTTCTGTACGTCGTTATGGCACACTTACTTCTCTGCGACCTCACATCCTCACAACCTCACACTCATCCATCTTCACCTACAAGCAGTATCAATCCTAAACACAAATCAAGACTTTCCTCACTTCCACAATCGTCAATCTCCAATCAACATCAATTATCCACTTCCTGGAGCCCCATCTCTCCACCATCAGTCCCCAGTCAAAACCCACCACAACATCCAACCATGCCCGGCAAACGCATCCTCCTCTGGGACTACACCAACACCGCCGAAAACCCCAACACCATCTCCCAACTCGCCTCCCCCCACTTCCACTCCGTCACAAACTGGAACACCTGGACTCCCCCCGAGCTCCCCCTCCTCCCCAACCCCCTCCCCTTCCACCCCACCATCCGCACGCCCGCCCAGGCCGCCGACCAAGACTGGCAAAACATCGTCAACCTCCCCCCCTCCTCCCTCATCTACTTCCTCAACGAGCCCGAACGCCAATCCGTGAAACCTACCGACGCCGCCAAGCTCTGGAAGCAACGCCTCGTTCCCCTGCGAAGGAAAAAGCAGCATCGTCTCGCAAGCCCAGCAGTCGCATCCGACCCCGCCGGTACCGCCTGGCTCGACGGCTTCATGTCGCTCGTCAGCAACAAGCCAGAAAACAGGCCTGATTTTCTCACGCTGCACTACTATGGCACGAATGCTGCAGACGGCAAAGCGTATTTGCAAGGCATGCATGACAAGTATCCACAGTACAAAGTGATTGTGAGCGAGATTGCGAGCGTGAGCAGGGATTATAGGGAGGTGTTGGCGTTTACGGTGGAGATGAGTAATTGGATGGATGAGCAGGAGTGGGTGGAGGCGTATGGCTGGTTTGGGTGTATGAAGGTTTGTGCGGATGGGTGGGTGAGTGAGAAGGCGCAGTTGATGGATGGGCAGGGGAAGTTTACGGATTTGATGCATAAGTTGATGAAGGAGCGTCCGATGAGGGCGGATTGTCCGGCGAGGCATTGAGGGGGTGGGGTTTGAGGTTGGACGTGCCGCGTGTACGGTTCTTCTTGTGTGAAGTTGCGAAATCGTTCAGTTGGGGAACGGGCGAGTCAGATTGTAGTTTTCCCAAGACCTACTAGAGACGTGCTTGGGTCTTGTTCTCGCTGAGCAGGTTCTCAAGAGTCGAAACAATTGTCAGCCGAATCCATTGCAACTAGTCCTTTTATCGTACTAATTATAGCTGTGACATCAGACATGTAGAAAGGGAGAGACCCGTAAAATAGTAACTACCTACCCAGTTTTGTTCAGCTTCCATGTATTCATAAACTCATTTGGCATTCCAGTAGCCAACCCCTTCCCAAGGCTGGCCCGCCTTAGCATATTAAGCCCTCAATAAATCCGCTGATACGTCTCCCGACCCCCGAGCATGCCAGTATGATAAAGCAGATAAAACCGAACAGCCGCTATGCAATCGCAGAAGCAGAGCAATCGAACGGTGCAAGATGATGTAGAAATGACAATCTGGTAGATCTTTGCGCAAACTTTCTGGGCGTTACCTCCAACTCTATGCTCCCACATTTTCGGCACACTTACCAACCATCTCCAATCAGTAGATATAGACTGGTAGTCGACTACCCTTCAAGCGAGGGGGGAGGATGAAGATGTCGGTTTTGTCGAAGTCGTGCAGGATCCACCAACAGCACATACGATATATCAGTGTGAGCCAGATGTCCTCTCGTTCCTGTTTCTTGTCCTCACGCAAGCTTTGCACGTTCGACAATCCGTGCTCGCTCGTCCCCTCATAGCCAGCAACGCGGGGTCGAATTGTGTCGAAATAGTACTTCATAAATTCTTCCTCGTTGTGCCACTGTTTCGTATTCAAGAACGAACCCAAGTTTTCGAGCTCACCGAGAACAATTGTCAGGTGCGCCCCCAGAACTGTCGTGACTGCAGATTGAGTACAGGTGCGAAGGTATTCAGAGGCTCTCTCGGTCTCGGTGTGAATCTTTTCCCGCAAGTCAATGTCGACCTCGTCCTCCTCTGGCACCCAGACAGGTGCAACGAGTCTCCAGGCGGAGTTTATTTTTGTGGTCTGGTCAAACAGACCGCCACCATTCTGCCTTCTCGAGCTCACGAGTTCCTCCAACTTGGACTGAAATGCATGCATGAGCCTTGTAGAAGAGAAGGGCTTACTCCAGATCTCAGGAGTCGGATTGGGAAGCATCTTGAAATTGCTGCGACGGAGACGAAACAAATTGGCAAGCATGGCTATGATTTCGAAGGTAACTAACGTCGTCAGAATGGCATATCTTGAAGGGGATCCCATTACTCACCGGAATATCTGTGGGCCTTTCTGTTGGTATACAGCTGGATAGTCTCTGCGTCACATCCCACGGTTTCTAGCGTGCGAACAATATCGTCTTTGCCCCAGTTCAGAAGCATGGGCGACTGATCTTTGTGATCCTTGAATATTATGGGCACAGAACCAAAACAAATCTCTTTAATTTCGTCGCACGGAATCACACGGTTCTCCTCAAACCTTGATCTCCCGGTGATGGAGAACGTGACCATGACACCAAGGCCACTAACTGTTGAAGTGGTCATGATGAGCCCATTGCCCTCTGCCCGGAGATTCCATGTGTCTGGATCGAATGTTCTCCAGTACATCCCAAGGAGGGCTGCCATCTCAACCAGATGGCAGATTGTCGTCGTAGCAAAGGCCCTAGTGACGGCAGGAGGCATAAAATCCCATGACCTGTTTCGCCTCTGCAATTGTACACAGATGGTCTTTTCTGGCAACGGGTGGTAACTGGTGCCACGCGGAGTAGAGAGCCTTGGTTTTTCCCATGTCTCGGACTCACTCTCCATCGATTGAAGTTTTGATAGTAGATTCACCCATGAAGCTCTCTCGTCATCGACGGTGTGCACGCGTTTGAGTTCGTGCAGATCCTGATTTTTCTGCTCGGTTTCTCCCATGGTTCGGGTGTTTTTGTAGCTCTTTTCTGACCCATCAATGATGTAGATCTCCCGGTCGCCCATTGGCCCTTTCTTGTTCTCCGGTCTGGAGAGGAAGAAGACGGGCGTCTCAAATGTGACCTCGAATCTCAGCTCCCTTGGTCGAAAAACCCGATGAGTTCCCTCATACCAGAGGCCCATGACAGATTTCTGGCATCTCCGGTAGCCGTCAGCACTGGCCAGATATTGTTGCAGGACCTGGGCAGCTGTGGTCATGAATGAGACCAATGCCACGACCAGGGCGACAATGGCGAGAACATCCGAAGAGTCAACGCCCATCTTGGTAGCACGTCGGCTGCTCAAGTGCCGAGCAGACCAGCAAGATAAGAGACGAGGCTGGGAGTGATTTGGCAGAAGATGGAAGGGAAATAGGGTATCGATAGAAGACCACCAGATAACCGTATATATTGCAAATGTAAACGTTTTGACCGCACACAGAGCTAGAGGAGAGAAGAGTTTGGGAGAGGAGGGGAGAGAGGGAACAGAGACTAGAAAAAAAGAGGAGCAGGCCTGTCACAGCCACGACTCTTGCGGCTCCCCAGGCGCTTCGGTGGTACACCTCGTGCCGCCATCATGACAGGCCCCCACTTATTGATAGACAATCTGAGCTCCATGCATGATAAAGCTGCATGCAAAATAGACGCCGTGGCTTTTCTGACAGGCGGGGGGATTTTGACGAGAAGCAAGACGGTGGATAACAGTACATTGAAGTTGGAGATGTGTATTAGACATGTGTTGACGGAGGAGAAAGGAAGTCAGTTTAGCTTTACGGGAGCTAAAGAATTGAAGTCTTCCGGAGCAAAAAGGCCCGGCGCGCTGTGCCTTTCGGAACGCACTAGCCGCGGCCCGGCCCTGACCGAGCTTTCCCGGAATAAATCATATTTGGCTTCAAGTTCAGGGCATAAAAACCAACAAGTGCATGAGTAGTAGTGCATCTATGCATTTCTCTCCCCTCCATATGCCAATTCGATGAATTTACGCTTCGTCCGAAGCTCTTCACTGCGGACGAACTGAACCTTCGATGTTCTTTCTACACTTTCCCCTGAACCAGGCAAACAAAAGCGAGAAGAGGAAGACTGAAATTGTGACCGTCAGAGGTGCACGGTTTTCATGGACCATATTATTACAGCCCCTGGGAAGATCAATATAAAAGACAGGCCAGTAGAAAGGGATGCAAGCGCCCGCTTTCGGAAGCACAGACTGCCAATAAGAGCTGCCTCTTCCCCACGGGCCCAACCAATTTGCGTGTGGGGCTCTCCGCGGGCGGAATATATCCATCGACGCCTCCAACATGCCTCCACAGACACCGCTAAGTTACTGCCAGTAGTGACTCGCTGTTCCTTATTTGGGCCTTTTTAGGTTACTCAAGATGTGGGTGTCTGGGAAAGCGCTTGGTGGTGTGTGCGCATAGCATTGATGTGTGATGCAACACACATCTAAAGCCCGGCGCCCTGTCGCCCAGCCGGTGTCGCTGAAATCTGACGATAATCTTTATATTACTTCAATCTGTACCTTCACCACTCGCTTTGTACCTGGGCAATTACGGCTTGCTGCCTGATATCTCCTCCCACGGCCGTCGAAGGGTCGCTCGAGTGACTCCACGCACCTCCACCACTTCCTTATCGCCATCATCCCGCACCACTCGAAAACATATCATACATACAGGACGCGCTCTGCGGTCTCGGCGCATGCCACCGTTATCCACACCACATATATCGTCTGCCGGCCTCTGTACGGCGCTGTCGCATTCACGGGCATGTCTACAGTCGCTGAGCCCGCTACGCCAGCCTCCCTGCGCAAAGATGATAGCGACGCCGGCCTGACCGGGGCCCAGCCTCTGCGAGAACAGCTGAACGAGGAGAGTGTGAAGCAGAATACTGCCATTGGACGGGCCATCTTCCAATCCAAAACGACCGCTCCTTCTCCTACGCGAGCACGCTCGTCGAGCTATACGAGGTCCTCCCCATTGGCCATCCCGGCTCCCATCCAGACCGATTTGTTCCCAGGCTACACTGCGTCCGCAAATCGAGGAGACCCTTCTGAACATGCGCATGCGCCGAGTTATATCAAGAAGCCGCTGTCGCGCGTGCCGAGTGTGAAGCGAGCTATTGGGAACAGCTGGGAAGCCAGTTCTAATATTGGATCTGCGCCAAACTCGGCCTTCTCCTCGCCCATGCTCAATGCCCTCAGTGCAATGAGCGATGTGACTCCGCTGCCCTCTCCGTTGATGTCGGCCGACTCTCCCGGGCCTTGGAAGGCGCTGCAGGCACGGTCCGCTTCGCGAGAGACCATACATCGCGAGCCCATACCACCAGTTAATGCTGATGCCGCACTCGTGACGACCAACGGCGAATCCATTTCGGCCGCAATCCTGAATCAATCGAAGCGCCAATCTTACCAGGGATTGGGTCCAGCGACGAACGAGTCCGCCTTGAATAGTGTAGTCACCAATCGCGAGAAGAATGCAGAGAAGAAGCATAATCGGAATCGTAGCATGAGCGAGTATGTGCCAGAAGCCCTACAAGCACCAAAGCCTCGACAGGTGACTGTCTCGGGGACTTATGTGATTCCATCCGATCTTTCCGCCGACCCATCTCTAGAGATGCACATTAAAAGAGAGCCGAATCTGGCGGCAAAAAGAGGCCTGGCACCCATTCCCCATGCGTTAACACCTCCGCCGAGCACGACAGGAGCAGAAAGCGACAGCGACTCTTCCCTGCCAGGCGCCTCGCTGACAAGCCAGACTGCCAAGAAACCACGATACGATTACTTTGAAGCCAGGACGATCCCCGATCAGAAGCGACGGAGATGGAAAGGTTTACGAACTCTGGGAGAAGGCACATTCAGCAGAGTAGTGCTTGCGACAAGCCAAATGACTGAGGACCGAATCGATGAAAATGATGTTCCAGGCCGAAAGACCAATGGACTACTTTCATCCGAGGACTACGAGCACAACCGTAGAAAACTCGTCGCCATTAAGATATTGGAACACGGTCCCAAAGGCGGGGCCTCGGAAGAGCGCATTGAAATGTCATTGAAAAGGGAATTGGAAATACTGAAATCAATACACCACCCATCGCTGCCTCAACTAAAGGCCTGGAATGTAGAGGAAACTCGAGCAATCCTGGTTTTGAATTACTGCCCTGGCGGCGACTTGTTTGATCTGGCCAGCCAACATCGAGAGCTCCTTACACCAGCCTTGATACGCCGAATGTTCGCCGAGCTTGTAGCTGCGACGCGGTATCTACACGAACGCCATATTGTTCATCGTGACATAAAGCTCGAAAGTGAGTATCGCTAGCGACCCCATGCGCTAATCCAACCTGACTTTTATAGATGTCCTTGTCAACCTGCGTCTCAGCGAGCTTGAACAGGTTGTCGATTGGACTACATACGAATACTCGGTCGTTACCTTGACAGATCTAGGCCTATCACGTCGAGTGGCAGACGACGAGAAACTGGAAACGCGGTGCGGCAGTGAAGACTATTGTGCACCAGAAGTAATATTAGGTCAACCTTACAACGGCCGGGCCGTCGATGCCTGGAGTCTTGGGGTCTTGCTCTATGCACTGGTGGAGGCACGGTTACCATTCGACCCTCATCCTGGAAGACAACGTTCTAGGGTCTCGCACCGTATCGCGAGAGCAGATTGGACCTGGATCGAATATGCCGGTGGTGACGGCGACTACGAGGCGGACATTTTGAAATTTGAGGCAGCAGGTCTCACGGGTGCAATGGAGATCACAGAGGGACTACTGAAGCGGGCACGGAGTCGATGGACGCTGGATCAAGTAGCCAATAACCCATGGGTACGCGATGCGGTTCAGGTCGAGGGTGGCATCAAGTTCCGGGAAGAGGATATTCCCGATGAGATCCCATTTGAGGACTCGGTATTATGATTGAACAATGACATAGGCGCAGCTTTATATTCAGCCGGGGAACAATGGCAGCGTTGGTGTTTTTGAGGGAGGCGGATTAAGGAACGGCACAGGCTCTCTCGGACAAAAGCAATTTTGCAAAGGAATTGGAGAGGAGTAGTGGGTAACACTCTGGATAACGATGTGTGCATGACATTATGATTGGCCCCAAAAAAGGGCCAACTGGAATGACACTTTTGATGCTGGATACTTTGATGTGAAGTACTCTAGTGATTCAGGGGCTGTTGTATTGTATCAATTTTAGAGGCAAGTATTGGCGTGCTCGCAGGCCAATCAAGAGCCGGCCTTTACTAAAGAAGGCAGTTTTTCCCGAGCCGACCTCGGTCGGAAAAGTCGCAAGTGTGAAGGTGAAGCTTGACTCACGAACCTCCCAGAAACCGATCCATATTGTTGTTGTCAGTTGAGGGAGGAACATTGAAATCATTGGAAAAGGCTTCTGGGTCTCAAGTCGACGGCGCATTGGTGGGCATGACTGGTTGCAGCTTCTAAAGGAATTTCTGTGCTCAACTGCACCTCTTCTTCTCTTCAACTCCACTCCATCCGGCCTTCGCCATCATGATCTCTCCACACTTGCGAACGCTGGCTCAGGCCTCAATGCGAAGAACTTTGAGGTCGCCACACCAATTGTAAGATCCACCACTGCAGATATAGATCTGCCATTGCTCTACAGCTCTCTGACCTTCAGTTCAGGCGCTCAATATCCTCCTCATCCTCCCTCCGCGCCTCCCAAAATGACTCCGAACCGAGGCTCAACAGGGTCTCCTCCGCTATTACACAGCCAAAGGCCCAGGGCGCATCCCAAGCCATGTTGTTCGCCACCGGCCTGACCGAAGAAGGCCTGAACAAAGCCCAAGTCGGTATCTCGTCAGTGTGGTATACCGGAAACCCGTGCAATATGCACCTCCTCGACCTGAACAACCGCGTCAAGGAGGGTGTTGAGAGAGCAGGATTGATCGGCTACCAATTCAACACTGTTGGCGTCTCGGATGGTATTTCCATGGGTACTAAGGGCATGCGCTACAGTCTGCAGTCGAGAGATCTGATTGCCGACAGCATTGAGACGGTGATGGGTGGCCAGTGGTACGATGCCAATATCTCGATTCCCGGATGCGACAAGAACATGCCCGGAGTCATGATGGCTATGGGACGAGTGAACAGGCCCTCCTTAATGGTATACGGAGGCTCTATCAAGGCGGGATGTGCGGTGACGCAAAACAATGCGGATATCGACATTGTGTCAGCCTTCCAAGCTTATGGTCAATTCATCACAGGAGAGATCAACGAAGAACAGCGATACGATATTATCCGGAACTCCATTCCAGGATGTGGAGCCTGCGGTGGCATGTACACCGCAAACACCATGGCAAGCGCCATCGAAATCATGGGCATGACCCTCCCTGGTTCCTCCTCCAACCCTGCCGACTCCAAAGTGAAGCACCTCGAGTGTCTCGCAGCCGGTGGTGCTATATACAACCTCCTGAAGGAGGACATCCGACCCCGTGACATCCTCACGCGCCAGGCTTTCGAGAACGCCATGATCCTGGTTAACATCACCGGTGGCTCGACCAACGCTGTGCTCCATCTTATCGCCATCGCTGATAGCGTTGGTGTGAAACTCACTATCGACGACTTCCAAGCCGTCTCTGATCGCACTCCTTTCTTGGCAGACCTCAAGCCATCCGGAAAATACGTCTTCAACGACCTCTTCCAGATCGGTGGTACGCCATCTCTCATCAAGTTCCTGATCAAGGAAGGCGTCATCGATGGCTCCGGCATCACCGTGACCGGCAAAACACTCGCCGAGAACGTAGCCAACGTCCCCGACTTTCCCTCTGACCAGGAGATCATCCGACCCTTCAGCAACCCCATCAAGCCCACAGGTCACATCCAGATTCTGCGCGGCTCATTAGCACCAGAAGGTTCCGTGGGTAAGATTACGGGTAAAGAGGGACTTCGATTCGAGGGCAAGGCAAAGGTTTATGACGACGAGGATCTTTTCATTGCCGCGCTTGAGAAGGGCGAGATCAAGAAGGGGGAGAAGACCGTAGTGGTCATCCGATACGAGGGTCCCAAGGGTGGCCCTGGTATGCCCGAGATGTTGAAGCCTTCATCTGCTATTATGGGCGCTGGACTCGGCAAAGACGTTGCGTTGATCACCGACGGACGCTTCTCGGGAGGTTCGCACGGTTTCTTGATCGGACATATTGTGCCTGAGGCGCAGGAGGGCGGACCCATTGCGCTGGTCCAGGACGGTGATCTCATCGTGATCGATGCGGAGACCAAGCGGCTGGATCTGGAGGTTGACGAGGCGGAGTTGGAGAAGAGAAGGGCGAAGTGGGTTGCACCGAAACTGAAGTATGAGAAGGGCACCTTGGCCAAGTATGCTCGCCTGGTGGGCGATGCTAGCCACGGATGTATCACGGATGGACCTATCGAGAGCGGTGCGAGATGAGAGACTATCTCGAGATGAGAATTTGGAGAAAAAATAATTGATCGGGCGACTCTAATTGCATGCTCGGGCCAGGGAAGCTCGTTTCTATTACCCTGTAGATATATGAGCTAGGTTTCGCTAAAGGCGTTTAAAACTCGATAGGCTGTGTACGAGGTATACTGCAGGGTCATTGCAGCTCGTCTTTTCAGCATTTATGCCGGATAATTGAAAGGCGAACAGAATGATTTGTCTCTTGACAGTTGACACTCCAACTTATATCAATCCCATGGGGCCTGATCCGTCCGGGAATAAGCAGTTGATTGACGGGCTTCGTTTACACAAACGGACCAACATCCAGTCCCAGACAGCGGCTGAAGATCCGATGCAAGGACTCTGGCACCCCGCCGCTTACCGCCCTCAATCTATTCGACCCCAACATGTACCTACCTAGGTATCTCCCAGGCTACGACATCCACGAAGGCTGCAATTCGCCAGACTTTACGAGGAATTCAATACTTGCGCGTAGGTTATCATCCATGGTCCATCCATGGAGCCTCTTTAAACCACCATCGCCCCTCATCGACTTTGTGCAATACCATTACGAGGGACAATTGACAATACCCTGAACCTTCCTCAGCGGTCGACCTGATTGACATGCCCACCACACTTCCAGACTCCTAGATTCCTCAGGAAGCAACTGAGCCCCATCCTGTCACGCTGCTCCCCCACCCGACCAGAGAGCTTAGATCTGCAGCCTCCGTCAGACTTCGCCACGCCATGGCAGACCAGAAACTGGGTTTTCTTCACTCGCCACCAGTCATTGCTCCAGCCCAAAGATCACGGAAATGGAATTGGCACTTAGCCCTCCTTCTTTCCATCTCCTGCACACTCTATGCGTGGCACATATCAGACTTCATCAAACAAGACCATTTTGAACCTTCGACAACCAATCTCAAGTCCACACCAAACCCCTTCCAATTCAGCAGTGTGAGTTCTTCGTATCCACGACACGTGACGATCACATCGCCTGACACTTTTTAGATCGAGCCTAGGAAGCACTTGGAATACACACCGTGCTTTACCGGTGGTCTACAGTGCGCGAGGCTTTCTGTACCGCTGAATTGGAATAGTAGTGACAAGGAGAATGGACCGCGAGCTGCTATTGCGGTTATCAAAGCTCCGGCTAAAGTGCCGGTTACGGACGAGAGATATGGGGGTGCTGTGTTGATGAATCCTGGTATTGAGACTTTTTTTTTGGTGTTTGTGCATCTGTGTAGATGCTCTTCGTTTTGTTTCTGACTCACTTCTGTGCGTAATGCGTTGCAAGAATTTTGCTTTTCGGGCGCTGTTGAAAGTCAAGGGAACCGTCGAAGCAATCCGTGGTTTTCAGCCGTCAATGTGACCAGGCAGAAACAGGGACTGCGAACAAGACCTCGGTAGTCAAAGCTCTTTCAAGTCGTCGAGGACCACGCAAATTGAAAGGCAATACTGACCTACATATCCACAGGCGGACCAGGAGGGTCAGGAGTCTACCAAGTGCTGTCCGGCGGTCGTTTCGTCCAAACAATCCTCGACTCGCCCCTGTCCCCAGACTCGCCAATAACATCTTATACTGCCAACACAACCGAGTCCAAATACTACGATATCATCGGCTTCGATCCTCGCAGCGTCAACAACACAACCCCTCGAATCCGCTGCTTCCCAGATGCATTCAACCAGCAAACCTTTCTCCTTAAAGACCCCGGCGCCATCTCCATAGCATCCTCCAAAGTCCAATTCAATCTCCAATGGGCACGCTACCATGCTTTAGGCGAGAGCTGTGCACGTCTACATGGCGAAGATGAAATGGTCCGCCACGCCAACACCGCACAGGTCGTAGAGGACATGGTAGCGATCATAGAAGCCCACGGATCCTGGCGAGACGAAGAAGCTAGACGCCTGCTCTCTTCCCCTGCCGCAAAATCTCGAACTCTTACTCCCCCAGACCTAGCTGCTATACATAAACGCACTCGGTACGTCGAAGGGACAGAGAAACTCCAGTATTGGGGATTTTCATACGGTACCATCCTCGGCGCCACCTTCGCCTCTATGCATCCCCGCCGCGTCCAGCGTCTAGTACTAGATGGCGTCGTGCGTCCACAGGATTACTACGATAATAAATGGCTTTACAACCTGCAAGACAGCGATAAAATCGTAACACGCTGGTCCGAGTATTGCTTCTCTGCCGGTCCCGCAAAATGCCCTTTGTACACTGGCGAAAGTGCAGAAGACATAGAAGCCTTTATGAAAAGCATTGTCGAAGACTTGAAATACAATCCCATTGCCGTACCTGGAGACGCAGACCGCGGCCCCGAAGTCATAACCAGCGAAGATGCATTCAACGCCATCCAAGGCGCGCTATACGAGACCTACACCCTCACCGAAAGTGTCATGCATACACTCTACCAACTATTTCAACGCAACGGCACCGCCCTCGCAATTTCCAAACAGCGGCGTCTCACACCAGCCGACATCTCCGCAGATTGTAAGAGGGAGGGTAAATACAGCGATGCATGTACCAACACCGTCTACGCCCAAGAAGCCGGCAACACCCCAAGCATTTCCTGTTTGGACGGGCCTGATCTGAGTAATATGACTAAAGGGGAAGCGTGGGAGTATGCACAGCTTGTCAAAGGGCAGAGTTGGTGGATGGGACATTGGGCTGCGAATAGGATTACGTGTGCGGGGTGGAGGGCGAGGCCGGCGTGGAGATGGGAGGGGGGCTTTGGGGGCGAGACGGAGGGGAGGGTGTTGTTGGTGGGGAATACGTATGATCCGGTGACGCCGTTCGCTAAGTAGGTTATTTTCTAATCCTGGGGATTGAATTATGGGGTGGTGATAGGAACTGGACGGTTCTAATGTGAGCGTAGTGCGAGATTCGTGTCGAAGCTGTTTCCGGGGTCGGGGGTGCTGCGGCAGGATAGTGAGGGGGTAGGTTTCCCCTTTTCTTATCTTCCCTCGGACCCCATGGACTTGTTTTCTTATACACAGTGCTAACTTGTGTCGCTACAACAGCACTCTTCCTACTCCAACCCTTCTCTGTGCACCGCCCGCGCCGTACGCACATATTTCCAAACCGGCGCCCTCCCTCCCCCAAACACCACTTGCGAGCCCGAATACCGCCCCTTGATCGGCTGCGTACATCGCAATGAAACGACAGGCGCATGTCAAGAGCGCAGTGAAGAAGATGAGGAACTTTGGATTGCGATGCGGGATTTGGCCTACGTGTGGCCAGAACCTTAAGACTAGTACTTTCGGACTTTGCCAAATGCTATCACGATTGTCTTTAGACTTTAAATGTCTAGTAATATGCTCCAACTTGATCGGTAAAAGGCACCCATCATGTGATCGCCAAGGCACAGGGTATTGTCTCACTTCCCCAGCAGGGATTCCCCACGCCAAGCCATCCGTAACCCCTGACGCTGCATGCAGTGTCTCCACCAGGCCGCTGAAACAACGACCGTCTGCTATTTTGGGAATGAAGATCACATGATTGTACGTTCATGCGGTGCAGGTATGTCATGCATTGTTTTACCTCGCTGAAGTGCGAGCGAGAGGTGGTACATGTCAGACTCGGCGACCTCCTTGTTTGTCGCGAGTATTGACACAAAGGAGATGCTACATCGGGGTGAATGGCGGTGCGGTATGTTCATGGAGGGGAAATGCAGGTGGGTTTTGGATTGTGAATGTAAATGAAAGGATGGGGAGGATATCAGGGGAGTGGGCTGTGGTTTTACGGCATGGTATCTAGTGATTTGTGCAACTAACTTGGACTGAGGCTTGAAAGTTGAAAAGTTCTGTAATACTCATATGGAACAATGACTCTAGTAGGAAACAGATCAATCTTTAGAAATCTACGACCTGGACTGTGGATAGTGGTCATCTAGGAGCAATCAAGTTTCTTCGAGCAACCAAAATCGTTAACAAGACTCCGTCACTGTCACTCAAATGTCACTACATAGCCATGAGAAGGAAACTAAAGTATGATTCAACGCTTCGGCTGTCATTGGATCATGAACGCGGGTCTGGGACGAGCTCGACCTCTTCGCTAACTAAACGTAGCAAAGCCACAGCTATTTAAGATCAACTCCAGCTTCTAGAGTCCCCCGACGATAGAAAGCAGGTGGTCCGTGATTCGCAAGCGTTTCGAAGCATTCGTAGGTATCCCCACCTTGGAAAGTCACCGTCGCTCACATGCTTCCAATAGTCACCTTCATGGTGACACCTGCCAGTCTGCATATTTCCTTGAGCATCTGTATTGCGGAACACGGGTCGACCCATTGTGGATCTTCGACTACAATGTACTCGACTCCGATATCCGTCAGGTGTGGTACTCTTTTGGCCTTCATCCATAGCAGTTCGATAAGCTCGGAGAAGTGCGATAAATCGCATCTTGTGATCTTGAGGGACTGGAGTGAAACGGGAAGCATGTTAATTATTCTCGGGTTCGATGGAGAGGCACCAGCTGGCTTCTGGACTTCGTGCGATAATCCTCCGTCGAGTTTGGTGGTCTCCCTACGAAGAAAGTCGTTAGTCAAGTCTATACACAAAGCGGACTCTCAGCTGTACAGCGGTGAACGACTTACCCCCAGTGGACTCCGTTGAGAAAATATCCGGGTACACTCAGATGCTTCAATCGAGTGAACGCTCGGAAGCTTCTCAGGTTCTGGGAATTCACCTGCGGCTCGTGTTCGAACAGCGCCTCGCTTTCCAAAACCAGCCATTCAAGCGTCGATGAAAGTTGACGAATTGCATCAACGGTTTCGACTGGAGGTAACATACAGTTGGTCTCCTGCGTTCGAGTAACAAATGCTTGCTAAAGAGCCGCCCTGCTTCATTCCGCCTACAGTGTATCTTAAGTTTTTGATACCCTCGAAGTAGCAGAGGAATTGATCCAGCTGACTCGGCAAAACGTTGACTCGTGAGAGGTAGAGGGAAGAAAGCTTCAAGTTTCTTCTCCTTGATGCGGCGTATGGCAATCCGCGAGTACCCAAATACATGAGGACACCACTCAGCCCCTCAGATGTAAGGGTAAGACTGCGCAGCTCGGGTAGTCGGAGGATGTACTTCGGAAATGTGGCCAAGTCGGGAAATTCTTCAAAGCAGAATGTAAATTCTTGGACTCGTTGCAGGACCTGCTTAGAAGCTAACATGTCCTCACTGATCTCGACGGCATTTCCTATGGTACTGGAGATATCGTAAGGCGAATAGGGTTCGACCCCTAAGTACAACCGTTGCAATGCTGGTAGTAACAATAAGCACAGGCTAAGTCCGGATACTTTGCCACCCTGAAGACACGCAAACCATCGCATTCTCACGATCGTGTCTGGTTGGACCCGAGCCAATAGCATCTTCGATGACATGCTTGTATTTGACTCTGAAATCTTGTCGGTTGAGTCGGGGGTCAGTACTATGAGCTGGCAGTACCCACGACGGGTGTTTGTGGATCACAAGTCTGCGCGCATGTGTCATGCGTTCGGACACAGCCAGCAGCGAGTTTATCAGAGAGATGGTGCGGTGCGCAGGGCCACTCAGCAGAGTGGAGTAGAGGACGGGTTGCGCGGCATCGTAGAATTTGCGGCACACCAGCGAGACATTGCAGATCGTCGAGAAGCTGATTTCTGCGCTAAGCAGATCGGCCTCGCTACATCCGATGAGTTCATTGACTGCCTTCTGGGCCTCAGGGTCGTGGAGAAGGCGAAATATCTTCTCGAGGATCTCGTTGGGAAGTTCGACGATCATCTTGGGGGAGGCTTGTTCGGACTCTGGCGTTCGAGATGAGAAGCTGGACGGCGAGGAGGGAATCGTGTGTTCTGATGGGCACGCTGGAAGAATCCTGATGGCCGGCAAGAGCGTAAACAAGAAAGTGAGCTCTGAAAAGAGCTCCCACAATCGCTAAGATGGCCGATTTGGCTCACTAGCCCGTAGCAGCGGACCTCGAGGATCCACCATTAAGCGGACAAGGCACCGAGGCACGCCCAATGGCTATAATTCCCGTAATACTGGAAACAATGCAGCTGCGCAAAAAGCAAGAGGAGATCCGGTCTCATGCCCGCGAAGCAAATAGGCAGCAGCGGCAAGCAGTTACATAATGGTTACATGTTTCTGCTAAGACGCCGGCCTTAGTTAGCAACCTATATGGAGATCAAAGAGAAGCCTGAATACGGCTTATAGTCCAGAAACATATTATATATTCCTCTCATTTGTTGATTATGAGAAATAGCCCAGGCTACTTGAGAGTCTTAAATCCTTTATCCAATATTACTGGGAAGATAAAGGTCAAGAGAGTCAGAAGGAATCCATATATCCATGCATGAGGGGACGGAGTTAGAATAAGCAAACACGAATTGGTTTCAATCTATATATTTATTAATGTCCGTCCTATAGACTGGTCGAATACTTCAGTCACAGGGCTGGCAGTAGCTGACGGTTTGTAAGGAACTGCAGTTTGGGTAAACCGTTTGGGTATTCAATTGGACTGAAGTAAACGGTTTGGTGGTCAAACTAAATGGCATTAAACTGGCAAACTGGTGGCATTGAGGTTTTGGTCACACTAAAGTCTTTCAGCAAGGGCGTCGCCAAGTATTATCACTCTAACATCACCCGCCATAAGAAACGCAATTCTGGTTGAAAGCTTCAGCTATCCTTGAACCAAGAACGCGGATCTGAGACGAGTTCGACCTCTTGAGTACCTAACTAGCCGTTGCAAAGCCATAGCAATCTGACTGCAACTCCATGTCTTAGCACAGCCACGCACGACACGAAGTCCATGGTCAACGGGCATGCCGAAGCATTGACAAGCACCGCTACCAGAGACTGTACCATCATATTTCAGGGTTGCCTGTGCACTACCATCGCGACACCTGCAAGTTTAGATGCTATTTCTAACATCCGAATTGCCCCGTCAGCCTCAATCGAGCTTATATCTTCTCCGTAGGCAATCTCGCATGAGGTTTTGATTTCGATGTTCTTCAGACGAGGCACCTTGTCCTTCTTCATCCATAGAAGCTCAAGCAGCTCTGCAACATGCGATGAATTACAAGCGGTAATGGTCAGAGACTCGAGGGACACTGGGACCGCGTTGACCACGCGTGAGAGAGCTTCTGCTGGTGTAGAATTGGCAGATATAAGTGGGCTGTCTAGCTCATTCCTGCAAAGAAATTTGTCAGCGGACTCGAATTCCTTTGAGAACACCTCTAATTCAACGCCTTTGCAGCATCTAGTGACTTACCACCAAGATTTCCCATTCAAGAACTCCCCCGGTACATTCAGATGCTTCAGCTGCGTGAAATTTGCCAAGCTCTGAACTGCAACTGGCTTTTCATCGTCGGGTTCCGATGCCTCTTCGGTTCCAAGTGTTAGGCTCTCGAGGGTGGGAGCAAGATGCTCAATGGCATCCCTAACCACTTTAGCCGAGAAGCATGGGTATGGGAGGTGGCCACCATCGTCCACCGATCCTTCTACGTATTCCAAGACTTTGAGGCCCTTGAATTGTTGGAGGAAGGGGCCCAGCTCCTCAGGCCGAACACTTATGGACGAGAGAGTGAGAGAAGACGGTTGTCCTTTCGATGGTTTGGGGTGTCCAAGTTCCAGACCATCGATCTCTAGGAACACGGTTTCTCCGGTCAGACTCCTGACCTGCAATGAGCTGAGGCGTGGAAAACGGAGGAACGAATGGGGAAATCGACGAATCGGATACTGCTCGTCGAGGTCATCGTCTTCGAAACATAGGGCAACATTACTCAGCTGCTGCAGCCCCAGGTCGGAAGTCAAAGTGTGCTGGCCAAGCTCGAGCATCTTTGGGACGATGCTGATGATGTCAAAAGGCTGCTCTGACAGGCACCGTAGGGAAAGTTGACGCAGATTCGGTAGGAGCAGAAGCAACAATGAGTTGAGCGCAGCTAGGTACCCGTACTGAAGTCGCTTTAGCCATTCCACCCGCAAAGCTAAGTCCGAGTATATGCGCGACACGGATTTGGCTATCGTGGATCTATGTTGGACTCGGAAATCCTGCGCGTAAAGAGGCTCACTAGCAACGACAGCCGGTAGCCGCCAGTCAGGGCAGTCATAGACAGCAAGAACGCGCACGTAGGTCAATCGCTGTGGCTTGTCCAGCAGTGAGCTCATAAGGCGGAGGGTGCTGGAACGGGGGCCACCCAGCAGAGCTGAGTAGAGAACTGGTTCGGCAATGGCATTGAAATGGCGGGAGACGCGCGAAATGTTGCAGATTGTTTTTGTTTGAAGTTTCACGCCGGCGGCTCCCGGATTCCAGGTTGAGGTAAGGTTCTCGATGGCTTTCTCAACCTCAGGCTCATGGGCATAGTGGAAAATCCTCGTGAGGAGTTCGTTGGGGAGTTCGCCGAGTGACATCTTGGGAGAAGCTGTGTCGGAGATTTCGTCGAGTGCCATCGTGGGAGAGCTGCTGTTCAAATCCTGAGGCTTCGAGCAGGACCAGGCGCCCTCAATTGATGGTACTGGAGGGGCAGGACGTCGAATGTTGCGACTGTGAAGTTGCTTCAAAGGTGGTGTGCGGAGTGAAAACTGAAGGTTTGAGGAAGTGCGGTTTCGCAGAAGGCAAGAGCAGGTCTCAGCCTCAGGCGCGTTAAGCAGACGCGACACGTAATCACGTGCGTGGCTCTCACACGATGCACTCGACCAGTGAGCTGTGACGACACGGTGCTGTGTGCAGCTTGTCCCAGTGGATAGAAAAGGATTCCAGATCACTAGGGATGATCCAAACGGATAGAGAGCTCCCGAAATCACGAGAAAGATTCCAACTTACCTGCAACAAGCAGAATCATGAGAAAGCTCTCAAGTCATCAGTGAGTTCTTGAGGACTCAGCTGTCTCCCAAATGATGACGGACCCTCTGAATCATTGAGAAGTTTCCTTGTCATGGGAATGATCCGAATCAGCAGGAAGCTCTTTATCTTCCAAGCCCCCGAATCCGAATCAATCTGAATGTCCCAAAACATAGAAAACATTTCGAGTCATTGGAAATGTTCTTGAGTTAATTGAAATATACCAACTTACTTGCTCCCCTTACAGCTTAGACCGCACCAAAGACCTCCCCAGTGTCGGTTCATCCTTTGAAAGATCTTCACCAACTGCCCCAGCAGCTTCACCCACCGGATCTCCCCCACAATCACCTTTGCATTCCCCCTTCCCAATGCCATAAGCCCAGTGAAAAGACCAACGCCCAAGATACGTATCCAGCCGCACATACCCCCACCACGACCCCTTCCCCAACCGTCTTCCCCATCCCATAACCCAAAGTCGTCGGGTCCTCAAACGTATAATACTTGAGTTCCTTCCAATAGTCGTCCGTCTCATCGTCACACCTCACTCCCGAGCGCCCGAATCAATCATCTTCACGCCATACATCTTTCTCTCGCCATTCCACATGACCAAGGACTTTATCCAAGAGCTTGTTTTTGGATATATGCGTTCGTATTGCTGAACAAGAACGGCGAAGAATAGATGATTTGGGTAAGCCATGGGCGGGAGCCGGTACGGTGACGAAGAGGACGTTTGTCTCGGGCGGGCAATTATAAAAAGAAGGGCAGCTGGTCGTCGGTCGGGGAAGAAGCTGATAACCGGGAGGACGATGAAGAACGATAATCCTTGATGGGTGAACAATAAATACTTGATGGAACTTCGAAGCTCAGAACACAGAGTTTAAGTATGCCCATTATGAAACATTCGCAAACGGTGGTATCGACCCTTGAACACAGAAGTAGAAATAAGAATTGAGCCTGTCATGTTGTACTCACCGTGGTTGGGGGCAGCCCAAGACATTACGCATCCCGGCTCCGCCTATCACTCATTGAAACCACCCGAGAGTAGTAACCAAAAGATATCCTGGATACTGCTATTGAAAGCGTCCAGATGCAGTGTAGTGTCCAGACCCAAACTCCATTACCAAAAGACTCCGCCCGATGTAGCTACAGTGGGACGACAAAAGTCTGAACCCCCTTCCCTGAATGCAACGTCTTATTCTTCAAGAGCATTCTCAATCTCTGAGAGGATATTCTTAGTTTTGGGGATATTCTCAATCTTCGAGAATATTCTTAACATTTGCGAATATTCTCAAGCACTGGGGATATTCCCAATTGCTGGGGATATTTCCAATCATTTGGAGGGGGTTCAGACTTCTGTCGCATAACTGTGTGAGTCATCTCTCGTCATTTTCCATCATTCTAGAAGCTCGCAGCGGCAAAACTCAGCAGACTCCCCGTTGTCAAGCCAGCAACAAGATTCAAGCCCATAAACCCACCCGCCGCCTCTCTCTCCCCCTCATCCACCCACTCACCCGCACCCATCATGCACGAGCTCCCCAGCCATCCATTCGTCAGCCCAAAGCCAAACTGCACCACAAACAGATAGAACGTGTCACTAGGAATCGCAGCTCCCTGGCCTCGGATATTGCACAGCAAATACAAGGGCAGGAAACCACTCCTCAGAAATGCTACCAAGAATAGGATTCGTGGTTTGTGGCTGATAGAGAGCGGCAGGATGGTGGACAATCGACCGGCTAAGTCGCCGATGTTCCAGAAGAGGAAGGCGAGGGGGATGAAACAGGCGGGTTGGAAGAGCCGTGGTGCTTCGTCGGGCGAGCGCACGGAGATTATCATGGAAGTGAATACAGGGAAAACCATGGTGACGGCAAAACATAGGAACACAGATGCGGCGAGCCAGCTCAGCTTCCTGTAGAGCGCAAGGAAGCCGATGACTTTCCTTTCGGCTCGGAGGGCTTCTTCGATGCTGGTGATCGACTCGATCATTTTGCTCTGGATGAGCGCATTGTGTCGTCGGACTAGGGGCATGAATACCAGCAGAGCCATGACGGATACGATCACGGCGGTCAGGAAGAAGATGAAGGCTGCTGTGGACGGTGGGTGTGGTACAGGCATTCCTTCATCGTCTTCACCGGTCCAGTGATCGGGCTCAGGAATGGCGAGTACGGAGACGATTTGTGCCAGTGGAGGCAAGACGCCCGCAATTCCCTGACCAGCCATAATAGCCTGCATATATTCCGGGCGCGCAAAGCTAGCGGCGAAAGCGAAGGCACCGTTCTGGCAGAGTCCGGTTGCGGTGGCTGTGAAGAAGACCATGGCTAGGATGAAGCCTAGGTATGTACCAGCCGAGACATCGCGGAAATATATTGTTGAGAGCGTCAGGAGACCGAAAACTACCACGTTGAGAATGAGGGCGGCTATGATTCGTTTCGGGTAGGAAGCGTTAGACTGGAGTCGGGTGAGGACGAGCATGGAGCCTAGGTTCGTGACTGTGCCGACGGATATAATGGCAGACTGGAAGTGAGCCAGTATCCATTCGTTCTCGCTGAATCTACTTTGGAAATAGGGTGCAGAAGCGAGGAACATGTTCCTGTGGGGTTGTGAGCTGATGATTCAAGTAGGCTGGCAGAGCTTCGCAATTTACCAAGCCCACAGCATGGCCACGCCCAAAAACAGAAACACGCAATATTCGAGCCATGAGAAAGGCGTCTCTTCGGCTTCTGGATCACAGGCAACAGCGGCGTCCTCCTCGTCGTCGCGTTCGAGTGGTTCATACTCCTGGTGCTCAGCGGCACTCGCGGCGAAGAGCGATCGTACGCGGTCCATGGTCTGGCGATTTCCGGGCCTTTCAGACCTGTGCAGAGAGATTACCGGAGGATCATGAGGTTCGAGGGTAGTGAGGACTTAGGCCGTCGTGGAGTGCCTCAGCAGGAATGCTCACATGAGATGCTATGCTATTGATGTGGAGGAGTGACTGGATCCACGGACGACGTGACCAGGACCGTGCTGCGTCGGAGATCTTCGGGATGTTCCGTCCATCCTGTTTATATCCGCACCATACCACATTTTTAAATCATCGGACTTTCTATACTTATATTAGATACAACACCTTCATCCATGATTCTGCGGAACTGGAGGTTGCCAAGGAACTGACGCAGACTCCGGCAGCCCTGTTTGTCCGCCACAAAGCCTTAAAGAGACTTGGACAGTAACACGATGGTGCTGGGAAACGACTTTCACGATCCCGAGATTAACTGGTCCAATTCTGCAAGACTTCCAAGATCGACACGGCCAGTATTCACGGGCACATTGGAAGCGCTCGGGCAAGGAGTTAAGCAGAAGCTGCAAGAGCATCGCATTCCTGGCGGCGAGGACAAATATTGTGTCAGTAATCTTTCATTATGGATGACTTGTGTCATTCTCAGTTCCCAGTAGTCTGGCTGCTTTGCAAGTGTTACTATTGGGGCGCGAAGGAGTCTGAGCCCGCCTACATACAATCCGAACCTCGGAGCTGTTAGGAAACAACCCGAAGCATTCGGGAATATATGTACGTAAGACAAGGGATTGCTAGTGGTTCAAATGACCACAGACCACTCGAGCAATGGCAGTCACTGCCGGTAGCCCGATTGTGCCGTAACTCCCACCCTGTATACAGACTGGCTTCGTACAACCGGCGCTTGTTATTGGGGGGAGGACAAGCACTCCCTTGTCGCAACATCGGGCAACTCAACCCCTCATAGTCTGCTTCTTCATAGCTCTCTTCTGCTCCCTCTCCCTCTCCTTGTCCAGGTACTTCTTCTGCGCCTTTGCATCCAAGCCCTTCAGCTCCAGGTCCCTCTTCAGCTTCTTGGCCCTTTCTCTCTCCAGTTCTCGCTCCTCTGCCTTCTCCTTCTCCGACTCCTTCTTCAGGCTCCTGATCATATCCTCGCGAACAGTGCGTACTTTTCGCAGGATCTCTGGACGGAAATGGGCGGATTGCACAAGAAGGTCAGGCAGGCGGAGGAAGTAGCTGAATAGGGGCATGGAGTCGTTGTACTTGGCAGGGGAAGATGGAAGACGCATAGACAGATAAAGTCGCTTCTTGGGCTCAGTTTCCTTGAGGCTAACCCAGATCTGTCAGCACTACGTAGTAAAGGATCGGTAAGAGTATATTGGACTTACGACGTGGGTCTATCAATAGGCTGGTCGGTGATGATCAGATGGTCCAATTCCTCACCGCATTGCTCAACGGCCTTGATGAGTTCAGGGGTCAACAGTGTTTCTGTGATTTCCGCGCTCTCGGACATGACCGTAGCCCAGATAGGGAGTTTCGGGTGGTCCTTGGTCGAAGTAATCGAGACATCGTAGCGTTCATCGCGGAGCTGCTTCATCTTGTCCTTGTTGACAATAGCCCAGACAAATCCATCATATGTGCTCTTCTCCTTGACCTTCAGTTCCACTGCTCCAGGAAGCTGACCAGGGACAGTCAGGCCCTCCTTGCCGTCAAAGGGATACAGAAGCGCCTCCATGCGCTCCTCCGGCGCGGCCATGCTTTCAAAGAAGAAGCCAAGGACGAATTCGGAGACGAGGCTGAGAGGGCTGTACCGCTTGAGCATGGTCAAGTGCACATCCATGAAAGCCACGTTCTGTCTTCCCGTAGCGTAGGTCGAGAACTCATAAGGGGCCTTCTCCTTCAACAGCTCTTCTGGCGCCTCAATGGCGTCGCTCGCCATCGAGTGCAGGAGACCATCGCTCTGGACCTTGTCGGCGGTTGGGCGTTTCGGGCCACCGAAACCAACGAGGGCAAACTCGCTTCTGAGAGCGGGCGCATGAGCGCTGATCCATGCCTTTGCTTTGGCGCGATTGACTCGTGTACCCCACAGGTGGATGAGCACAATGAAGAATACGGCGATGAGGATGACGCCCTCTTGCTTGAAGTCGCTCAGCGAGTGTCGCTCGTGGATGTTATACCATTTTGTCCAGGGTACGTCGCCAGTCGCTCTCGGTGCACCAAAGAAATTGGAAGCAGCTGAAGGGGCAGAGGCCGAGATGGAAGCTGGGGCAGGGTCAGGAGCTCCAGCGAAATCGGCGAAGTCTAGGACAAGTTAGAGAAGTTGAGCTATCGTGGAGACACTCAATGGCTGACCTGAATCACCAGCCGGCACGGGAGAAGCTTCTGGCTGATTGGCCTGCAGGAAGCCCTTGAGCAAAGCTGCCATGTTGGCTAGATTGGCGGAACAGCAGTTGTTGACTGAGCAGCTGAAAAAGTCCGTCGGCCGTCAAGGTCGCGAGCTTCTGCGACCGCTTACTTGCGGAATTGGGGGAAGCTCCGCGCTAGTTTATTTCGGGACATAGCTTGCCGGAGATTGAGTGCGGAGGATGATCCGCTCCGGTTTCCCTGCACAACGGCCGACGTAAACAGACTCGAATCTCATTTTGAACGTGCATACTGGTGCAAAAGCGCACTGACTGACCAGTGTGAAGAAGAGATTAATACAGAGAGGGTAAGATACGCCTGGAATTTCTTTGCTCCATTTCCCAAGTCTGGCTATCTTCACTGTGCTGCTCAAGTCTTGACCTGCGACTCTGGCTGAGTATTGTCACTTCTCCTGTTCTCTTGCCTCGCGCAGCAGCCCCAGTGTAAGTGGCAAGCTCCTATTTTGCCATCACGCCCGGAAAACTTACTGACGATTGACTGCCCAGTGCGAACTTGCTTCTGCGTCTTGCGCCGCTTCCATCATGCAACAAACAGGCCGCCGCCGTCCAAAGGCCTACGGCAAAAAGGCTTCCGTCCAAAGCACAGCTGTGAAGCAAATCTTCACCTCCAGCGCTGATTCCTCTCCCTTCCGGGAACCCCAAATATCTCTCCCAAAATCGGACCGCACCTCAAATGGTCAAAGTGTCCTCGCAGACATCACAACGGCACTGAACGCACTGGGTCTCGAAACCAGTGGAATCGATCAGATCGACGATACTGGTAGTAGAAGGACGAGTCCCAGACGGAAGGCAAGCAAAATCGAAGACATCACGGCGGCAATGGATGGACTGGGTCTCGAAACCAGCGGGATTGAGTTGGTTGAAGACACTGGTAGCAGAAGAACAAGCCCGAGACGGAAGGCGAAGAAAGTGGAGACCATTGAAGTTGTCGAAGCGCTCGACGTAAAATCCTCGAATACCATAGAGGTGAAGACACAAGCCAGTCCGAGAAGGAAAAGTCCGAGACGAAAAGTGATAGCACAACCCGTCGAGCTCCCGAAAGCAATTACACCTAGCCCGCCCACATCCGTTGATGTCTCGGATCTTGATCTGAGCAACCTCAATATCGGCGACGATACACAAGCCTCCATCCGAAGTATTTTCACCGCCTCTCCCAGGAAGCCGCGCACACTCGAACAAACCTCGCTGCCCAAACCTCCTGAATGGCTTTGCCCTCTCTACACTGCCTACCAGAATTCTCGACACGAGCCCCTGGTTCCGAAAACTTGGTCCGAAATTTTAGATAGCGACTCTACAATATCGAAAATTGCAGAGGCTTCATATGCGGAGGTCTACCGTGTCAATAATCCTGCAGGGTCGTCCATTCTGAAGATAATGGCACTGCGACCTCCGAAGGGGCCCGGATCACGACGTGAGACGGCGATCAAGGTTGAAGATGTCATGTCAGAGATGGAAATCATGGATCTGTTGACCGAAATTCCCGGCTTCGTAGAATTCAAAGATGCTCATCTCATCACTGGCACACCGTCAAAGCCATTGGTGGAAGCTTATGAGAAATTTGAAGAAGAAAAGGAGGAATCGGCGTTCCCACGGCCGGCCAGCTATGCAAAGTCGACCCAGTGGATCTGTCTTGAACTAGCCGATGCCGGGACCGTCCTCGAGAACTTCGAGATTGCAAACATGGACCAACTGTGGGACATCTTCCTCGGCGTGGTGATCGCATTTGCAAATGCAGAAACCGAATGTCGATTTGAGCATCGTGATCTCCACGAGAACAACATTTGCATCAAAGCCGTGCACCCGCCTTCCAGCAAACCAAGGAAGTGTGCCGAGCGAAAGTTCGGATATTCAGGGCTCCAAGTTACGTTGCTCGACTACACGCTTTCTCGTGCTGACAAGCCTGCTCTTGTCACAGCGGCGGCCACTGAGAGCGAGGAAGAGTCGGAACAGGAGCCGGAAATAGCGGCCATGGACTTGGAGCAAGACCTGTCTCTCTTCCATGCAACCGCGGACGCAGGCGACCTGGCGAGTCTGCAGTTCGACACGTACCGACGGTAAGCAAACAATCTTTGTGCGACACTACCCCTCCCTCCCCCCTCGATCCAAAACATGCCAAACGTGGGTGAGGCGTCTGAAGATCTGCTGTGCTTTTTCTTGCCTTGTTTATTCGTGCTCATTTGTGCTGATTTGAGTTTTGCAGTATGCGCACGCTGCTGGTGACGGGCAAGAATGTAGCATCGAAGTCTAAGCAACATGAAGAGGCGGTGGAGGGGAACCCGTGGCGGGCGTATATACCCGAGACCAATGTAATGTGGTTGCATTATGTGCTGCAGTGGTTGTTGGCGAACTACGCGGGGGAGGAGGAGGATTTGAATGGGTTTTGGACGGCGGAGGGGGTTTGTGGGTTGGTGCAGGGGGTGGACGCTAGTACTGTGGAGAAGAAGAGGAAGAAGGGAAGGAAAGGGGCTAGGGCGGAAGAGGTGTTCAAGAGTGCAGGGGAGGTTTTGGAGTATGCGATTGA
Organism: Cyclaneusma minus; assembly: GCA_037179335.1. Lineage (NCBI taxonomy): Eukaryota > Fungi > Ascomycota > Leotiomycetes > Marthamycetales > Marthamycetaceae > Cyclaneusma > Cyclaneusma minus. The sequence goes on from JAKZHN010000010.1 coordinate 937,482, forward strand.
GATGGGCTGGGTGAGGATGGAGGATGTGGTGGATTATGCAGGAAGCGGAGAGGTCCAGGCAGAGGAGGACAGCAGTGTGGACTTGGCGGAGTTGGGCGAGCGGCTGAAGGTGCATTGAAACAGGGAACTTGCGGATGGTGCATTTGCGACGGCGTTGGGTTTCCTACCGGGTAGCATTGAAGAGGGCGGTGCATTTGCATTGGGCTATATCGATGACAGCGATGACTTTTGGATGCGAAGAGGTTGACAACAACATCAGCGACAAGTTACACTTACTGACCGCCTAATGGGAAAGGTGTCAGATGACCGGCACAAACTACACAAAAACACAAATCAAGGGGCAATGACTACAAACAAATCTCGGTTCCTCCTATCTTTGAAAACCGAAGCTGAGGCGGGTACAGCGTACTAATAGAAATGACGGCTAGAGACATGAACATTGAATCGAGGCTTGATATGGACGGTTGTGGTAGCATGTCAGTCTATATGCAGATCTATTGACCGATACCTATATACCGTGGTACTACTCTCCAGGTTCCTCAGAGGAGACGGTGAGTCGTGACCAAGTCGAAATCTGCCGTACATGGTTTCGTATAGAGCTCGTGGCAACAGTTTCTACTCTCCGACCAGCATGGCATGATGGCATGTAGCCTCTGCACAAAGGACAGCAGAAAAACGAGGCGAACCCCTTCCAAGGGAAAGTCTAAAGACGACAGAGAAAGATTAAGAAATATGTAAACATAGCCAACAGACGAAAAGCAGACAGCCTCTCCACTTTTCAAGCTTTCTCCCCCCGGGATCTCACAGCCAAGCTTTGCCAAGTCAGGATAGTCCCGTCTTGGGGGCCCACTATCCGACCCACTCATCCAACGACATTTGATGCGGCACGAACGTCCGCGAACTTCGGACGACTGCTGTTCCAACGGCATCACACGAAAAGCAGCCTGCCAGCTGCCTTTCCATCATGCGACGAAGCTTCGGACGACCCACTCCGGGTTGCGGGATTCCGAGAATTCCAAAGACCGGCCTCTTGGGCTCTTTTCAAGGGATCTGGTCGATCTGGTTCCGAGGCGATGGGTCGATGTAAGGTGACAGGAAACTCGGAGATCTGGACAGGCACCGCACGTGGAGTCTGAGACGCCACGGTTGAATGTTTCTGTTCCTGCGTGAAAACACGCGGGGGAGGTGGTGTGTTCGGGTACAAGTGATCCAGTTATCGCATGACGAAAGTGACTGTTCCCTGTATCTGCAGCGACCCGGCTTTGTGTTGCCATCGCGCACCCGGTGACGATGCTGCGCCTTTTCGAGAACACATACTGGGGGAAGCGTTTCGAAACAACATTGATACATACCTCTTGCAAATGGAGCTATCCGAATTAGCGCGAATGGACTGCTACCGCAACACAATGATTATGCTGGAGCTGAGGCATCTTTCCGGAGACCTAGCCGCGGATGGCTTCACGGCGGTATTTGAGTGTGACTTGCATCGCTGGGCCTGGGACGGGTCCAGAACTGAGAAAGCGACTCCAGGCGTGTCAAGACCGGCGTCATTGGCTTTAGCAAATGCAATGTTCGTGGCGAGGCGGAATGCTACAGCAGCGGGCGGAGATGCTGAGGGCAGATGGGGCGGATGTTGAACTTGGAGCTGCTGCTCTCTGGCTGCGAGGAGCGGCTTTATATCGAAAATAGGAATGGCGGTGGCGAGGGGTTCCGTTGTGCTATGTTGCTGTGTGCATCAGCTGGAACTCGATGCCCTGTCAGCGGTACAATGGCTGAAGTATCTCGGAGGGCGGGATCCGAGAAGCGGACCTCTTCTGAGCAAGATGTCAAAGCTGCATTCGCAGATGGGACATGCTCCGGCTGGACTCGAGTGAATGATTCGCTGCTTGAACGGCCTTGTCATCGCAGACGAGCCAATACTTGACGATTTACCTGTCGAGATGCCATATTCTTGGAATATATGCAGATTCAAAGCCATGCGGGGAAGTAGGTCGCAAAGCCGGCGGTATACAGATTTTGGACCCCAATCCGGCTTAGGCCGAGCGAGTATACACGAAGTATCTAAAGACGGCAGGGGTACAGATAACACATTTCACGGCATTTGGAACTGCGACAATTTCTCAATATGCTGAATGTCAACAACACGGCCGCTTCACCGTGCTACGCCGCCGCTCTGCTTGGAGCTGCCTGCAACTACAGATAAGCAGCTAAGCTCCCGCTCGAGGAGCGACTCTGACTTAACATTCACTCATCTTCATCAACTCATCTTTGACTTCTTCAAGTTTTCAACTTCCCTCTTCACCATCTCTGACTTCCTGCAACATAGACCTTCAGCTCCACAGAAACACCGCAACGCCTGGCTGACTACCTACACTATCGAGCTCGACGTCGACGATAGCTGTCGCCAGCCCGTTCGCTGGTGCAGATCTATCTATATAGCCGTCGGCCCACTACAAGGGATCCTGCCTCCGCCACCGTTCCACAAACCTATCTCAACTCCCCTCCTCCCGCCCAAATTCTTCCAATTTATAGTGGCAAAACTCCCGTCTCCTACCATGTCAAACTCGACCGCAGAATCGAACTGGCTAGACACCGGCGACGAGTCCTGGCAACTAACAGCCGCCACCCTCGTCGGCCTCCAAAGCCTCCCCGGTCTCGTCGTCCTCTACGCCGGCATCGTGAAGCGAAAATGGGCCGTCAACTCCGCCTTCATGGCCCTCTACGCCTTCGCCTCTGTGCTAATCTGCTGGGTCATCTGGGCCTACAAGGTCGGCTTCGGCGAACAGATGTTGCCTTTCGCCGGCATTCCAGGCCCAGTCTTGACTATTGACAGAGAACTGGGCCAGTCAGTTCTTCCAGCGGCTGGCGTGTCTCAAAACTTCCCGTTATCCACAATGATCTATTTCCAGTTTGTTTTTGCAGCTATTACGCTGATTATCATTGCCGGGTCCTTTCTGTGCCGTATGAATTTCCTCGCTTGGATGGTTTTTGTGCCCCTTTGGCTCACGTTCAGCTACTGCGTCAGTGCCTTCTCACTCTGGGGTGGCGGCTTTCTGTACCAAATGGGCGTGATGGACTATTCAGGCGGATATGTCATCCATCTCTCTTCAGGCACAGCCGGTTTCGTCGGAGCATGGTGGATCGGTCCCCGCCACGCCAAAGACCGCGACATGCGACCCAATAACGTGACCTCGGTCATGGTAGGAGCCGGCCTACTCTGGCTCGGCTGGAACGGTTTCAACGGCGGTGATCCCTATGCCGCCAGCGCCGACGCCGGTGTTGCCGTCTTAAACACGAATATCTGCACCGCAGCGAGCATGCTCACTTGGACTGCTTTGGATATGGTGATAGGAGGCAAGCCTTCCGTGATTGGCGCTGTCCAGGGCATCATCACAGGCCTCGTGGCCATCACTCCCGCAGCTGGTTTCGTAGCCGGCTGGAGCGCCATCGTCATTGGACTCTGCAGCGGTTCCATCCCTTGGATAACCATGAACGTCATGGGCAAGCGCATTGGCTTCTTCCGCCGCATCGACGACACCCTCGGCGTCTTCCACACACACTGCGTATCTGGTTTTCTAGGCGGTTTCCTCACCGGCCTATTCGCCACCGTCGAAGGCTCCGTAGCATTCGAAATCACAAACCCCGGAGGCGCTATCGATGGCAATGGTCGTCAGGTGTGGCTGCAGATTGTAGGGGCGCTGTTTGTGATTGGTTGGAATGTGGTGTGGACGAGTTTTATTATGGCGTTTATTAAGTTTGTGCTGAGGATTCCGTTGAGGATGACGGAGGAACAGCTGTTGTTGGGCGATGATGCGGTGCATAGTGAGACGGTGTATATGTTTGAGGATGGGGTGAGGCAGAATGAGGAGGGCGAGTATTCGAGGCCGCAGCTTGATAGTGACGTGGAGAGGGGGGAGGGGAGGGGGGTGAAGATGGAGAAGAGACGGGATGGGGTGAATGATCTTTCTGAGGATAGTGGGGCGGGGGTGGGAGAGGGGATGAGGAACTGATTTGGGGGGCGGTGGTTTCCTTTGTGAGTGATGGTGCTGGGAGAATCTCTGAACTTATATTGCTTTCTTGGTGCGATGGTTTACAACTTGCTTTGCCAGATAGCTTTAGATTTCTTCTCCTTCTTTTCCCTTTACTTTGAGATACCAGGGCTGAGCTTGAAGGACGTAAGGCGTTCCCAAATCCCACACAGGAGTTCAAAAATAGGAAACCAGATCATTATCAACAAGTCGTGCTTGTTAAGAGCTGAGCGTGAGGGGCTACATCACCTATAGTCCTCCTTGAAACACATGAAAGAGAGAAGGTGAAGATGTCAAGCCGGGGCTTCCATTGCGACAACGGTGAAGTCCTCCAGAAAGCACACCCAACCGTTATCGGGGTCTCCACACTTGGCATCAGCACGTGATCGCGCGTAAACTACGAGCCGCGTATCCGTCCAGCGCGGCGCGACGCTCACATTTCTACGGAATTATTACCGCGACGATAGTTGGTCGCAAATACAATGTTAGTAAACTCACGGTATTTATAGCATATTTAATATCGCACTGTTAATATAGCATTTTGTTTTTCTCTCAATGTCGGGATAGTTACAATAAGCAACAGCACGGTGGTGTGGCTAATAAAGTGGCTTATCAACCCGAACCGTGTAGCCACACCGTTTTTTTGTTCAAACCGTTTTTATCATGACAACCGTTTTCCAAGTCTGAGGCCGTTGAACAGCCGTGTTGACGACCAGGGCTCTGGCCCTAATGGATTGACCGTGCAGGACTCCGCACCCCTTGACCTCCAAATCTTTGAATTGACACCACCACACCACCACATCAGCCCCAAGATCCAGATCCGCATTCTGTCACCAACCGTTGAGGGTGTTTGATGCACGCCCAAGCAGTTCCCGGCTTTTGTCACTAAAGTTGAGGACGTCTGGTGCCCGCCCGAGGAGCAGCTCTGCCTAAGATGTTGCTCAGCGAGTTCCCGGAGGAAATCCTCGTGAAAATCTTCCAATCCGTCCACGATGCAGAAGTTGACGAAGATATTGTTCGGATGCTCGAATGGGGTCGTCAAGGCATGAGCAGGTGGCCGAGACCTAGGGACCGAGAACCATCTTCGACATCTGTTGTGTCTCATGCAATTTTAACAAGGTCGCTCAACGGGTCCTTTACTCGGTCATTTTCCAGCTAGACGGTCCTCGTCGTTGTTCCCGTTTCATGGACAAGTTGCTGGAGGATCCCAAGCGGCTGCAATACGTGCGTACATTGGTCGCCGATCCTTATGCGTCTCCATCCGACCCTCCACGCGCTCCCGGGGAGCTTGACCACGAGGAACCGAAAGACTGGCGCCACCATCATCAAGAGACTATCCGCAAGGCTATCTCGGCCGCAACACCAAACACCAAGACCCAGAACATGTGGCTAGACCGACTTATGCTTGGACAAACTCTTCCGTTTGCCTCCTTGCTGTTCCAACTGTTACCGAACATACGACGCCTCGTTCTGCGCGACTGCGGTGACGAAAAAGAAGACGCATATTTCGATCCCCGCCACTACATCAGGAGGATGATCAAGCTCCGCAAAAAGGCTTCATCTTCTGAGCCATCCTCGCAGAAACAGGAGGACTTTGGTCCAGGCTTGCAGAAACTGGAAGAGTTTGTTCTTCAAGCCCACGATATCAAGTCGTTTGCCCCTTTGGCTGGCGCTGTTCTTCATCTTCCTCGAGTCAGCTCTTTCCACCTTCTCAATACATGGGCTTTGGATCGAGAGAGTCTTCCTTGGGATGACTACATCAGTACCTACGAACACATCGAGACTTCCTTTCCCAGATCGGTTGGGCAAGTGCATACTCTTTCTCTGGAGTACAACGCTATCCATCCGCTTGTCCTTGAGTGTTTCCTGGAGAAGTTCGAGCGTATCAAGCACCTTACATACGTTGAAAGAGACTTATCTGATAGTTCGGACCGGGGTTGTTTCGAAAGCGGACTCCGCGACGAACACACGTATTTCCACCCTCAAGTCATTCGAAGAGCTATCGAGCATCTCGTGCCAACACTGGAGAGCCTCACGATCGGAAAGAGTTTCCATCGAGCTGAGCAGGAAAGGCGTGCAAATCCAGATGCTGTGAGCTTCGCAAGCTTCAAGCAGCTTAGGTATCTGGATGTTCCAGGATGGTTCTTTAATGGAAATGACTGGCGGTACGTAGATCACGAGACAAATTATCATACCTAGTTCGTGCTTGTACTTTCGGAACTAACGTTCTTTGGTGGCAGACCTTTGACAGAGCAACAATGGACACAGCCGTTCCCTACGAGTGATGAAGATCTTCTTGAACGTCAGCAAATAGTCGACGCACTCCCAGAATCTCTCGAAACTTTCAAGGTTACCTGGTGTGGTCCAATGCATTTCTCGGAACTGCTCGACCTACTGCGGATGAAGGACGAGAACGGCAGGCTGCCGAACTTGGAGACTCTGGCCATTGGGATTACGTCGCATGATCCGGATGTGGAGATGCTGGAGATTGCATGTCGTCTGAACGGCGTTGCGTTCGAAGTGCTGGATCACAGCGCACATACTTGGGACCATTCGCTTTGCCGGTATGGCAAATCAGACTACATCTACAAAGAAGGAAAGCGTGACCCCCATGCTGAACCCCCTCAGAACGATCCGCACTACTTTGAAATCTGATGCTTCGTGGAGATGCTGGAGGCTGCGTGTAGTTTTGCTGGCGTTGCTTTTGGGGTGCGGGATCTGAGCAGGCGTGCCTGGGTTCATTCGACTGCTCAGTATGGGAGATCTGGAACAGGTAGCGCATTGGGGAAGGAAGGCGGTAGCAGATGGATAGGGGACGCCGGAAAAGGTTCCCCCTGGCACTTCTTTTTTTCCAGCTTGATATCGCGGTCTTCATCACATTACGGTTGGTGCTAAACACTGAAGCCTAGTCGCTCCAAATCAAGCTACTCCATCCACATTGGTTTTCTTCCGCAGCTGACTTGCGTTTGATCTTGGTGACTGGTGATTCCCAAAGTACAAGTCCATTAATGCGCGCAAGCGTCGTAGGCAACTAAGAAAACGGTAGTGTTCAAGCTTCATGACTTAATGACCTGGTAGTTCTTGATAGTCAAATAAAACGAAACCCTCCAGTGGTGTTCTATTACCAATTGACCCCCCAAGTCGAAATCACCCTGATCGATTTCCATAGGCCACGCACTCCCAGACTTCGAACAAAAGTCTTGTTGTATATCACTTCACCACAGGATTTCTCTTATTCCTGCCGTCCTATCCTTCCTTTCACTTTCTTCCCTTGACTACCCCCTGATCCCCGGGTTTTTGGGTATTTTTCAAGTTACTGGGAGTTTCTCAAGTGACTGGCTGTTGTGACAGAGATGCGTGCAGTATATAAAATAAATAGGATGAGGAATATCCGCCCTAAGTGGCACGTATACAGTGGGGCGACAAAAGTCTGCACCCCCTTCCATGGCAGTACTCAGCTATTGGGTTGTTAAGTAGTATTCCCAATTACTGTGGATATTCCCAATCACTAAGGTTATTCCAAATCACTGTAGATATTCCCAATCACTGTCAATTTCCTAATTACTGAGGATATTCTCGAATATTAATCTTTAAGAATATTCTCAATTACCTACTGTGGATATTCCCAATCACTGTGGATATACACCTGGGGATGTTCCTGATTATTGAATGGGGGTTCAGACTTTCGCATAACTGTAATTAGCTTTCTTGTTTTCAACACCTACCAAAGACCCCTAAAACGCCACCCACTTACCGAAATCTCAGACTCACCAGAGACAAATAGGGGAACAACCTTGATCCTTCAAGCGCCTTGCACTTACCTAAACTCCTTACTCCGCCGCCAAACACTCAAACTTACAACTCCTCCTTCTCCCGCTCCTCCTTCTCCCGCTCCTCCTTCTCCCCCACCATCTCCCTCACCCTCCCCTCCCCCCACTCCACCCACCACCTCCCAAAATCCTCCTCCTCCCCACTCTCCCCACTCACTCCCACCCAAACCCCTCTTTCTCCCACTCCTTCCACCCCCTGCAAAACCCACCACTCCTCCATCCCCGCCATCCACTCCACCACCCTCCCATCATCCTCCCTCCCCCACCAGCCCCCAAACCATTCTTGCTCATCCAGATCATCGTCGTCTTCAAACTCGGGCAGACCGTGGCCTCGTGCAGCATGTAGGTCTAACAAGCTTGCCGAGTCTGCACTGTCTGAAGAGGTATTTTGACGTTCGGCCCAGTCGGGTTGGGAGAAATACCAAGTCAGATAGTCGAGATCTAGTGAGGTGAAGGGGAGGCCGGGAGGAGGGAAGGTGGAGGAAGGGGAGGGTGGGTGGACGGGGCTGGAAGGGGGGTTTTGGGAGGGGGAAGAGGGGTCGAAGGGGGGTGTGGAACAGGAGGTGCAGGAGAGTGAGGGAGGGGTTTGGGTGCGGGTTTGGAGGGGCGGGGTGGATGGGCGAGGGTGATGGGGATATTGAGAGGTGAAAGAGGAGATGGAGGGGAGGGAGGTGGATGGGAAGGAACAGACCATTTTTGCTGGGGTTGCTGTGGGATTTAGGGAGGTAGAGGCCACGGCGGTGGAGGTTTGGATTTTGGAATGCTTTGTGGTGTTTGTTGGTTGGTAGCTGGAAGACTGGCAGTTGCTGGAGGTAGGGGGAGAAAGCAAAGCCAGTGTTGGCAGCTGGAGGGGAAAGAGATCCCCTCACGCACCATTCCCGCTCCCCTCACGCACTATGTCTGGGGATTAAGGCATGCCACACCAAAATTAGTATAACAAAAATCTTTGAATTGAGAAGGCTTTAAATAACTTTAAATAATTTTAAATTAATTAATTGTACTATAAAAATAAATTATATTTATATAAATATCATAATAAAAACATAAAAACATAAAATTAATATATTTAATTATTTAAATAAGCCAATATATTATCAAATCCATTTTTTTGTATTTTCTGCCCTATTTATTGCATTGCTTGCATTGGCGCAAATATCCATTAAATGCCAAAAACCTTTTATTGCTATTAAAAAATCAATTAAAATTGCTAGTGAACTAGTATTTGCTTTTAGGATTGCTGCAAAAACCGTGGTAATAATAATAGTAGTATATTGCTATTTAAATAAGCGTAAATTTCTAGCGTAAAGCCTTGCCAATTTTTAGTAAAATTTGTAATTATAAAAGCGCTTAGGAAAATAAGCGAAAAAATCAATAAAGCTGCTAAAAGTTGCATAGTATAATAATAATAATAGCTGCTATTGAAATTGCTAAAACTGCTAAAAAGAAAATTGCGCAAAAAATAATAACTCCCAGGGATTTTTAATACTGCAAATTATAAAAACAATTTATATAAATATCACAATGGTTAAAAATAAATTGGCAAATAGGGGTGCGTTATATATATTCCTTAGCTATAAAAAATAGCCGCTGCTTTTTTTAAATAAAAATAATAACGTTTAAATATTATATATTAAAAGCCTTGCTTAATTTTTTTAATAAATAATGCTTATTTTATATATATATATAATATATATTTTATAAAATATTTATAAAGCGCTTTTTTAGCCTTATATAATAATTGTTTTATAGCTTTGGGCCCTAAAGCTTTTAAATATGAATTTTTATTTTTTAATAATTTAATACTTAATTTTAATTATTAATCTTGGCTTTTTGTTTTAGCCGTATAAATTAATAGGCTTTTATTAATTCGCTATTATTAATAATTATTTTCAAATTTATTATTGCTTAATTTTTAAAGCTTTAATTTTAATATATAGCTTATATTATTTATTATTAAATTAATTTTAGGCTTTTATTTAATTATGTTTTTTATTTTAAATTTTTATTTTTTTATATTAAAATTTATTAGGATTTTCTTATTCTTATTGGCTTATGTATATTATTTTAGCTTTTGCATATGCTTTTTTTACAAATGCCGGAAAATCAATATAATAGCGGTTTATTTTAAATAATTGGTTTTAGGATTTTTCTATTTTTTTGCTTATATATATATATATATATATATATATTATATATTTTCTATAATAATAATATATCAATTTTTAATTGCATTTTTAATTTCGAATTCTTTTTTAACTTTTTTAATAAATTTTAGATTATTTTTTTAGCAATTATATTGGACTTTATTAAAAGCTTTATTTATATAAAGCAGGCTTTCCCGCTTTTATTAAGTTTTTTTTTATTATTGCTTTTATATGGATTTTTTAGTATACGCTCTTTTGCTAAAAATCAAATCCCTTTTTTTTAATTTTGTTTTAATTTTAATATTATAGTTTTTAATAATATCTTTTTCCGCAAGCTTTAAGGCTTTATTAATGATAATAAAATTTTATATAATAAAATTTTTAATTATAATTATAATAATAGCAATATTAAATTTGCAATTTTGCTGCAAAATTTAAATCGCGCTTTTATTAAAAGCTTTTTTATATTTTGAATTTGCATTTGCGCCTAATACTTTTTTTTTATTAAATCCCTTTTGCAATATTTTTAATATTTATAGCTAGGCCGCAAATAATTTTAAATACAAATACTATTGCAATAATTATAAGCCTTTTTATTATATAATTGTTTTTTAATTAATTTATTATTTTGCAAATTTTTACTGCTTAAATTTCCTTATTTAATGCAATTTATAATGCTTTTATATTTTACCGCTATTGCTATATTAAACTTTAGGCCTTTTTTAAAAATCAATGCGCTAATTATAATAATAAATTAATTTAATTAAAAAATAATATAAAAATTGCCGGGATTGTTTTCACTTTAAAATTTATATATTTTTAAAATATAAAATGCGCAATATTTTTAAAAATATTATAATTGTAATAATAGCTTTAATTAAAATTATTTTTTCAATTTGTATTAAGAAAAAGGGCGTTTAATTTAATATAACCTAATATAGAACGCTGGTTATAAAAGTGAATAAAATATTGTATTAATTGTTTAAAATTTTAAATTAAAAGCGTGTTTAAATTATAAATATTTAATTTATAGGAGACGCTAATCCCGTTTTAGCTAAGCGGAATACTATATAATTATTTTTATAATAGCTATTGCATTTAGTTTTTAATATTTTTTTGTAAGGGCTATTTTGTAAATTTATATAATTATTCCTAATATCTTTACAAATATTTTAAATTTGATTTTTTGCAATGGCTTAATTAATTTATTGGCTATTATTTTATTTATTAGCATATATTTAATAATAAATTTTTTTTATTTTTTTTATTTTTAATAAAATAATAGAAGATATTTATATACTTTGATTTTTTTTAAATTTTGGAATTTTTAATTAGATATAAAAATTTAATATTATTTTTAAGCATGCGGATACTATTTGGATTTTATTTAATATATTATAAATAATTCAAATTTTGAAAAATTTAAATTAGCTATTAATTTTATTTAATATAAAATAAAAAAGCAATATATTTAAATTTAATAAATAAAATAATTACGAATTTTTATTTTTTACTGGTTTATAAAATTGATTTGCTATAAAATATAGCTATATTTTTAAAAACGCTAATTTAATTAGTTTCATTATTAGCCCAATTAAAAATTAAAATAAATAACAATTTTTTTTTAGGTTTATAATATATTTTATAATTTATAGTAGTATTGAAATATTTTATTCGACTTTTAAGCACTTTATTATACTATTTTAATAAATTAGCTATATATTGCATTAATTATTTTAAAGCAAAGGCTATATTTAATTTAATAAATATTATAGCAAATATAAAATTGTTTATTATTTTTTGGTATTTTTTAATATTAATTTAAATATTATTGGAAAAGATAAATCGGAGGGCATTATAATTGGCTATAAGAATTTTTTTAAAATAAATTATAATATTAGTAATTTTAAATTAATTCAGTATAATCCAAAGATATCGCTTTTGAGTAATATAAAGGGCTTTGGCTTTCCGGGCTTTTATTATTTTTGTATTAAGAATTTTAATTTTTGTTTTAATTTTTAATATTGAAGCAATTGGAAAGTTTAAAATAAAATTAAAAAAACTGGGCTTTGTTTTTGCAGGCTGCAATTATATTATTAATATATATTAAAAATTTAATTCTGTATTTGAAATGCGAGTAAATATATAGATTAGCCAAATTTTAAATAAATTTAAATTTTTTTAATTTAAATTTTATTAAAAAGAATTAATTTTTTACAGTTTATTTTAATTTATAACACTTTTGCTTTCCCGGATAATAATGCTTTTTGGAAAATTGAAAAAAAAAAAAGGTATTTTGGCTTTTATAAAAATGTTTTTAATATTAAATTGCAAGTATCTAATTTTTTTAAACGATAAAAAATAAAAAAATAAAGAAAATCTATAAATAATAGGGGCAAATATTTTGATATAACTTTTGCTAAATATTTAATTAAAGCTACAAGCGATAAATTTAATTTTGCATTATTTAATTTTTTTATTAATAATTTTTTTGATTGTGTGTATTTATTTAATAGAGACCAAATTTTCTTTAAATGGACATTTGACTATTTATTAAATTTTATTATTTAAAAGAAAAGTAATTTTTTTAAATATAGCTGTTTTTTAGCATTGGCTATAAATTGGATTGTTTATAGTGTTTTTTATATATTTGCGGTATTTTAATACCGCAAATCTTTATTGCTGAAAAGCATCTTTTTATGAAAGAATTTATTAGGTCGTTTAGATTTTTATTATTATAATTAATTTATGATAATATAGCTATAATAATATATTATAGCTTTTTTTCTATTTTTCCGCTTTTTTTATTTTGGGTTTTGTTTTATTTAAACTAGTATTATTATTTTTATATTGGCATTTTGCAGTTTTTGTAAAATAAAAACAATTGCTAAATAGGGAGTTTAATTTGGAAAATTTGGTAATTTCGGCGGCAAATAAAATAAAGATATTATTATTATTAATTAAAATATAATTATTAATTAAAATAAATACTGGGATTATTATTTTTAAAATAGCTTTTATATATAATTTTTTAATTTTGCTATTTGGATTTTTTTTGGAAAGAAAAAAGCGCTGGTAATTGATTTTAAAAATATTAATTTGGAAATATTTAAATTGGCAATTGGAATTTTTATAAAAATTGGTATATTTTGCGCTATATTAAATATGCTATATTATAGCGTTTTTAATATACTATAATTAAAGCTTTATATTATACCGATTAATCTTTTAAAATTTGGTTTTTTTTAGGTTTAACTTTTGCTAGTTTTAAAAATTTATATTATATAGTATTTAATAATTTATTTTATTTTATATTTAGCAATTTATACTATATTTATATTATAGCAATTGGTATAGCGGTAGAAAATAATGCAATCTTTTTTGCAAATAAATTATTAGAAGTATAATTATTATTAGTATTTTTTATAAATTGCTTTTTGCTATTGCTACTTTTAAAATCCAAGGGATGATTAATAGAATTTTAATTTAAATAATTATTTGGTGTGTTTTATTTTTTAAAAATATTGCGAATTTGCAAATTAATAATTTCCCTAGGTATCAATTTTATTATTTGCAAATGGTTAATTTAAATAGTTTTTTTATATTTGGGAGAGTAGATTTTAAATTGCTTAATTATAATTTTAAAATAATTTATAAAAATATAAATGCTTTTAGTATTAATTAGCTTATTATAATAGTGTTTTTTTAAAGATTTTTTAAATTAATCTAGGCGTAGTATTTAGCTTTAAATACTTTAATATAATTAATTAAAATATAATGCCAATTTAAATCTTTTTAAAAAAGATTTTATAGCTATTAATTATTGGATTTATAGAATATTGGTTTTGCATATATATATTGCATTTGATTGCCTTGTCCCAAAATTTAAATAGTAATTTAAAATTTTTAAATAGCGCTTGAAAATTGGCTTTAGCAATTTGAATTTCTTTTTTGGAAATTTTATTCTAATATAAAAAAGCGGGAATTATATACTGGTATTTAATATTTTTATTATTATTTTATTTTTTAATACTTTTAAAAAACTTTAAAGCGTTATTTATTTTGGCAATTTGCATTTTATAGCTATTTTGAAATTTATTTTTAAACATTTATTTTTTAAATGCAGAAATAGCAGCGTTTTTTATTAAAATTGAAAAAATATAAATCTTTTTGCAGGAATACTATTGGTATTGATTTATAAATATTAAAATAAATTAAATTAAAAGGAATTTAGTAATAAGGATAAAAAAGATTTAAAAATACATTTTCAAATTTAATGGCAATGCAAATTTTATGAAAGTTTTTATTTTAAAGAATTTTAATAGACTTGGTTAAAATGGTGATTTTATATAAATTGCTAAAAAAAAAAAAATTTATTAAAATAATTTATATTTTTAAAAATGTTTTACCGATTTTCAAAAAAAAGAAAGCAATAGGGTATTAATTATTTTAATATTACTATTAGCAATAAAAGCGTTTTCTTTATTAGTAGAATTTATATAGAAAATAAAATAAAAACCTTTAATTATAAAAGCTTTAATAATAATATTTCTATTTAAATCTTTATATATTATATTATTTTTATTAAAAAAGGCCTTTAAATTTAATGCATATAATTTGCGTTTTGAAATAAAATTTAATAATAAAAATAATTTATTTATATATATGATTTTTGCTATTTTTTTTATAAATAATATAAATTGTTTTTTTTATTAATTTTAATAGGCTGGCGACGATTAAATGGTTTGATAATTTAAAAGAAAAAGCAATTATAGAATACATAAATAAAGGCGCTCATATTGGAGGCCTAGAAAATATAAAAGATTTTATTAAAAGATTATTTTAATAATTAAGCGTGCTTTATTTTAAAATTAATTTCGGATTTAAAAGCTTTGAATTTAGCGTCAAATTAAAATTTGGAAAAACCCTTTTTAGCGTTAGCGGCTATGTCGCTAGTCTTTTTATTGCCGAAAATTTTTAGCTTATTTTTAAAAAAATTAATATATTTATTGGATTTTGATTTTTTAGTCTTTTTATTATTTTAGCAATGCTGGCGAAAGGCAAAATGGGAATAAAAATAGCGATGGCCGGTTTTCCGGGCGGCTTTAATATAGCTGCGAATTAAAATGCAATTGTTTTTAAAAAACAATAACAGATTTTTTAATTTAAAATAATTTAAAATTTTATAAAATTCAAAATAAAACATATAAGAAATATTGTATTTAAAATATTAAAGCTTTAATAGCAATAGCAGGCAATAAAGGCAGTTTTTTTATTATTAATAATATTTAAATAGATTTTTTTGCTTTATTATTTTTAATTTATTATTAATATTTATAATATTATTTGTAAATAATAGGTTTATAATATTAACAATAGTAATATATTCTTTAAAAAGGGCATTAATAAATTAAATAAATAAAATTTTGTTATTAAAAGCGGATAAGTAACTGGCATTAGCAAAAATAAATTTGCAATATAGAGTTTTAAATAAATTTTAAACGGAGTAGACGATTATATTGGAATTGAATAAAAAGGTTTAAATTTTAATAATATATATTTATACAAAAATGGCGCTGGTTTTAATATATTTTTTTAAATGGTTTTTTTATATAAGGCTTTATTATTATTAAATAAGCTTTTAAATATAATATTTAATATTTTGATTTAAGCGTATTTGTATTTTTTTAATTTGTTTATATTGAAAATGGCTTTTATTTTATTAGAAAAAAGCGTTTAAAATTTGTTAATAAATTTTACAATGGGTTTTTTGCTTTTGGCAATAGCAGATTTAAAGGATTTGCTTTTGGCGTTGCTGGCTGAAATATTAATGCTAAAAAAAAAGGGAAAATGCGCTACTAGCAGAAAAAAGTCATTTTAATGCTAAAGTATTTAATTAAAAATATAATAATAATAAGTTAGGCATTTTTGCTATTTAAACGGATTTTTATATTGCGAAATTATATTTTATGTTTGGTTTTTAAAATAGTTGGCAATGCTTTATCGGGTTTTTTATTATTTAATATAGTAAAAAAAAGGGGGGTTTTTTGAAAAAAAAAGTATATTGGTATAGCAATCTTTTTATAAAAGCTATTAAAGCCAATAGGAAAATTAGCAATTTTTAATAGTTTTGGTAATTATAAAGAGATTTTTAGCAATTTCGATTAATTGGTAAAATACCGTAATTTTATTAGCAAGGCAATTTCTTTTAGCGATTTTAATTAATTTTGCAAATAACTGGTATAAATATAATAATAATAGGGCTTTTTAAAATAAAATTTTTACATTTTTGCATTTAAATCAATTATAATAATAAATAGCTATTTATTTAAATATTTGCGCTAATCCGGGCTTATACTTTATTATAAAAAAGCATTTAATTTGATATAATTTAATATAAAACGATGATTATATAAATAAATAAAATATTATATTAATTGCTTAATATTTTAAATTAAGGGCGTTTTTAAACTATAGATATTTAGTTTGTGGGAGATGCTAATCACGTTCTAGCTAAGCGGAGTGCCATGTGACCATTTTTATAATAGCTATTGCATTTATTCTTTAATAATTTATATTTTAATATATATAATAATTAATATTTAATGCTATTTAATAAATTTATTTACCGTTTTTCTTTATATATATTTAATTAAATATAAATAAATTACAACTTTAATTATTTTTTTAATAATATTTTATTTAATAAAACAAAACCGGGCTTTTAGCAATATAATATAAAATATAAAAATTATAGATTTAATATATGCAAATTAAAATTTAAACATATTATAAATTTTTTAATTTTGCTAATTAGGTTTATTTTATATAATATTTATTTTTAATTGGATTATTTAATATATAAAATTTGTAATTTTTTTTGCGTATTTTACAATTTTTCAATTCAATTAAATTTTTTATCTAATTTTTAATTTTTTAATTTAATTTTTTTATAAAATATAATATAATATAATTTAATTTAAAATATAAAAAAATAATTAAATCTATATTTCTATGCTTTAAATACTTTTATTTTTGCTTTTGTTTAATATTGCGTATAATTAAATATTTTCTATTTAAATATAAAATTGGAATTGGCTTTTTAATCTTTTTTTTTCAAAGCTTGCGCTTTTTTTATAATCTTTCTATTATTATTATAATTTAATTTTGATATTCTTTTAATAAGTTTATTTAAAATTATTAAAGGTTTTTCAAAGTTTTTTTCAATTAATATTTAGTTTTAATTTTAATTTTAGCCTTTTCAATATATGCAAAGTATATCACACGGGGCCGAGGAGGGCGCCCTGCGGGCATCCTACGAGGCACGTGCGCTAGAAATGCATAAAAAGTAAATATTGCTTATTAAAAAAGCTAAGCAAAGCTTTTAGCGTATAATATTCAAATGCTGCTATTTTTATTTAAAAAAATGCAACGGCTATTTTTTATAGCTAAAAAATATATATAACATATTTGATTTATTAATTTATTTTTAATTATTATAATAAAATAGCCGCTTTTATTTTAAAAAGCAATACTTTAGTAAACTAATAATTATTTAATTTGCCAATTATAAATTTAACAATAATTTCATTTATAAAAGTTTTATTAAAAATTTTAAAAATTAATTTTATTTAATTTTTTATTAAAACTTTTAAAAATTAATTTTATTTAATTTTTTATTAAAACTTTTAAAAATTAATTTTATTTAATTTTTTAGAAAATTCAACATTAATAGCAATGCCGGCGAAGTTTATACGCTAAATTAAAAAATTGTATTTAATAAAAGCAATAATACATTTCTTAATAATATTAATAAAAGCGCTTTAGCCAAAAATATAAATACGCTGCGCAAAAGCAAAATTAATTAAGCTTTTGCTTTTATTTTGAATTTAATTTAAAATTAAACCAATTTAAATTTTAATAATTTTGCAGCTATTTAGTAAAATATTTAAAAATTAAAAATTAAAAGAAAATTGCGAAATTATAAGCCAAAATTGCAATTTTTATTTTCAAATATAATTTATTTAATTTAAGCTTTAATAATAAGCAATTAATTGCTAAAAGAATTTATATATTTAAATTTTTTTATATACTAAATATTAAATTGTATTATATATAATATATATATAAATATTATAAATAATGTAATTATTTATAAAATTAATTTAATATGCAATTTTAATTCTTTTTTAAAAAGCTAATGTAATTTATATTTATTATATTTTAATTGCATTTAAAAGCCATGTATATATTGTATAGCAATATTATTAAAAAAATTATAAATTATGAAAAGAATTATAAAAAAGAGTTTAAAAATTTAATATTAAATGCAATAAATACAAAATAATAGCGTATATTATATACGTTACATTAATTTGCTAAAAAATTTAAAAACAAATTAATTGCAAAATAATAACTTTGCCTTTTTATATAGGAAATATGCTTTTTATATTTTTTAATAATTAATTTATTTTTAAATTTTGCAATAATATTAAATAAAATTTCATTTTTTAATAAATCAATTAATTATAAATTAATATATAATATATATTAAATACAATTAAAAATATTAAATATAAAAATAAATTTAATTTTTGATTTAAAGCTAAAAATACATTTAATGCAAATACTTTAAAAAGGCATTATAATAATCATAATAAATTACAAAATTTTTATTAAATTTATATAAAATTTTAGATAATAGTATAGCAATTTGATATTAATTTAATTGCAGAAATAAAAAAATGGCTATTATTAAAATAAAGGCTAATAGGGCAATTAAAATTAATATTGGTTTTCTTTTATATTTTACTCATAAATTTAATAATTATAGCTTATTTAACTGCATTTATAAAACAAAATTGTCAAAAGTTTAAATATAAAGCCTATAAATACAAATAGCCCGGTAATAAAATATATATTTTAAATAGCAATAGCTTTAGCGATTGCAAAAAAAAGCCAATTATATAAAAATAGCTTTAATTATAGCCAAAATTATAGTAATTATGATTAAAATAAATATAATTATTTTGTTTTGCAAAAGCTATAAATAAATTTTTCAATTTTGCAAATTATAATTATAAATATAATAATATAAAAAATAAATAATTGCTAATAATTGCCTAATTTAATAACTCTTTTATAAAGCAAAAATATATAATAATTAGTTATTTAATTGCAATTAATTTTTAGAATATAATTTTTATTTTTGCTTTTATTAATAATAAATTAAATAAAAAATTTATATTATTAATATTTGCAAAGAAACAAAACTACATTAATATTTATATGCAATATCTATAAATTTGTTTTTTTAATAAAAATAAAATAAAAATTAATTAATATTATAAAAGTTTTATCAAAATTTTTAATAATAAAAGTAATATAAAAAACCAAAGTATTAAAATATATAAAATATTTATATATTTATACAATTTGCTTTCAAATATGCTTTAATTTAAATAAGCGAGCAATAAATATTAGAATTAAGCTAAGGCCAATTTTATTTATAAATATAAAATTAAATATAAAATTATTATGTAAAATAAATTAAATAAATTAAAAATATTAAGTATAATAATCTATAATTCAAATATGATAAATAAATAAATATTATATATAAAAGAATTTATATATAAAGATTAAAAATATAATATCAAATTATATAAAATAGCATTTAGCAAAATAAATAAAAAGCTATTTTTTATAAAAAGTATTGCAAATTTAAATAAAAATTCTATTATATGTATATTCGGCAAAATATTAAAATTTTGGCAAAATAAAATTAACTTTTGATATATTTTTAAAGCTGTAAATTGCCAAATATTAAAAATAGTTGCGAAAACTATATAGCAAAATTAAAATAAATATAAATATAAAAACTTAAAATATAAAAAATTAAAAAGCTTAAATTATTTTAATAAAACTTTTAATATAATAAAAATTAGTATATTATTTATATATTTTAATTAAAACTATATTATAAAAACTAAAATAAATCTATTTTATTAATTTATTTATAAGCTATTTAAAAAATAACTAATTATATTAAAACACTATTTCAGTAATGCGCTAATAAAAACCTGAATTTATAAATTAAAAAGCCTGATAAAGGCTTTTATATTATTTATATTCAAAAACAACAATAATTTATATTTATATATTAATTATAAAAAACTAAATAACATAATTATTAAAAATCGGTGCTTATTTTTTTTAATTAATAAATTTCTGGTTAAATTAAAAAAAGCCAAAATGTTTATTAAATTAAACTTTAAAAATATATATTATAATTGTTTTTAACAAAAAGGCATTTTATATAAAATATAGCTATTTTAAATATTTAATAATGCTATTTAAATTGGTAAATGCATTAGCTATATTTTAAATTTATATAAATATAGTATTTAAAGAAAACTTAAATATTATTATAATAATTTATTTTAATAATATTTTAATTTACTTGAAAAACTCTAATAAATATAATATATACATAAAAGCTGTATTTAAAAAATTATATATTTGTTTATAAAAAAATCAAATATAAATATAAAATAAATAGAATTTTATTTTTAAATTTTATAATAAAAGAATATATATATATAATTAAAAAAGAATACGCGCTATTTAAAAATAGGCTATATTAATTATATATATATAATTGAAATTGTTTTTTAAAATAAGCCAATTTTTATAAGCAGTTTATTTTAAAATATAATAAAATTATATTATTTATAATTAATTTGCTTAATAATAATAATAATAATAATAATAATAATAATAATAAAAGCCTATTTAAATAGCTTTTAAAAGCGCAAAAAGCCTTTTAATATATTAAAAGTATATTTGCAAAATAAGCCAATTTTTTAATTTTTTAATTTTATAAAGCATTTATAAATTATATATAATATTTTTAAATTTGCAATATTAGAAATTTTAAAGCAATTTAAAAATTTAAATAATTTAATTTAATATTATTGGTATTTAATAGCCTTTTAATTTTGCAAATTAATTAACGCAAAATTAATATATTAAATACATAATATTAAATTTTTTATAATTATAAATTCTTTTTAGTATTAAAAGCAATATATTAAAAATATATATTATGGAATTTAAATATTTTTAAATTACAATACTTTGCGCTATGTTATAAATATAAAAAAATTTAATAAATATTAAATAAAATAGGCTATAAACTTAAAATTTTATAATTTTAATATTAAATATATTGCAAAAATTAGAAATTCCGCTAATTTTTTATTTTATAAGCCAAATTATAAAAGAACAATAAAAAACATTTTTTTTTTTTTTTACCTATATTATAGTAAAAGCTTTGCTATTTATTTAATTATATTTTAAATATATAATTTTTAAAAAATATAATTGCTTTTATAAATATGGCAATTGCTTTTTAATTAAAATTGGAAAGTTGGAAAATTAATATTATATATTTTATGTATATATTATAAATATAAATTTGTAAATAAAGAATTGAATTTTATTTAAATTATAAAAATTTAAAAGCCAAAATAATTAAAATAAATTTTACAATTATTTCTAAAATTTAAACAAATAATAAATATATAATAAACATATAAAGCCAATTTATATGATATAAAAATAAATAATAGCAATTTAAAAATAATATATTATATCAAAAAAGCAAATTATATATTTTTATAATAAATATATTATATAATAAATTAGCAAGCTATTTTAAAATAAAATAAATTTTCATTTTAATTTATTATAAATATTATTACCTAAATATAAAAGCAAAAATATAAAATCATATATATAATTGCTATATTTGCTAATAAAATAAAATTCGCTAATATATATTTTATAAATAGCTATAACTATATTTATTATAAAATTTTATTATAAATTTGCCAAAATTATAATATATAAGCAAAATATATAATATTATTTAATAATAATAAATTGCTATACTAAAAACTCCGCAATTTATATATATAATTAAAAATATTAACATATAATTTTTAATAAAACTATTTTTTAATAAAATTGTTTATTTTACAAAAGTTTTTAAAATTATTATATTTAATTAGAATTTTATATTTATTAGCATATTATAAAAAGCCTTTTATTATAAATTCCATATAATATATAAATATTATATTGTATTTTACTTTTAAATAAATAAGCAAATAAACCAAATAAACCAAATTTTAAAAGCTTATATATAATGCTATTGCAATAATAAAAAGGTAAATTAAGCAATTTAATTGGCTATAATAAAATTCGCCTATAATATCGCAAAGCAAAAAATATTAAAAAAGAATTATACTATATAAATATTATTTATAAATTAGTATTAATGTTTTTATATAATTTTTAATACTTTAAATTTTTAATATAAAAAAGCAAAAAACGAAATATAATATAATAAATATACGCTATTATAAAAATTATAAAAATACTATTAATAAATATATAAAATGATATATAAAAAAGCACAAAATTTTAAATTTTAATAAAAAAACCTATTTTTTTTATTAAAAAATAAAAGTCCAAATTTATTATTTACAATTTCTATTTAAGTTTTAATTAAAAGAATTATATAAAAACTTTTACATTAATTTTTTTAAATTTTGCTAAAGTATTTTAAAATAATATATATAAATTGTATTTTACAAATTTTAAGCATTATTAAAAATTAAAAATTAAAAATTAAAAAATTATAATATATAAAAAAACAAAAACAATTAGCTTATATTTTGCATATATTAAAAGAATTAAAGCCAAAATTAAAATTAAATATTGGCTTAAAAGAACTTTAAAAATATCTTAATAACTTTAAGCAAATTTATTAAAAAACACCAAAATTAAATTATAATAATAATAGAAAAAATTTAAAAAGAATGCAAACTTTAAAGAAAAAGTTAAAAGGCCAATTTTAATTTTATATTTAAATAAAAATATTTAATTATATGCAATATTAACCAAAAGCAAAAATAAAAATATTTAAAATATAAATTTATAAATTTAATTATTGTTTTATATTTTAAATTAAATTAATTTAGATTATATTTTATAAAAAAATCAAACTAAAAAATTAAAAATTAAATAATAAATCCAATTTAATTAAAAATTATAAAATGCGCAAATAAAAACTATAAATCCTATATATTAAATAATTTAATTAAAATAAATATTATATAAAATAAATCTAATTAAAAAAAATTAAAAGATTTATAATATTTTTAAATTCCAATTCGCGTATATTAAATTTACAGTTTTTATATTTTATATTATATTGCCAAAAATTCTATTTCTTTTTCTATATTAAATAAAATATTATTAAAAAATAATTAAAAAAATAATTTTTTCATATTTTAATTAAATATATATAAAAAATTAAATATTAATTGCTATATATATTAAAATATAAATTGCAAAACTAACTTTAAGTAAAATTATTATTGCAATTATAATATTTTTAAATGCAGTATATATTTTATATTTTAAAAAATATATAAATTTTAAAATAATAAAAAATTCCAGTAATTTTTGCATTATCTTTTAATTAAATTAATTTATTATTATAATTAATACGCTAATTTTTAAAAACAGCCTAAATTTTAATATAGCAATAATAATAAAATATAATAGCATTATAAATTATATTAAATCAAAAAAATTAAATAGCGAAAATTTGCAAAATAATAAATTAATTGGCAAAAAAAAAAACAAAAAAAAAACAAAAATATAAATTTATTATATAGCAAAAAAACTTATAATTATTCCAATAATAATTATATTTAAAATTATTTGCAATTTAATTACAAATATTAAAAAAATTGCAAAAAAAATCCAAATCCAAATTCTATATATAATAAATATAAATGCAAATTTAAAATACAAACGCGGATTTAATAAAATTGCAATTTAAATTTTACGGCAAAATTGCAAATTTAATATTATTATTATAATTATAAGCAAAATCTTTATTGCGCGGGGCTTAAAAAAGATTACTGCTAAAATTTTATATTTTGCAATTAAAAATATTAAAAACTATAATACTAAAATTAAAAAAAATCGCTAAAAAGGCATATATTAAAAAATCCGTATAAAAATAATAATAAAAAAAAGCCTAATAGAAATGGACAAATCTGCTTTATATAGATAAAGCCCTAATAAAATCTAATATAATTGCTATAAAACAAAAAATTAAAAAAAGATTAAAAGAAAACAAAAATGCAATTAAAAATTAATATATTATTATTGCAAAAAACGCATAATGCGTATATAAAAAAAATTGAAAAAATTGAAAAAATTCTAAAAACCAATTATTTAAAATAAATCGCCGCTATATTAATTTTTAGATATTTGCAAAAAAAAACACGTGCAAAAATAAAAAAAAACATATGCAAATTAATAAAAATTTACCAATTTATATAGCTAAAATAAAAAGACAAAATTAATAATTAAAGCCAAATATTAAATTATTAAAAAGCAAAAATCTGTATTTAAAAATTTTAAGGCTTAAAGCTATAAAAAAAATTATTATATAAGGCTAAAAAAAGCATTTTGCCAGCATTTTATAATATATATATATTAAATAAATATAAAAAAATAAATATTGCTTATTAAAAAAGCTAAGCAAGGCTTTTAATATATAATATTTAAATATTGCCAATTTCATTTAAAAAAAAAACAGCGGCTGTTTTTTGTAGCTAAGGAATATATATAACGCACCCTTATTTGCTAATTTATTTTTAACCATTATAATACTTGAATCCAAAATTCCGCACAGCCTCCACCAATATTGAAACTTTAAATGCGGCCCCTAAAATCGATAATTTTAACGCTGTATTGCATATAAATTATAAAGCTATTTTTTGAAATATAAATAAATAGCATAGGCTTATAAAGAATTGAGCGGGCTTTTAAAACATGTAAAAACCAATTTAAATTACCTTTTAAATGCTAGCCGACAACTATTAGAAAATGGGCTATTTGCCTGTGTGTGGGGAGGCGCCAGCCTGTGTGTGGGGATTTTTTTCCGTGAAGCGGAGGAAATGATGAACGTTAGCGACGAATACTCGTCGGGCTAGTAAGTCTGTAATATTCCTTTTTGGGAGTGCAGCTTAGGTAAGAAAAAGCTTTGATTACCCTATTAAAAATTTAAATAAGCTGTTTTTTTTCAGCCAATAATAAACCAAGGCTTATTTTTTTTCTATTAATAAAGCGCCTTGGCTAAATTATAATTTTACAAATACCGAGGGCGCTTACTCAGTTTTAGTGAATGCGGGCGCGAGCGGCCGCTGCACCCGCATAATTCCCAAAAAGGAATGTTACAAACTTACTGGCCCGACAAGTAGATGGCTGCGGCGTCGCTGCGCGGCGATGAGGTGCGCAGCTGCGAGGTGGGCTGCGGCGAGGAGGTTGCTGGCGGCACGATGGTATTGGGCGGAAGGTGACTTATAAGTCGAATTGTGCAATTTACACTCGCCTTCGGGCATGCTAAGTTGTGGGACGATGGCTCAATTGGTAAGGATTTTAATTTATGGAGGTAATAGGAGACACTAAAGCGGGTTCGACCTCTCTCTTCCATATATGCCTTATTGGAAGGGGGGGGGTTTAAAAAATCAAATATATATGGTTCCGGAACCGTTCCCCAATTCCCGAACCGTTCCTTTTATATTTCTGGATTTTTAATCCGTGCGCCCTATTATATAATAGTAATTTGCAATTATACCAATTAAATAATTTAAATTGCAATATTTAAAAATTTAAAATTAATTAATATAATTATATAATTGTAATTTAAATATTGTAATTTAAATTTGGCATTACTATATAGCTATAAATTATATGATAAATTTAAATTTTCAATTTTTTGGCATTATTAATAAAAAGCTATATTAATGCAATTAATAAGCATTTTAATTAATATTAATAGCCAAAAAAACCCGGGGTTTAAATATTGCTTTTGGAATTTATTTTATTTTATTTTTAATATAAAAAGAATTATTTAAAAACCAAGAAACGGTTTAGAAATTTAGAAATTATTCCGAAATTATAAAAATAATATATATTGCATTTTTTTAAAAGAATTATTCGGAATTATTCGGGAATTATATAGGTTCGATTTTTTTAAAAAAATTCCAATAAAATAATTATTATTAAAAAGTTTTAAATAATAAAAGCAAATTATCCTCCGCGTTCGAACCTTACTAATACGGTTTTTTTTCCTTCAATCACGTGACTTCTCCCACGGGCTGCGCCAGTTTCGTCCCTTCTTCACTCACTCGCAACGGTCTTCGCAGTCTGCCAGCTACGTTTTCCACACCAGCGCGAGCAGCCATTCAAAAAGCGGCCGGGTGGGTTGGGAATCACTTCAATCACATTTTTAGATTACTCCGGATAACCGGATAAAGATCCACACACATGCCCTGACATTCCACACACATACCCGCCCTGCTTTATATAACATAAAGACTCTTTTTTAGCAATTAAGGCCCGGTCAACGTGCGACAAAATTTAGCCAAATGTCTTTAAAGCAAAATTAAATATTGCGACTACCAAAACACCACCACCACTATTACCACCGCTTCAGCTCTGCAGCCCTTTAGCTTTTAAATCCAGCTTTAGCAATTTAGCAGCAGCTTTAGCATTTTAGCAATAGCCTGCTCCAGCCTTACGCACGCTATAGCGTATATTAGAAAGCTTTTTTCCGATTTTTATTTATAATACGCTATTTATTTATATTATACTAATTATTATTTTATATTAAAACCTTTTTATTTTCGCCCTCTTTCTTGCCATCGCCCTTTCCCTCGCCCTTTTAGCTATAGCGCATATTAGGCTGCTTTTTTTAAATCCCAATATATATGCGCTAAAGCGGGAGCTGCAGCTGGAATAGGACTTTGGAGCTGGATTTTAAAGGCTAAAGCCCTATTGCCAAAATTAATTAAAGCTGAAGCTGGAGCTAAAGTTGGGCTAAGGATAGCTTAGAATTAATTGAAATTAATTCAAAATCAATTTAAATGATTTGGAATGCTTGGAATGCTTAAAATCCCGATTTAAATGGCTAAAAATCAGCCCAAATGACACAAAATTGGTTTTATTATTTTGGTAGCAAAGCCTTTGGAAAAAGGGTCTCCTGCCTGAAATATAAGGCAGGGTATGTGTGTGGATTTGTATCCCGGATAACCTGGAATTATTTCAAGTAGCTTCGGGAACCCAAGGAGACTTGAGAGTTTCCAAAAGAACTTGGGATATTCTAAGTGACTTTGGAGGTTGCGAAGAACTTGGAATATTCCCAACAACTGGGACATCTCTGATATTGGGAACTGCTAGCCGAATCCCGATTCTGTTCGTCCTACCGTACATGCACGACTCAAGCTCCCATCATGGCGGTATCGCTATCGTACCGCTCACTCTCGTCTTCTTCCTCCTCCCCCGCCTCCTCCTCCGAATCTTCATCGCCCTCGCCAGCCTCTTCGAAGTGATCGTCCTCGGGACTCATCAACTCGTCATCATCGTCATAGTCATTCTCTTCCTCCTCGTTCGCCTTCTCCCCTTCATCCTCTTCCTCTTCTTCCTCTTCGCCCTCCTCCGCACCATTATCAAACTCTCCCCTACTCTGCAGATCCCTCATCGCCTCCTCAACCCTCGGATCCGCACCCTGCGCCAACCCCGCCACCACCTCCTGCGGCGCCTTCTTCTTCCTCGGCGCATAGACTCCCCTCAGCTTACCGGGTCTGCTATTCTTCCCTTGATTGCTCCTCCTCTTATGCACCGGCTTCCTGTTCCTGCCCCGTAGCGCTAGGTCCGGAGTCACGATAGTCACTTTGTCTTTGCCCTCGATGAGATCAGGTGTGTTCAGCGCGTTCTCGAAATCCTGTTCTTCGAGCTTGGCGCCGACGCGGAGTGCCGTGAGCTTCATGCGCATTATGGCGTGTACTTTTGCCCACGTGCCGTTGAGGTACCAGCCGTGGTACTTCATGTCGCAGTCTTCGCGCAGGTTGGTGGTTTCGAGCATGCTTTTAAGGAGGGGGTCGGTGATGTCGCAAACTTGCCATACTTTGCCGTCGAGATGGACCGCTGTGCCGTCAAAAATGTGACTATTTTTGCTGACATGGTTACGTTTGTCTTCGGCAGTGTGATCAACCCATAGCTTGGCACCTTTATGTTTCTCCTGAGGCTCGTTCAGCTTGGGGTCTATTTTCTGACTCTTGGAGCCTCGGTGAAGCTTGAAGAAGATGGTTTGGTAGAAGCGATACTTGGGGTCGGTTCGTGGGTCGATGCCAAATTTGATCATGGCGTCACGCCAGGGGCCGCCGCGGAATTGGTAGGCAACATGCTCGAGGGCTGAACGCATCAGGTAGGTACCACGCATGCCTCGCACACGGTTTACTAGAGCTCGTCGGGTCCAGATTGGGCGCTCGTCCATCGCTTTCTGGAGTTCCTTGACAAGGCTTTCGAGGATTGGATCCGAAGGGGGCGGGCCTGCATACCGGAGAGGAATTGGGGCGTTGGCTTGGATGTACTTGACATGAGTGCCCGCAGGCCGGGATTGATTGACCAGCTGGGTTTCGCCACTAGCCGTCTTGTGCATCTTGACGTGTTGGTTTTGGTGGTAGCCCCAGTTGACAGGGATGTAGTGGTCTGTCAGGGCTGGGGGTGGAATAATCTCGTCGTTGAGTTTGATACCCCGAGATGGATTGAATCTGAACTCTTTCATCTTGTCGACTGTTGACCGTTAGCTTACTGTTCGCTAATGGGTACACAGACAACTCACTGTCCATAGGCACGACCTTCTCTTTGAATTGAGACATAAAGGGTCCATGACTTGTTGCGTAGTGGAAATCGGTAAGACCTAGTCAAATTATTAGCTTGACACAGAGAATACGCACCATGTGGTCAACACCTACCTCTGTATCGATGGGTTTGGTCAATACTACCCACTGGCTCGACTGTGTAGCGATCAGGATTGTCCTGAAGAGATTTCAAGATGTAGTTGGACTTGTCAAGTCGCGAGTGTGACGAGAGTGTGTCGGTTAATGAGTCTGAGCCCACTGCCCCCTTAGCAGCGCCATCCAGAGACATTGGGTCTTCAGCCTCCAACCAAGGCCCTTGAGATCCACGTTTCCGCTTGCGACCTGTCCGTTTTGGCACGGTAACCTTGATAAGAACATTGTTACAGGGCATATTGGTGGACATAATAGGTCGGCATGCAGGATCGTTGTGACGGATGTACATAGGGAGAGATGACTCAAAGTCATCAGTGTCAAAGATCTAGATTTTGTGTTAGAATGTAGATAGTAAAGGCAGATAAAGGTCCCCTTGTAGCAGATGCTCGTTCAGACAGAGCTCCGAAGAAAAGCATTGTCAAACTTCTGAATTTGATTCAGAATGCCAGACAGAAAGCTGAGCATAAGAACCTCAAGCACGAACCTTGTGGAGGGGATGCTTCCCAAAGGTTTTCAAGCCATTGTCGATGTTCTTGATAACCATGGGATGCTCAATCGCAATGATTTCTCGCGCCGGGACAGGGAGTGAGGGAGCTTCGCCGGAGGGCGCCATTTTGAATGCCGGCTTCTTGAGTGTCAGCAGTTAAGCTTCAGTCAAGAGTCCGGGACGCCGTCAATGCTCAAATTTTTCAATTGTCGATTTCGAGAGGAATATGGGTTGCGCTGAAAGATGGGGTGATCGGTCGAGAAGGCTGCACAAAGTTGCGCTGCTGAGGATCGCCCGCCAGGATTCCGGCCAATCAGAAGCAGTGAGTGCCTGATCCGAAAGCGAGGCGCGCAAGGCTGCGGATCCTCCCGCAGCGATAACAACAATTTTTGCCGCGACATCTCCCAAAGATTTCAGCTCCGGACCGTCAACCATTCGACAGGACCGCGGAGTCTCGCAATCCGGCTCAAGATGTCGGCCCACAACACCCCGAAGTCGATGTCGTCCCGGCTGCTGACTATGAACTTCATGCGACGCGCAGCGGCCTCGAACCCAGCATCTCCCGCTCAAGCAAGCCCTGCCGAACCGTCCCCTAAGCGCAGAAAGACTGAGGATTCACCTGTTGGCAAGTTCGACGTCAATGCTCTTGCAAACCAGCGAGCCGTAGAGTCTGCTTTGGCCGCCGAAGAAGCCAAGAGACAAGCGGCCCTAGAAAGACAAGCTGAGCTGGCCGGCGACACACACTGGGTTCTTGGCTCTTCAGACAGCACTCCCTCAAGACGCGTCATGCGCGTGGTGCACACTGGATACGGAAGCATTGATAGGGATGCTTCCGGAGGTGTCGCCCATTACGAACCCGACTCCTCGGAGGAGGCATTTGAAGCTCAAAACACTCAGATTGGCCGAAAGAGCTTTGGCAGGTTCAACAGAGCCATTGAGGTATATTTTACTTGGGTTTTACGACACCGCCCTTCATTGCTAAATTGTCTATAGAAACTCAATGACCCCACCATCGAATCCGAAAGCTCTGAGTCTGAGTCAGAAGACGAAGCAGAAGAACCCGAAGATAGAGATGATGCCGAAGACTCCGACTTGGATGTCATGATTAAGGAGCAGAGGAAAGAAGCCGGGAAAGAAGCCGTCGAGAAGCTCAAGGCCGAACGCAAGGCGAAGAAGCGCGCGGCTAAGGAGGAGGCCAAGCGTCTGGCAGAGGAGAGGAAGAAGAAGGTGGTCAAGCTCAATCAACTAAGCTCCATCTCTGGCACCGGTGGCTCTGACTTTCGACAAAGCTCTGGCTCTAACAGTCGACAAAGCTTCGGCTCTGGCTCTGCTGGTCCTTGCTACAAATGTGGAGGACAAGGCCACATTGCGATGTACTGCCCGGACCAGAAGCACGATCGTAGCGACGACGACTCGGACGAGAGACCAAAGAAGTCGAAGAAGAAGAAGCACAGGCATTCTACATGAGCTCGGAAACAGAAGGGCGCACTGCGGTTTCTTGTGTAGCTCACAAGTCACGAGGACTCGATCTTGATCTGTCAACTGTGTCAAGTTTCTGGCAACTCAGGAGCCTTTCCGCAATCAGACTCAGTTATCCAACAGCATACAGTATCGACCAGTCACCTCGCCTTGATAAGAGCAGCATTCGATACAGCATACAGCATTGGTACAAGCTCGGTACCCGGACGCATACCGCGGATAGACAAGGCGAAATGGACCAATGGACTATGCTGAGCTCGTGCGATATTGGCATCGGCTGCGGCGAGTCGCCCTCGATTTTCACAGAATAATCCAATCAGGGCTCGCAGCAACGGCCGCCTTTCACATAGCGGTAAGTTGGGATGTGAGCAGACAGTGCTCAAGGCCAGTGCTCGCCTCGCTTCAGCTGTCCAGTCGGAAGGTTCACGGAGCAATAGTAGCAAGATCCGAACAGGTCACGATGGGACTCTCGGGTTGCACGATCTGGGGAGGGAAGACCGAAAGTTTCCATTATTCCCCTGTGGTAACATCGCTCAAGCCTGGACGCGTCATCGGGGGCCTATCCTCTGAAAATAGAAGTGAAAAGTCATTTGATACAGTTTTCCTCTGCTTATATCGT
Organism: Cyclaneusma minus; assembly: GCA_037179335.1. Classification (NCBI taxonomy): domain Eukaryota; kingdom Fungi; phylum Ascomycota; class Leotiomycetes; order Marthamycetales; family Marthamycetaceae; genus Cyclaneusma; species Cyclaneusma minus. The sequence goes on from JAKZHN010000010.1 coordinate 969,016, forward strand.
TGTTGACGTGCAGTTATTCCTCGACAAGCGGCAGCCTGCCAATATATGTTGGCTCGCCAGGCAAGGGTCGCAGCACTTTCCCAGGCCAATCTTAAGATGCAGTTGTATCATAGATGCAGCAGACACAGGTATGACAGCGGCTAGGCGCAGGTCCCGGGTCTCGCCCACGGGCATATCTAGAGAGCAGTAGTCTCATGTACATTGGGGGACGATGCATGCAGTTCTAGCAGCTGCAGTGCGTCTTAGCAACAGACGGTATTCCAACATGAACATTATTGATACTCATCTCCTTAAATCCCTCTGCTGTGGCCTACCGCCAGACATGCAGACATGTGGACTCGAAATCAGCCAGACTCGGGGTGGTTCGGTCTTACAGCATCCAATACCAGCTCGTTGGCATGTTGGTTGTAACCCAGAACCGTGGTACTGGATCCGCGTAGCAGGCGGTGTTCAGACCGGCTGGATACACGTAGTCGGCCTGTTAGTTGAGTACTAGTGATGAGTTCATGACTGGAGCACGGTGATGTCTTGAGCATCGGCACCGGCATGCTTGGCGCTTGACCCCTCTGGTGGATTGATGCGCTAGGCAGGGATCTTACGCCATCAAGCTCTGCCTTCAAATCAGATATCGCCGCCGCCGCTGTTCGCCGTGATCAATACAACACCACGAGTACGGGACGGACGGCCTGCCAATCCCACAGCCAAGCACATAGGCGCCCGCCAGTCCAGCGTCTGTCGTACCGCTGTTGCCTCGTCTGCACTCTGCGGCCCTGCCTTGCCGACCGAACAATACGAAGCGGTAGCCATTGTTCCACCCCGCCAGGAATTCCAATCGTGCGCCCTGCCTTTGTGAGCCCGCCAGCCCACCGCCTCTTGCAGTCCGCCAAAACATCAAGGTGTGAATGCGTGCTCAAATTGGAGGGAGCTACTTGCCTGGTCTATTCCACCATAAACCTTCGCACTCCCTGCAAAGAGTGAAGAGCATAATAAACTCGGCGTCATACCTTCAAGCCTTCTCAGACCGACCAATTCCTTCGGGTCTTTCCAAATTCCATGTTTCGACAGCCTCTCGAACACTCACTACTGCTCCTCTCGTTCTAGCAAAAGCATCCCGCAGTGCAATTCCTGCGAGCATCTCGAGTCGATCTTCACATCACATCAACCGCTCGATTTGCCCCAGACTACGGACTTTTGCAACCATGTCGGACCAGTCCGCTTCACGAACGTCCGCGCCTGCGGTAGGAGAGCAATTGCGAGACAGCAGGGCGATTCCGGTTGAGCGCCTCGCCGACCACCTGGAAACCTCTTCCATCGACGACCGTTCGTATCGAGTTATCAGGCTGGGCAATCAGTTGGAATGTCTTCTGGTTCACGATGCAGACACTGACAAGGCCAGCGCCGCTATGGACATCAATGTGGGCAATTTCAGTGACGAAACTGATATGCCCGGCATGGCCCGTAAGTCTTTCATGCACATGACTTCAGCCGAGTCTCCAGCTCCTGTTGCCATATGGACAATTGGAAGGGCTACATGGAACTATGCTAACAAATTCCAGATGCGGTGGAGCATTTACTTTTCATGGGAACCAAGAAGGTATGACGTTCGGTCACCCATTATAAATGATTATGCTGAAACTGTGTCAGTATCCCGTGGAGAATGATTACTCTCAATACCTAGCAGCAAACTCCGGAAACTCCAATGCTTACACTGCGGGCACGTCGACAAATTTCTACTTCGAAGTCGCTGCCCAGAACGAGCCGTCTGCCGAGAAATCGTCAGAGAAGCCTGAAGAAAGCTCTCCATTGTTTGGCGCGTTGGACAGATTCGCTCAATTCTTCATTGAGCCCTTGTTTCTGGCTTCAACTCTTGAACGAGAACTGAGGGCAGTCGATTCCGAAAACAAGAAGAACTTGCAGACCGACATGTGGCGATTCCATCAGCTGGATAAGGCCCTTGCCAACCAGAAACATCCCTACAGCCATTTCTCGACCGGAAATCTGGAGACTCTGAAGATCAAACCAGAGCAAAAGGGGATCGATGTTCGCGCGAAGTTTATCGAGTTCCACGAGAAGCACTATTCTGCTAACCGCATGAAGCTTGTGATCTTGGGGAGGGAATCTCTCGATACGCTGGAGAGCTGGGCCGTAGACTTGTTCTCTGGTGTGCCAAACAAGGATCTGCCCCAGAACCGGTGGGAGGACGAAGCACCATACTCAGAGAAACAGTTATGCATGGAATACTATGCGAAACCTGTCATGGAATCGCGCTCGTTGGATGTGACTTTCCAAGTGCCCGAGGAAGAGCCGTTTTACGAGGAGCAGCCCAGTCGTTACGCCAGTCACTTGATCGGCCATGAGGGCCCCGGAAGTATCATGGCATATCTCAAAGGAAAGGGCTGGGCGAACGGACTAAGTGCTGGAGGATATGATCTATGCCCAGGAAGCCCGGGCTTGTTCTCAATCCAGATTCGGTTGACTGAGGATGGGCTGAACAATTATCGAGAGATAGTCAAGATCATCTTTCAATACGTCGCCATGCTACGGGAAACACCCCCACAAGAGTGGGTCTGGGCTGAGCAGGCGGGCATGGCTGAAGTTGACTTCAAGTTCAAGCAGAAGACTCCGGCAAGCAAATTCACAAGCAGGACCAGCTCTGTGATGCAGAAGCCCCTTCCTCGCGAACTGTTACTTTCCGGATACAGTCGGCTGCGAAAATTCAACGGGGATCTCGTTTCGAAATATCTGGAATCCTTCCGTCCTGATAACTTCAGACTGGCCGTCGTCAGCCAAACCTTTCCCGGAGAGTGGGACCAGAAGGAGAAGTGGTATGGAACTGAATACAAATACCAAAACATCCCAGAGGAAGTCCTGCAAGACTTGCAAAAGGCAGTTTCAAGCTCGGCCAAAGAGCGACCTGAAGGGCTACATCTTCCCCACAGGAATCAGTTTATCCCTACCAAATTCGAAGTGGAGAAGAAGGATATCAAGGAGCCCGCAAAAGCGCCCAGACTCATCAGATGTGACGAGAACGTACACGCTTGGTTCAAGAAGGATGATACTTTCTGGGTACCAAAAGCCAACCTTTACATCAGCATCAGGAATCCGTTGCCTGGCGCCACTGCTGAGAATGCTTTGAAGGCTCGGATTTACACGGATCTTGTCAAAGATGCTCTGGAAGAGTACGCATATGATGCCGAGATTGCCGGTTTGGACTACTCCGTAACCAGCTATTCAATGGGACTTGACGTTAGCGTAAGCGGCTACAATGATAAGCTCCCAGTACTCCTGGAGAAAGTCTTGGTCACCATGCGTGATCTGGTGGTCAAGCCTGAACGATTCGAGATCGTGAAGGAAAGGCTGCAACGAGGACTTCGCAACTACGAACTCCAGCAACCATACTACCAGGTTGGAGATTACACAAGATGGCTCAACAGCGAAAGAGGTTTCATCAACGATCAGCTCCTTGTCGAGCTGCCCTATGTCACAGCGCAGGATATCCAGGAATTCTTCCCTTACTTGCTTCGACAGATGCACATTGTGACATTCGTCCATGGCAATATCTACAAGGAGGATGCACTCGGCTTGACCAATCTTGTTGAGAGCACACTCAAGCCCCGCATCCTACCGCAAACTCAATGGCCTACCAAACGGGCTCTGCTATTCCCACCTGGCAGCGATTTCGTGTATCCGAAGACCCTGAAGGATCCCGCCAATATCAACCACTGCATCGAATACCTGCTCTTCATCGGTGACAAATCCAACCGTCCACTGCGCTCAAAGGTTCTTCTACTGGACCAAATGACCCACGAACCAGCCTTCGACGTGCTCCGCACCAAAGAGCAACTGGGCTACGTGGTTTTCAGCGGGCAGCGAGCAACCAGCACGACCATCGGATTCCGCTTCATCATCCAGAGCGAACGCACGCCCGAGTATCTCGAGTCCCGCATTGACGCCTTCCTCACGAACTTCGGCAAGACACTTGAAGAAATGCCCGAGTCGGAATTTGAGAGCCATAAGAGAAGTTTGATTGCTAAGCGGCTGGAGAAGATGAAGAATCTGAGTGAAGAGTCGTCGAGGCACTGGAATCATATTGATAGCGAGTACTTTGACTTTGAGATGCGTAAGTTTTCCCTATAATTCTCCCTTGATCTCGCGCCTCCTCCAAAAGAAAATAGTGGGTTGCTAATTGCTCTCATGCAGACATCAACGACGCCGAACACGTCCGTGCTCTCACCAAATCCGACATGATCGAATTTTTCCAACACTACATGCACCCGTCTTCCACCTCGCGCGCCAAACTTTCCGTTCACCTCTTCGCTCAAGCCAGCGCCGCCGCCGCCTCCGACTACTCGGAACGCATCTCCGCCGCCCTGGACCTACATTTCGAGAACGCCGGTATCAAATCTCAACCTACCGCTTTCAAAGAACGGCTTGAAAGCGCCGGCAAAGAGCCGCAGGGTATTTTGGCTGCTGTGACGCAGCATCTGACCGAGGACTTGAAGATCGCGAGCGAGAAGGTGAAGGAGTTGGTTGAGGAGGGAATGAAGGGCTTGGGCTTGGTGGGTGCTGAGGAGAAGAAGGAGGTGAATGGTGAGGTGCAGGAGAAGAAGAAGCCAGTTGTGATTGAGAACGTGAGGGAGTTCAAGGCTATGCTGGCTATTAGTGCCGGCCCCCTGCCGGTTAAGGATCTGAGCGAGTTTCAGGATCTGGATGTGAAATTGTGAATTTCACATTTCATTTGTCCAGATTTTGGACTTGCGGGACGCTGGGGACTGGTAGGACAATGGAACATTGAAAAGGAATAAGGAGAAAGGGGGAGAAGAGAGAGTGTGTAAATGGAGTGAATCCATATACAGTCAAGCGACAAAAGTCTGAAATCCCCCTTCAATAATTAGGAATATCCCCAATGGTTGGGAAAACCCGCCACAGTGATTACAGTTATGCGACAAAAGTCTGAACCCCCCTTCAATAATTAGGAACATCCCCAGTCACTGGGTATATCCACAGTGATTGGGAACCTGGAATATCCATAGTAATTAAGAATATCCTTAAAAATTAAAAATATCCTTAGACTCTTAGTAATTCGGAGTTTCCACAATAATTTTAAATATCCTTAAAAATCAAAAATATCCTTGGTAATTGGGAATATTCTTAGTAATTGGGAATATTCTTAGTAATTGGGAAATTCACAGTAATTGTAAATATCTATAGTAATTGGAAATATCTACAATAATTGGGAATAACCTTAGTAATTGGGAATATTCACAGTAATTGAGAATACTACTTAACAACCCAATAGCTGAGTACTGCCACGGAAGGGGGTGCAGACTTTTGTCGCCCCACTGTAGCTTTCTCGTCTTCACTGTCTCTCAAGCTACTGGGTGTCTCTCAAGTTCCTGGGAGTATTTCAAGTTCCTAGTAGTCTCTCAAGTAAGAAGCTAATTCCTGAGTTGTTGTAGTTCTTCCCAAAAAATGAGGAGCTGTTCAAGTGATTAGGTAGATACATTCCAGATGATCCGGCATACATCAAGTAGTTGTCTGCCTGAATATTATTCCGTTGCCTGAATATCATCCCATATCGATCAGACAGGTGGTGCTCGCCGCAACTATCCGTTCCCATGCGGCGCAGAGAGGTGGGAGGCAGCTATAAAGATATCTCCAACTCTCCCACTTCTCCTTCCTGCACTCTCCCCAACTTTCTCCCAACCCTCCCGCAGCCTCACCCTCCACTCCACAAACTGTGGGGACTTCCCAACTTCACCAACAACACACCACTCAACACTCAACTCTTCCAAGAACATCCGCCATCATGCCTTCCAAAGCCGACCGTTTGAAGAAGAGGCAGAACCTCGCGCAAATTAGTAATCATGCTTACAGGTAGAAACACCAGGAGAAAGAAAAAAAGGCCGAAGGCAAAAATCGCAAAAAAGCAAAAAAAAAAAAAAAAAAAAAAAAAAGCAGGTGTGGTAATGCCTCGAACGCGGAGATAATTTGCTTCTGTCACTTAAGACTTTTCAACGCTAGCCCTCTACGTAACACGCAGGGGAAAAGGGGACTCCCGAAAGGGTGTCGCTTTAATGCCTTCTAGGCCCTCCACAAATTAAGTGCCATTACCACCAATTGAGCCATCGAACCCGCAACTTAGCATGCCCGAAGGCGAGGGTGAATTGCAAAATCCACCTTATATGTGACCACTGCGCACCAGCACTTCGCCGCAGCCCTCGCCGCCAGGCTGCTTCGGAACAATATGTTCCAGGTTTTCTCCATTTAGGTTGGCGTAAAGTCAGGCCGGAAGCACTTTTCTTGCCCCTGCTCCCAAACTTCATCTCACTTGTCCCTTCACCTCCTGCACATCACCACTTCCAGATTCCACCTCTACTCTTTCTCGAACAATGTAATATGAATGCGCCAGACTTTCGAACAATAAACAAACTTTTTGTTACGCATCGCTCTCCTTTCCACGGTTCCTCGACTCTCACCCCCTATTCTCCTCCCCAGTTCCACCCCGCCCCCTTAAATCTCAGTTGTTAAAGACTCTTGATAGGATCGACGCCACCTGAAGTTATTTGGGTTGCCACAAGTTATCTGAGCCCTTCCAAATCACTGGGAAACACTCGGTTCATTGTAGTCTTCTCGAGTTATTGAATGTTTCCCAAGTTATTGGAAGCCTCTCGGGTACCTAGATATACTCCGAGTTGTTGAATATGCCTAGAGTTATGAAGGGCCCCCAAAGTAAATAGATATATTCCCAGTGATACAGAATGCTCCAAATGACCAGAGACACCCCAAGTCATTCTGGCCTTGCTGTTTGCCCCCGAAGTGAAGCTCGCCTCCGACGCCGCCGCCGCAACTATTTTCCGTAGCTAGGCGTGGAGCCGTTCGCACTCGCGGGATCAGCTATAAAACTATCTTCTACTCTCTCTCCTCCATCTCCAACGCTCCTCAACCCTCTCCCGCGGTCCTGCTCCGCGTCCTTCCCCAGCCCTCCCCCAACAACCTCAACCTCAACTCCCACCACCCCGCACCCTCAACATGGCCTCCAGTAAGAGCCAAAACAATGTCAACAATATGTCCAAGGTGAAGCGCACCAAGAACCGTCAGAAGCTGCATCAGCAGCTTGCGCAGCTTCAAGTCACCCCTCCCACACCCATCATTGCCCCGCCTTACCCCAACCTTCGCCTTCCTCAGTACGGCTGTGGTTTCTGGCATCTCGCCGCCATTGTCCGCTTCGTCGAATTTGCGCGGACCATCGATCGCGAGAACAAGATTTGCCGCGAGAACAAGAGTTGCGTCGTGAACCGCCCCACCATGGATGCTCTTTGGAAAGACCTGCTCAAGGAAAAGTTCGAGGTTTGGCAGGGCGAGCAGACTGCGCTGAATCCGAACCAGTGCCAAGAGATGTTTTGCATGGCAATCGAACAGGTGAGCTTCCTTCAATTCGACATTGTTGATTTCTAAGGATTGGGAATATGTTGAGGTCCTCAATGCTAACGATTGTGTGAATCAGGCCAACCCCCGCGATGAATGTCCTGAGCTCAAAGCTGCCGTTGATGACTACTGGCGCGCCAAGGAAGCAGCTTACCCTGGTCTCGAGATTGAGCCAGAGGCGGATGCTGAAGAAGACATTGATAACATCACCAACAATCTGATGGTCGGCGGCTTGGTCGAGGAGCTCGAGAGTGAATCAGTAGCAATGGAGGCCAAATTCATGGCTGAGCGAGCTGCCCTTGAAGTTGAGGTCGAGGAAATGTTGCCGGATTTCGACAATGTGGACTTGACAGATATCATTGGTATGAGCGCAGTGGGCGGTGGCTACATGGACGATGACGAGGAAGATGAGGACGATGAAGATGAGGATGAGGATGACGAGGATGACGAGGACGATGAAGATGAGGATGATGAAGACGAGGAGGACGAGTACGATGACATGGACATTGATATGGATATGGAATAGGCTTTACGGAGCCTGAGAAGCCAAATTCAGTACTCACAGAAGAGAAAAATCGCTGTAAAATTGATAGTGGTCCTTACTTCCATAACCAACGCCTCCATCCTAAGCCCCCTCTTAAAAGTCTCCCACAAACAATAGTATACAGGTGAATAACCCACCCCTCCTACTTTACCTCTCGCTTCTCCTCCGACGCCCTATCAGCCCCCTCACTCTCACCACTGCCCGCAATCTCCTCCACAACATCTACCTCCGGCCCCGAAAACCTCTTCCTCCCCGTAATAACCCAATTCACCGCCGCAATACACATAATCACCCCCGTCGCCGCACTCGTATAATTCATATTCTCGCTCGTCACCGGATACTCCGACGGGAAATTAAACGTAATACACGCAAAGATCAAATACAGCGCTCCCACCGCATTCACCATCACACTCAAAATCGGCGAAAGCGCCCAGGGCCCCGCAAGATGTCGATGTGTGCCGCTGAAATAGGTGTATAGACGTACGAGCAAGGGCATGGCGTAGGAAAGATAGAAGCCTTGTGTGGATATCGCGATTACGGTGTTGAAGCCGGTTACGGTGCCGAAGTAGATGGATTCTAATGCCATTTGCACGATCGTACCGAGGAGGATGGCGATTACGGGGACTTGGTGCTTTTTCTCGACGCGGGAGATGGCGGTGGAGAAGGGGAGGCCGTTGTCGCGGGCGAAGGCGAAGAGGGAACGGGATCCTTCGGCGAGGAGGGCGTTGCCGCACCCGAGATCGATGATGATGATTAGGGAGGCGAGGATGCAGGCGCCGGCTTTCGAGCCGGTGCTGTCGAAGTAGATTTGGATAAGGGGTACGCCGGTGGCGGATGCGGCGACGAGGTTGATGTCGCCGATGCAGAAACAGATTGTGATCAAGAAGATAAGACCGGTAATGGCGCCGATGTAGACGGACATGACGATGGCGCGAGGGGCTTGCTTGGCCGCGTCATGGAGTTCTTCGGTCATGTGGGCGGGGGCGTCGTAGCAGCACATGCCAAACGCGGGCTGTAGGATGCCGATGATGCAGGCCATACCGCTGCCGAAGCCGGTGAAGTTTTGGAAGTCAGAGAAGACGAAAGAGGCGGGTTGATAGGAAGAGGTGGTGGCGAGGAGCGTGATGACGATGGTTAGGAAGGAGATGACATTGAAGATCAGCAGGCCTTTCGAGATGTGATTGAGGAGGCCGGGTCCCCACAGATTGATGAAGGTCGCGAGGAGGGTGCAGAGGTAGGAGACGAGGACGGTGTGCCAGCGCTGGATGATGTAGGAGGGGTTGACGAGGTTGGCGCAGCCGAGAATGAAGTTGGCTCCTATGAAGCTGTTTGTTGCGCCCATTGCCAAAATGCCTTGTATGTCTTGTTAGTATGTTGATGATGTTCAAGCTGCAAGGGGTCGAAACTCAGGGGAAATGAGAGGATGTGTGGAACGGAAAACGTACCGATGATCATAAACCAGCCAGTCAGGTAGGATAGTTGTCTCCTGATGCTTTTCGGAGCTAAGATATAGACCCAGGAGTACTGTCCGCCAGCAACGGGATATACAGAGCACATTTCCGCCATCGAATATGCTACGCAAAGAGAGACGACACTTATTCCGATCCATCCAAATATCATCACAGGGGGGCCGCCGGCAGTGACGCCGGCGATGAGGACTCCAGCAAGAGCACTCCAACATGTAACAATGGAGAAGGCAAATCCGATCATGCCCAGGAAGCCGAATGACCTTTTGAGTTCTGTACTTGTATCAGCATTCATGATGTTGAGTACCTACTTGGAGGTCACAGTTGAAAGACTAACCTGGCTGGTAACCCAGATTCTCCAAAGCTGTATCCTCCGCTACATCATGATGGAAAGCTTTCCCATCTGTCGAAGCCATACTCGCTAAGGTTTGGGTGGATACGATGCTCGTGTGGAATTGGCACTTGACAGTTGGCAAACTACTCGGAAAGAAAGTCCGCGGCAGACTGTAGGTGGTAGTTATAGGAACAGCTGAGACGCAAGAAAGCTATCATGAAGAGATTCGCGATATAGGAAATCACCTTCCCATCGCCCAAGATACTCAGGTACCTTGGGATATGCATCCCACCAGCACTTATCGCGTGGGATCCAGGGATTGAGCTCCGAAGCCCCTTATCTGGCTGGATGCAATAAGGTAATGCGACCATTAATAACATGTCAACTGTCAAACTCACATGGACGTGTAACCCTCCCATACCACAATATTGGCATACCCGTGACTCCCAAGTGTCCAAAAAACGTGGGAAGATTCCGACGTCAACGGGAAGCCACAGCAGAACTGTCTCAAAGGAGAAGACGAGCGTACAAAAGTAACAAGAAGCGGTGAATCATGCTCGAATTCGGGAGCTGGACAGAGCGTGAAGCTCACTGGCTCGAGTGCGGGGAAGATCGCCCGGATGCTCAGGCTCGATGGCGAAGAGCAGGTTTGTCATGCTTCGACGGCGATAAGAGAGGGAGTGCCCCTGGGGTGATAATTGATAAACACGATAATATGATTGATGTCGGTATATCCGTGTAAGGGTGGCTCTTCCGGGCAGCTGGTCCCACAGAATTTCCATCCTTGCAAGGCGACTTGTGCTCTGTGACTCCGGCTTTCTCGGCTTGGGATGTGACTTTGTTCGAGCAAGGCCATGTTTCAAAATTCAATAAGACGACGGTTGGGCTTCACCGTTTCGTTGAGAAGAAAGAGGCTGGACGAAAAACCGGGTTCTCGGGAGGCGGCCCTTGTCGACGTTGCGTCTTGTGGTTGTCTTGTGGAGTCATCGAGAAGATGGAGAAGTTGGGGTTGAAACTTGAAGGGGTCCGAGTGGAGAGAGATTCGGGATCAGGGGGACTCGGGGTTTCGGAGCCCGAATCCCCGACGTAACAGCATCTAGCCAAGGGAGATGAAGAACATCGATTCGAATCTTCCAACAACAGCCAAGAGAGCGTGCATCGACTCTCCACTATGTTAAATACCTCGGCAATTCGACAAAGTCCCCGAAAGCGCCCGTTATCGTCTCTCTTTTGCGTCTTCGCAGCATGGAAAGTCTTGTTGATTCTTCTCGCCCTTGCCAGTCCAGGCCCCGGCTACGATACATCCACCGACCTGGCTTTCCGCGTCACCAGCAGCAATAGCGATCCTGGAATTCAAGACACTTCATTGACCACTTTGCTTGCCAGAAAGCTTACTCGGTGGGATGCGATCCATTTTGCTGCTGTGGGGAATCGTGGCTATGTCTTTGAGCAGGATTGGGCCTGGGGCTTGGGCTTTACAAGGCTCATAGCATTGTGCACTAGCTGTAAGCTTCCCTCTTGGTTATAAGAATGGGCTACTGACACTATAGACATAGTCTTGACGAGTTTGGGCATTGAAAAGCATGAATATGTCGAAGCGTTGGTTGCGATTGGAATCGCCCATGTGTCGCATTTCATGGCTGCTGTTGTTCTTTACTACTTCACGCGAGCTGTCATTCAGGCAGGGCCTGCACCACAAATTGCATTTGTCACGGCATGTCTTCACATTATGTCGCCTGGAGGACTGTTCTTGTCTGCGCCTTATGCAGAAAGTGCTTTCGCCTTTTTGAACTTCTCTGGATGTTTGTTGCTGGCTAAGAGGTTTGGTAAGCCTGAGCAGGCGTCTCTCAAGGATGATATGTTGTCAGTGGCTGCTGGGATCTGCTTCGGTCTGGCTACTACTTTTCGCAGCAACGGTCTTCTCAGCGGACTGTTGTTCCTTCGGGAAGCTTTCGTGACGCTGGGACTCCTTACGAGGAAGTTCACACTGCAAGGTGTTCGCCATTTGGTTGCTACTGGCCTGGCTGGAGTGCTGCTGGGCATTGGTTTCCTGATTCCCCAGTATATTGCTTACAGGGAATTCTGTGGTCCTGATATGATCGCTGAGGGAGAGCTTTCCCGGCCGTGGTGTACCAGGCTCTTCCCAAGCATCTACACATTTGTACAAGGACACTACTGGTATGTTCCCTGGTCCCACACTTGTGCGTTGCTGAGCATGCTCCAGGAATGTCGGCTTTCTTCGGTACTGGACCCTGTCCAACATGCCTCTCTTTCTCCTTGCAGCTCCGATGCTCGGGACGATGTCGATCTCAAGTGCGTGGGCTTTGCGTCCACAGAATCAAAGGTTCACGACCAGGCCGATAGTAAAGAGTCTCGCGGGGATCCAGTTATTCCTGGCTGGCCTGGCCTTTACCAGCTACCATGTGCAGATCATCAGCCGGCTGGCCTCGGGCTACCCTGTCGTCTATATCTGGCTGGCGGCGGAAGCTGCAAAACGGACGACAGTCTCTGAGATCGGGGTCCGGTGCATGGTGATGTATGCTGTGATCCAGGGGGGCTTGTTTGCTTCGTTTCTGCCGCCAGCTTGACGGGGGCATGTTCACATTGTACATATTTGCAGCGTAGAGTAATAAGCTTTGATGTTTGATATGGAACGCTTTTCGATTGGCTTTGGAGTAAGTGAAAAACTTAATGCTTCAGAGTTCAGATGGACCACTTACATGTGTTGCTGTTTGAAACAAGAGCTGCACTCGTGAACTCAGATAACCATGAAGTCTGAAGTCTGGAGTCTGTATCTGAAGGATACAGCTCAGTCTATCTCGATTGCGTTTAGCGTTCGTAGAAAAGCCGGCTAAAGCCGCTGATCCCGCCCATTGGACCGCGCTAAATCGATTAGCGGGGTCGCCAAGCGCGAACGAGCTGACGCGACAACCAAATTATTTCACTCTCTGCGACCACCGCAACCTTCCCTTCGCAACTCCGGCCCCTCCAATTCAATTCTCTCTGTTGCGGTTCGCGCCAACCGGACTTTGCTTGTCTTTGGCAGATATCTGCGCCAGAGAGCTCTCGTCCGCTCAGCCTTCCTGTCTGAGCCCAAGCAAGCACCGAGCACAGCTGTCAGTCAGCGCCGAGCACCGCCAACCAAGATATCACACCGAGAATCACGCCCGCATATGCGCACTGAATTGGAGATGCTCTGATTGAGACGCGCCTTACTACCCAACGAGTACTGTTGCCCACCATGTGGAACAGCGGCAATGGCTTCGGAGGCCATGGCTTCAATGGAGGCAATAACGGTTTCAACGGGAACAACTTCAATGGAAACAATGGAAACAACGGTTTCAATTACCCTCCACCCTTCGCAGGCTATGGTCCGGGAAACTTCCCGTCTTCCATGCCACCTATGAATGAGAATTACATCCCTCTCATGTCCCCCGGTCAACACGGATTTCCCAATTACGAGGAAATGAACTGCGATGATGAAGAGCCGATCGAGGAGCCTCTTAACTATGGCCCTCCCAGCTTCAACAATACCGCGGAACAGTCGAACACAAATGCATTTCAACAGAACCAAATGAACATGGATGGTTTGGTAAGGAAACAACACTTACCTCCACGCACCCCTTGACTTCTCAAGGGCTCTGGCTAACCAGGAGCTTGCTCTCAAATAGACAAACACCCCCAAACCAGCCACGCCGCAACAGCCTGCTACCAATGATGCTTTAGCTGCGCTCAAACTTCGTGTGCAGAAGAGCCTGAAGGAGCGCGGATCAAAGAGTGGTACGCCGCAGCCCGCAACAATCCCCGGCCTCGGCACCCCGAAACCACCGCCTGCTGCCAACGAGCCGCCGAGCTCTGTACAAAGCAATAAACAGGTTTCGGCGCAAGAGATTGACGACGATGACCACATTGCTGCCGCTCAGACCCTGGACCTTGAGGGCCTTCTGAATGAAGGAAGGGCGCTGGCAGCAAGTGCTAGTAAGAAGAGACAAATGAACAACAGCTCGCCTGTTGTTCCAAAGAATATCCCGACCAAGGTGGCGGCTACGCCATCGAAAGTCCAACAGGCAGTTTCTGACAAGGAGAAGAAACCACCTGCAACCCCCGCCAGCTCCACTAATCTGAAGTACTCTAGTGTCAATGTCCAATCGAAGACACCCAAGACAAATAAGGGAAAGCAAAACATTGGAGAATCTGAGTCGGAAGGAGAAATCAAAGAGGAGACTGCACAGCAGAAGCAGAACCCGCCCACTGGACCGAAGGCCAAGACTATCGAAGATTCGAAGGCCAAGACTATCGAGGATTTTCGCAAGCGTTACGAGGAGCCTCGAGCCGACAACTTCGAGATGCCGGTACCAGCTGGACAGTCTCGCCGTCCCAGAAGTCCGGTACAATCTCGTCCTCTTCCGCCTCGCTATTATGGCGAGGGTGATCGTGAGCGTGAGCGTGAGCGTGAGCGCCGGGATGACTATCATCGCGACGAATATCGTCGAGATGACCGTCGTGATGAGCGCGGAGATGATCGATATGAACGTCGCGACACATACCGCCGTGACAGCTACCGCGAGGAATCCCGAAGGGATGAAGCGGCACCCAGGAATGAACGCAAGATGCAGCGTCCTGAAAGCAAGGCTGAAAGCAAGGCAGAACGCAAGCAGGAAACGGAGACTGCCAAGGAAAAGACCCAACGTGCCGAGGGCAACGAACAAGCCAAACCGAAGGCGAAGGACAACAACAAAGCTGAGCAGAAGATGACTTTGGAAGAATACCTGAAGAGCGAGCCGGACCTGAAACTTTGGCTTGAAGAGACGAACTGGTTCAATGCTGAATACAAACCCCTGCAGCTTACAGCCTGGCGTATGAAGGCCAGTGCAAAGATGCAACACGCTGAGGCACAGAGAGCCGGTGCCAATCTTCCTCTTGCTTCCTTTATGGCGGGGGCTGATGAGGTCCAGAAGAAGGCTGATGAGGTCGTCAACAAGAACATGCCGGTCTCAGATGAAGGTGTGGAAACGGGTCAGAAGCGTCGCTATGCTGGCTCGGAGCCTGATGAGGGTTCGCACAAGATACAGCGCACCAATGGCCAGGATCGTGCTGTCCATGTCAAAGAAGAGCCAACCGAGGATCGTGGTCCCATGTTTCGAGGGCGTGATCGCGGATATTTCGCTGATTCTCGTGAGGAGAGAGACTTCGGCAACAGCCGAATTGGAGAAGAACGAGGCAGATCTCGTTCCCCGAACTACCGGGACGAACGTGCTCGTGCTGCCTCTGCCGGACGACGAGCGTTTGAGAGTCGCCCACCACCACGGGCCTTCCGCGAGCCATCGCATCTTGATGACCGACCTAACCGCGAAGGAGAGGAAAGACGCTCGTTTTTCGATGACCGAAACAACTACCGTGGCCGTAATTTCGATCCGAACTACAACTACAACGCCCGTGGTGGTCGTGGCCGTGGTCCATCTGTCTCC
The DNA here is from genome assembly GCA_037179335.1 of Cyclaneusma minus. Taxonomy (NCBI): domain Eukaryota; kingdom Fungi; phylum Ascomycota; class Leotiomycetes; order Marthamycetales; family Marthamycetaceae; genus Cyclaneusma; species Cyclaneusma minus. The sequence goes on from JAKZHN010000010.1 coordinate 984,256, forward strand.
TCTTCGCATCAGAACTACCAGACGAACCAGCCCGGCAAGCCCCAGTACGGCAAAGGACTTGCATCCCAGAAGCCTTGGAAGAACTTTAGTGGTTGGGACAGAGGTGGAAAAGGCGGTTAGTATTCGTCGATTTTCAGGTCTTCTCGGGGGCTGGAGCTCGATGATGGTATGGTCCATTTTCCTCTCGGCTCCTTGCCAAACTGCTGAGTTGGCCACATGTATTTGATTCGGATCAGTCAACTGCAAGCTGTCAAGCGTTAATTTCTCTACTTGTTGTGACTTGGCTGCCCCATCTCTGGTGAAGTGTTTGAGTGTTGTGGTCCTGTCGTTCTTTCCATTTCCTTTCGCAGACTTCTCTTCATACACGTATTGCAATGTTATTGTCTATTGACGTACCTGAATCTTTCCGAACCGTTTGCTAATGATAGCAGACACGAAGTACTTTATTGTAAAGTCTTACAACGAAGAGAATGTCGTGCGATGCATTGAAGATGTAGGTGTCGCATTCTCCATCCAGCTCCAGTGTGTTGGTACTAATGTCACCAGTCGATCTGGACTACCCAGGAGCACAACGGCGACATCTTCAAAGAGGCTTTCCTGAACTGCAAGAATGTTATTCTCGTGTTTTCCATTAACCAGAGTCGTGCATTCCAGGGCTATGTGAGTACATTGCTGCTCAGAAAGATGGTTGAAGACTGACACTTGGCAGGCCCGCATGGAGAATCTTCCCGGAAGTGAGAATGTTCCGGAATGGCAGAACCAAATCCACTGGAAGAAGGCTGGTGCGTTCCGTGTCAAGTGGCTCACGGTCGCAACCACCAATTTCCAGCGAGTTGGTCACCTTACCAACAGTCTTAACGAGGGAAGTCCCGTCCTTGTCGGCAGAGATGGTCAAGAAATTGAGGAGTACTGTGGCGAACAGCTCTGCAAACTCATCGACGAGGAGGTTGACCGCTACCAAAACTGGCCCTAAATCTTGCAATACGACGACATACGAATTTTACGGCAAGAAACTGAAACTAGCGCGGAATCTTTTGAGCAGTGTCGGTCTTTATGAACGAAGGTTCTCTTGAGTTATTGCTGCTTTTTCACGAAATGCCGGAAGGAAACGTACCGACTATTACAACGACAGATATAGGAAAGGACAGCACACGCGCATTTCTACTTCTCTTCTTTCTTTGAACAAGCACCCACTGTCACTAATGCCATACAAATCGCCAATTGCCAATCGCGGGAAGGGGTCTGGAGGATCATCTGGGTATTCGTTTACAGCTGGAAATTCATCTTTTTTCGGGAATGGGCGGCATCGCGGGTTAATCATCACGGACACACTACTTCGGCAATCCTGGTTCTTTCTCATTTGTTTCTATCCTGGCTTGGAGGTTCTGCATCTTCTTGCAGCACGCAGGTATCAGGAACCAGGGAACACACACGCAGCAATCACGGAAATATGGGAATTGCAATGGATGGAACGAAACTTCTTCTTACAACAGAGCCGCATTCGGAAGAATTGCCGCCTTCCAGCCAGCGGAACATTGAACATGGAAATGGGGCCACATACGGCGGTCCCATGACGTTTATGGTCCAGGAAAGTTAAGTCTTTCGTTGCTTACAAGGCAATCGGGGATGGGAAGGAGCTCAGTGTAGAACCACAGTACATAGAGTACATAGACATAGGAAATGTCAATACGCGATGCTTTCGATTGGTTGTTGTTTGTCAGTGAAGTTTGTGATTGCGTGAATGTGCCATGTGCGTGATGTGATGCGAGTGTGGTGAGGTGGTGTTACACAGGATCCTTGGTGTTGATGCTTGCTCCGGCCTTCGGGCTCGATCTGGACATCTACAGACGGACAACGACACGTAGCCCATACAGGCACACGTGTTTATGTGCGTCGGGCATCTGCAGGCACGGCAGTTTGAAACTTCCAAACTCTCAACATTATCCGAATATATTCCCCTTTCTCGGTAATGTGGGGTCGTTTCCAAGTTTTTCCAGATTCTGGCTAAACATGCTGACTGGCTGGCAGTTTTCGCTCAACCATCACACCACGACGAAGCAACTCCTCTATGTTACCCTAATATGTTCGGCAAAAACTACGCGCAGCCGGCGGCTCGAAGAAAGGAGCAGAATGAAGATCTAAGGTCTTGAAGAAGCGGCGGGATTGAAAGTCGCGACTCCGCGAAGTGTCTATCCGGAACACTTTGATTTTTTCCGGTAATGAAGCCGCGACGCTTATGGGTAAGTTGTGCGGTGATCGACTGCCTGTCTGCCGATTACTCGAAACTGTGAACACGGTGTTTTGAGATGCTCAAGAGATGCGAATGGTGGACTGGACGGATGTTGTTTTCTCTCAGTGCTTCGTCCGGACGGTGGGGAAGTTGAAATGTATATGGAACGCAAGTGTTGTACTGAAGTATGGGTTTGTTGAGCAACTTTCCTTCGGTTTCGATTACAAATTTCTCCGGTCTTCATTTCTTTTTCTATGTGCTTGGTACCATTCTTATTGCGTCTTCCCTCTGATTTTCAAGTCTTTGTGCGATGCAAAGATCGAGCCATAGAGGGATCTCCAAGATTCCGTTCCGTCCTGAATTCCGGAAGTCTGAAAGCCCGGGTAACTGAGAGCTTCAGAGCTGAGGGTAATTGCCCAAGCCCTGTGTACGCGATGCGTGGTGGTTTCTCCGCCAAACTCCAAGGTACCAAGCTTCTGTTCAAGGTTCTCCTATTTTCCTTGCCTCCGAAACGACGTCGGCATCTCCCATCTCCCATCTGCCTCCCCAAGACGCAAGACTTCACATTCTCCGAAGCAACCTGCATGCATTCCAAGTACCGGAACCAGACTGCCATATTCCTGGCAGTCATCAGCGCCTGGTATTCATCCGATTCGGAGGGCACAACTCTCCGACACGTCAGCCCATAACCATGAAACTTTTGCTGCAGTAATATGTTTCGATGTTTCCTGCGGCTAAACGCCAACCTTGCGCACTTTAAACAGCGCCGATCGCCCATCTATAGCTTCATGCTATAGACTTCTTGGCCTCGCGAAAGACGGTTACACAGGTGATGCAGTGAGAGATGGCTCTTGGATAAGTATATAAGCTGTGAGGAAGGTGGAAGTTTTGGTATCGTCGGTCGTAGGTTTTGAACTCAGCAAGTCTACTTTCCAGCAGTGCAAGTTTGTGAAGCTTTACAACGACGTACAGGTTGATCCACTCGTTGAATTTCAAGATGTTGTTTTCACTCTTTGCCGCGGGGTTGTTGTCTGCCAGGTATGTTTCTAGCCCCTAGCATGTCTGCTTCTTCATAGGTTCTGAGCTGACTTTGGTCCAGCGCGCTGGTTGGTGCTGTGCCTATCAAGCAGGAAGAAAGAGATGTAAGTGTATGAGTCAACAAAGGAGCCACAGTACTCCTTCACTTGGAGCACACCGTGATCATCCCCCAGAACTAACGTCGCCCAGCTCGCCAAGCGCCAGTTTCCCACCGGCCCTTTCAGTCCTATGCCCATGCCCACTGGCTCATTCTCTCCCCTACCCTTCCCAACGGGCGGCTTCAGCCCCATCCCATTCCCCAGCCCAACTGGCGACTTCCCCTTCCCAACACCCTCTTCCTTCACCGAAGACAAACAAGAGGCGCCAATCCAGGAAGACTATGAAGAACCTGCCGACAAACGCCAAGCCCCTACCGGGTCTTTCAGCCCCATTCCTTTCCCCACAGGCTCATTCTCGCCAATCCCCTTCCCAACAGGCAGTTTCAGTCCTCCCCCATTCCCCAGCCCAACTGGCGACTTCCCTTGGCCGACACCCTCTTCTTTCACAGAAGATAAGCAGGAACCGCCTCTCCAGGAAGAAGATCATGTTTTAGAGAAACGCCAAGCTCCTACGGGTTCGCTTGCTGTCCCATTCCCGACTGGTATGCCCTCGGGTTTCCCTTCAGGGGTTCCTTTCCCTACTGGATTCCCATCGGGCTTCCCGTCAGGGGTTCCTTTCCCTACTGTCTTCCCTTCAGGAGTTGCGTTTCCTACAGGCTTCCCATCGGGCGTTCCTTCGGGCGTTCCTTTCCCTACTGGCTTCGCAGCTCCTCAAGTCCATGCCCCACAAGCAGGAGCCCCGTTCCCCACTGGTTTCCCTACGGGCTTCCCTTCAGGCTTCCCATCGGGAATTCCCTTCCCTACAGGCTTCCCCTCCGGCGTATCAATCTCAATCGGACTACCCACCGGCTCCTCGGCTCCGCAAGTCCCTGATCAACCCGTAGAAGCCCCATTACCAAGCGGTATCCCCTCAGTCCTCCCGTCAGGTATTCCCTTCCCTACTGGCTTCCCATCAGGCGCGCCTTTCCCCACCGGTTTCCCCTCCGGCCTCTCAGCGCCAGCAGCACAACCCACCGGCTTCCGAGCCCGACAAGCAGAAGCCCCAAAGGCCTTCAGCGGCACATCTCGTTTCAACCAAACGGACATTTCGCGTCTGAAGCAGCTGGAAGAGCAGATCGTGAAGGAGCTGGAGAAGATTGCTGAAGAGGCTGGGTTGTAGAGAGATGGATATATGCCAACGACTGGAGGGATGGGCTGCTACTGGTAGTGGCTCTTCTGTTCTGTCGTTTTTGGCATGCTTTCTGACGGTTAAGGGGGTCCTTCAAAATTGAAAAGTTCTTGTACATACCTAGGTTTGCGGATGAAAGTTCCGGGTCTGTTTAGAATTGCTACTTTCTCTGCTTCTCAGACAGTGGTTTGCGTGTGCTGACTTGAATATATGGATTGCGGTTGTTCTCATGACTACTCCGATTTTCTGCTCATTACTGGGTGTCCGGTCGCCTCTGTTCTGTTTCCGTTGCCATGCTCGTCATGATCCATCCTTGCTTACCAAGTGTAGGTTCTGCTCTGGTGCCAATGTGACGAGTTGAGCTTCTGGATTTGGCGTTGGATTTCAGGCTCGTCGTCGCATTCCGTAGCCAGGTGGTGGAATACGTTCGGCCGCCTAGGGGTCTTTTCGATGGCAGCTCCTCTGCGGTTCGTGAGTATGTCGAGATCTTTGAAAGAGTCCGCGTCGTCGTCGTCGTCGATGTCGATATGTTCGTCATTCTCATTCCCCCCACTCCGACTTGTGATTCATGCCAGGTAGTCGTCTTCCAGCCTTCACATTCTCGTTCCATGTGCAACACATCCCTCCAGGCTCTCGCTGGTCTCTCGCTGGTGTCCCGCGCTCTCTTCCGCACCGCCGACGCTCCCGCACCAAAAGGAGAAGGCACCTCCCACCTCCTTTACCCCACCTTCCTCCCCAGCCAGCCCGACTGTCCTATATGAGAGCAAATTTGCGGCCAGGTTTCCATGTGGTCGATGATTTATTCAACATTTTAGCACACACAACTTTGAATTATTTCCAACTCGGGCAACCCCTGGGTTCGAAGCCGGCCGCCCGCAAGGGCATCCTCAGATGGATCATGCAAAAACATGTGAAAAGGTTCCAATCGTTCACACACATTTGAATTCTGAGGCCACATAAAAAGACGTGTACTGGTTCGCACTGGGGCTGTGGCTCTGGGGGAGCGGGCAGTTGGTAGTGGCTCTGGGGGCTGCATCAGGAGACCATCAAAGCATTGGGGTACAATACAATGATGAGAAAAAATACCAATACAGATGATCATTTGATCCTGATGCAACAAAAAACTAAACTTTACAATTACATATTTGAAGTTTGAACTGAGTACCACCCAAGTATGGTAATCAGCCAATCCTCAAGGATTGGTTGATGTAGGTTCGACTCCTACTCAGGGTACATACACACCAGACACCAAATTTTTTGTGCGATACCAAAGACCCCATTAGTCCCCATGTGCATGCAATCAGTGTACCTGGAAACTTATAAAATTATGAAACTTACTTGCTGTGATTTGTTGATATGCGGGAGCAATAATGACACAAAAAAAAGTTGATCGTCGATACCTATGACACCCCCAAAATCCCATTAGCCCCCGTGTGCCTGCTGAGGTGTTCGAAAACCCGACCTTATTGGAGTAAGGCCTCGCTCCAGTGCTCGTTGTAGAAACGCACTGCACCTGGAACTTTTGATATGATATATATCACTCATTGTGGCTTAGAGTGAGAGCTCAGAGATGCAAATGCTCAGCACAGAATGATTGAGCAGACCTGCTGCAAGTTTCTCCTTCATAGTAGTAATTTCATGAACTTCTTTTCCTCCAGTCCTCTAATCCCCATACGTCACGGAACTTTGCATGACGGGTCACCAGAGGATTCTTAATCTTTAGACCATTTAAAAGTTTCTGATCGTGACCACATTTGTTTTGGCAGCTTGTTTTTCAGATGATTGGAATAGCAATGATTTACTTGCTCCAAATACAACAATCAAACTCAAGTCGAGTAGTTAGCAACGGTCTATGCCATGAAGACTTGAAGACGTGAGTTCAGAATTACCCAAAGCCTTAGGGTCACTAATTTTATTTCTCGCACTGTTCGCAATACTTACGAAAGAAGGGCGTGCGACCAATCTCCAAAGCACTTCAGTTCTCAATCGCCGCCTTTCCCGTGCAGGTTGAGAAGAGCAGACTGGCAGCTAAGGTATACTATGCACAATACCACATTGACTGCATTCACATCTTGAAGTATGTAATGACTTCTTCACGATGGAGATCTCCGCAGCTACTTTATGCGGCGCCGAGTGCGAGTGTCACTGCTGAAAATTTCAAGTCTCAACCATGGTTTCGGTTGTTTGGTTGAACTCTGGTGAGTAAAGAGAGGAGACGGGGCTAGCTTCCAAGCACAAGATTTTGCCTTGCTCATGGCTCGCAATGCATGGCTGCATACGACAAGACGCGGCATGGATGATGGAACTGGGGTTCTTTTTCATGTCATGGTGAGTCGTGGGGTTCTGCGTTGTTGGATTTTCAATATCATTGTGGCCAAAATACTATGGGAGGGCGGTTTCTAACCACATTATGGCGCCTCGCTCGAGATTCTTTGCCTCTCGCTGAAATACGAACGCCGATTAGATATTTGGAAATAGAACTGGTATACTTGCTTCTCCTATGTAGTCTTACATCTTCAAATCATTTGTGTGCTGCTATATGAGGAGAGGATCATCCGCCACAAATACAATCAAGTGATGATGGAATGGATATTTGCTCGCATTGATGCCTTCAAATATGCTGCAGTCTGGAACCTGTATACCTTACTCTTAGTGGGAGTTGTGAGCACGTGGTAGGCGCATGCATGTATGATACACATTGATTCGAACCTTGGCAAGCAGCAGTATGAATCTCCTTTGGATTTTAAAACAACTCTGCTAACTTTGACTTGATACCCAACCCCGTCTGTCTGGTTTTATGACGCGAAAGAGACCTTGTTGAGGTGCAGATCGCGGTTGATATGAGGGATATGTTCCAGTCTATGAAGCACATCGCCAACCTGCATTGAATTAGATGACTCGACAGACACTGATGATCTGAGACGCTACTATGAGTATGCGCCTGCCGGGAGATTTCCGATTGGTAGAGCGAAGCATCGAGTGATTTGTTATCAGAAGCTTTGCATACATGTAAAGCCTGTTGCTTTGATTCGGCATTCTGTTCTTTACTCCCTTGGTAAGCTCGCGATGGTGTGTGTGGAGGAGGAAGTTTCAGGACTCGTACTACACCCCTTCCTCGTCCGCCGCAAACCAGACCTTCAACATGTCCGACTATTTCATCCCTTATAGCACCGACCTCTACCAGCCCACACACACCGCAGCCACCGGCTTCGAAGGCTTCGAGATCATCCCCTGGGACCCCGACTTTTCCAACACCTTCTACCAAGGCGGCGAGATCATCTGGCAATACATGGGCCTCCATGTCATGCGCACCATGGATGGCCTCAACCTCACCCGCCCCTTCGAGAAGTGGCCCGAATTCGCCGACTACTTCTTCCCCGACATGATGAACTTCACCACCTACACTCGGCTCATGAACGACATGGAAACGCTCAATATAACTGCGAAAGGTTCAGTCGAAGAGCTTGAAAGGTTGAATCCGGAGCTTTCGAAGAACATCTATAACGCTACTACGCTGCCGAAACTCAATATCGACAACTTGGATATGCTGAATATGACGGGTAGTTTTAATCAGGCTGCCAGGAAGGCGTTCGATGCCTTGAACATGATCAAGAAGATGATTCCGGCGGACCCCCCTTCTCTCAGACACCACTTGAGCAAGAACTCGGTGGTGGATATTTTCACAGATCTCGGTGAGAGAGTCGGCTGTTGGTGTCGGTAAACGGTGAAAAAACTCGACTCAACTCTTGACTGTCCCTGGCAATGTGCCTATGTACGTGGCGTCCTCGACTGCGAAGCATGCGATGGGTTCTGATATTGCTGCTGGCATGTTCCTTGGCTTGGCTTGGTGTGGGCTTATGGATTGCCACCAGAAGGTTGTTGGTATGGATATGACGCAGACCAACAAGACGTATCACTGCGAAGATAATCTATGTGACTAGATCAAGTCATGCGAGAAGGGGCAAGTGGTATGGCCGCGGCTGGTGCATGTATTCTTTCTGTGTATATGGTCTTGTAGTTAGTTATTTTCTCATACGCCCTACCTTATGAGGCAATAATACAAGAACCCGTGTTTGCTTCATTCTTGGATTTCGGCTTCTTCTTGTGCCCCGTGGGCTGTTGTCGTTGAAAGTAAAACCTGTCTTACTGACCTATTCTCTCACGCATCCTACGACACCCACTCGAGGGCCATCAAAACGTCCAACGCCAACTCTCTACCATTTTCCCACCACCTCCTTTCGCCTCCGGCCACTTCACCATCTGCGCCTCACCCTCTGACCGAAAGTCCGGAAAAGACTCGATCACACCCCGACTCCTCGGATTATCCACGGCCGCCCTCACAACCACTCTCTTACACCCTTCCTCCAGCACAGCATACGAAAGCAGCGCCTTCACACCATCCGTCATGATCCCGACACCCTCATAATCCGGATGTAGCCAATATCCCAATTCATGGGTCCCAGCATCTGCCTTAGTCCCATCTGAGTGCTTCCCATCGGTCCGCGGACTCAGGCCAACAGCGCCAATGAGTTTTCCGAACACGGGATCATCGCGGCGGAGGGCTTCGAGGGGGAGGGAGGTGGTGGTGGATGGGTTGCGTTGGAGGTTTATCCAGTATTCGGCGTTGGCGAGGGTGTAGGGTTTGGGGAGGGAGATGAGCCGGTCGTTGATGCAGGGGAGGGAGAGGGCGTCTGCATTGGTCTGAGCGTCGGAGAGTTGGAGGCGAGTGAGGAAGATGCGGAGACCTGGTTCGCGTTTTGTGGCCCGTGGAGGGAGCGCGATGTATGGTTCGTTGTCGGGGGTTTGGTGAAGGGAGTACCATTTGGGTATCCATTGGACGGGTGGAGTTGCCGAGGAAATTGCTTTGGCTTTGTTCATTTCCGCGAAACTCGAGACGACTAGTATTTTGTGAAGGGAAAATGGGAGTTGAGCAGGAGGGGAGAATACGAAAGACGGTGACCCACCGGAATGCTTGAGGCTGAGCAGCACACAGCTGGAGAGCTCAAGTCTTTGCATGTGATGCGAACACAAGCGTAATATGATCTTGAGTTCCAATGTCTCGATGGAAACATATGTGGCAGAGACAGAGTATGTTGATGCTCAGCGGATGTTGGTGCCCAGCGGTCGCCAGTAAAGTTAGTGGGGCAGCCAATGGTGCCTGGCGCTGCATGTTGCTCCGTAAGCGGCTAGCTCTCAACATCACGTGAAAGTGGTCCGTGCACACCTTTTCAAGGTCTTTGGGATGCCCACCTTCCGCGTCGGCTTGAAGCTTGCCTCGCGAAAAGTCCCAAGAACATTGAAGCACTTCAACATCTCCCCACCGATCCGCCCTGCCTCACTGCATACTCTGCTCGAAACCCCTGGAACTTCACTACCACCTCTTCAGTTCTTTGAGGGCAAATACGGATCGTTTAATAGCACCACCGAAGCCCAAAACCTGTACCGCGCATCTTCATCATCGTGCCGACTTCGAAGCCTGCCGCCTGATGATCGCAGCCTCGCGACTTGAGAGAACACTCCCAAATTCCCGCTCGCTTTGGGTCGCCACCCTTTGCCGCTGCTTCTTTTTGATCTGACCTGTCTTCCTGGATGAGGTCGTTTAACTAGACGGTTGCGCAATTGTGGTGTCGCAACCATGACGAATAACATCGAATTCGTCGTGCAGCGACTGAGCTCGCCGGACGTCGGTATGCTTCCCCGGCCTGTAAGCTACATTGCATGCTAACAGTTGAAATCTCGGGATAGACATCAGATTAAGAGTAGACTCTGCGAACGGCTTGCGCGATGGTCTGGAAAACTACACAAATGGCCCGATATACCCGGCCTTCCTCAAGAGGCTCATTCCCATCTTCGTGAACATCTTGAGGGGCCCCCCGGTATTTTCAAGTTCGACCGGCGAACAAAAACTGCGAAATTGTATCCTCGAAATTCTGCATCGACTTCCTGCGAACCCACCGGAACCCTTGGAGCCTTACGCTGTCGATATAGTGGACCTGTTAATGGGCTTGATTCGCGTCGAGAATGAGGAAAATGCAATTCTATGTGTCAAGACCATCATGGACGTCATGCGCCATCAGACCAAAGTGCTTGGTGACAAGGTACAACCATTCTTGGACCTCATTCAGGAGATGTTCGATTCTATGGATGCTGTTGTACGTGACCAGCTCGACAACCCGTCAAGTGGAAACAATGCTTCGACTCTGGTCCCCTCCACACCTAGCAATAACTTTCAGTCCCCCCGCCCTGGATCGCCTGTAGCCTCCGTTACGGAGTTGGGAGCAGATCCTCAGCAGCAGAATCGTCCCTTGCTGAAAGGAATGCAATCCTTCAAGGTCATTGCAGAATGCCCCATCATCGTGGTGTCCATCTTCCAAGTCTACCGAAATACCGTAGGCCCCAATGTGAAGAAATTTGTACCGCTCATCAAGAACGTGTTGATGCTGCAGGCAAAGCCGCAACAGCAGGCGCATGAAGAAGCCAAAGCCAGGGGTACCATATTTACGGGTGTCAGCCCTCAGATCCGAAACAGAGCTGCCTTTGGGGAGTTCATCACTTCTCAAGTCAAGACCATGAGCTTTCTGGCCTATCTGCTTCGTGTCTATTCACAGCAGCTCACCGACTTCCTCCCTAGTCTTCCCGAAATCGTGGTACGCTTGTTGAAGGACTGCCCGCGGGAAAAGTCAGGGGCCAGGAAAGAACTGCTTGTTGCGATCCGTCATATCATCAACTTCAACTTCAGAAAGATCTTCTTAGAAAAGATCGACGAGCTTCTGGACGAGCGAACGCTGATAGGTGATGGACTCACTGTCTACGAGACGATGAGGCCTCTGGCGTACAGCATGCTCGCTGACTTGATCCACCATGTTCGAGATGCACTTTCGGCGGAACAAATTCGCAAGACGGTCGAGGTCTACACCAAGAACCTGCAGGATAACTTTCCTGGCACCAGCTTCCAGACCATGAGTGCCAAACTGCTCTTGAACATGGCAGAGTGCATCGCCAAGATGGAGAACAAGGTCGATGCTCGCCATTATTTGATCATGATCTTGAATGCCATCGGTGACAAGTTCGCTGCCATGAACCGTCAGTATCCAAACGCCGTTAAGTTGTCGAAGCTTTACGAACAGCAATCGCTTGACGCCGCACCGGACAACTACTTGGCTGAGCAGGATAGCCCACCGGACTGGGACGAGACCGACATATTCACAGCGTCTCCGATCAAGACGTCAAATCCTCGAGATCGTGGCGCTGATCCTGTTGCGGACAACAAGTTTCTGTTCAAGAATTTGATGAACGGCCTGAAGAATACCTTCTATCAGCTGAAAACTTGCAATGGAGCTTCTCCCGTCGACCCTAACAACGCACCTCAACACTGGAAAGATGTGTCTTATGGGTTCACTGCGGAGGAAGTCCAAGTTGTCATCAAGCTCTTCCGAGAGGGTGCCTACGTCTTCCGATATTACGAGATTGACAAGCCCCCGGTCGATGCGACTATCTCATCGCCAGTCGAATTCATGGCAAATCACTACATGGTCTCGAGTAGCAAGGAAGAAAAGGACCTACTGGAAACTTTTGCTACGGTGTTTCACTGTGTGGACCCCGCAACCTTCCACGAGGTGTTCTTCCAAGAGATACCTAATTTGTACGACATGATCTTCGAGCACACAGCACTGCTCCATGTCCCACAATTCTTCCTAGCTAGCGAGGCCACTTCTCCCAGCTTCGCGGGCATGTTGCTCCGGTTTTTGATGGACCGCATCGACCAAGTGGGCACAGCAGACGTTAAGAAGTCATCCATCCTTCTGCGGCTTTTCAAGCTGGCGTTCATGGCTGTGACTCTCTTCTCAGCCCAAAACGAGCAGGTATTGCTGCCTCACGTGCTCGATATCGTTACTAAGTCTATCGAGTTATCGACTACGGCAGAAGAGCCCATGAACTATTTCCTGCTTTTACGATCTCTTTTCCGAAGCATCGGTGGTGGCAAGTTCGAACACCTCTACAAGCAGATTCTCCCATTGTTGGAGATGATGTTGGAGGTTCTGAACAACCTTCTTCTGGCTGCACGGAAACCGGCTGATCGTGACCTGTTCGTCGAACTCTGTTTGACTGTACCAGCACGACTGAGCAACCTGCTTCCTCATCTAAGCTATCTGATGAGACCACTAGTCATCGCTCTCAGACAACCCTCTGATCTAGTAGGACAGGGTTTGAGGACTTTGGAGCTGTGCGTGGACAACTTGACCGCGGATTATCTGGACCCGATCATGGCTCCAGTCATCGACGAGCTGATGACTTGTCTGTTCGATCATCTTCAGCCTACTCCTTACAGCCATTTCCACTCTCATACTACCATGCGCATCTTAGGGAAACTAGGAGGGCGGAACCGGAAGTTTATGACTGGTGCAGTACCTTTAACATACCAGCCATATCCAGATGACAAAGCCAGCTACGATCTTCGACTAATTGGTGCTAAGAAAGAACGGTCGTTCCCCGCTGATATCGGTGTTGACCTTGCCATTGCTAAGCTTTCGGAAATTCCGAAAACCGCGACGGCTAAGAAGTCTGATGACTACCACAAGAAGCAAGCTTTGCATATGATCAAGACCCAGCTGAAGCTACGGATCGGTTTTGATGATCTTCCAGATGATTTTGCGAGGCTCGTCAGGCTACAAGCCGAGGACTTAATGGCTGGCAGGAGTGATGCTGTGTTCTCTGTGCTTGAAACTTCTGATAAAGAACGATCTGTTGTCAAAAAGGACGAGCAGGAGGAGATGCTCAAGAAGCTTCTCAAAGCTCTGATTTTTGCCGCCTCGGTCCCAGAGCTACAGGACGAAGCAAGCTCTTTACTGATGAACACCTGTCGACACTTCACGATCATGGAAATCGGCAAAGCACTGTCTGATCACAAACTGAAGACGCAGCCATTCAATGTCCATGCCAGCGAGGGCCAGATATTCGTGAGCACGCGTGTTCTTGCGGGTGCAATTGTTCAATCATTAGCATCAGATCTGCCTAGGGTCCGAGAGATGGCAGAGAATGCCATGAAAGAGGTGTATGAGTCGACACGCATAATTTTCGGCTCAGATGCCCAGATTGGCAGGCTCACCTTTTTCACTCATTTGAGTAGCACGTTCTGCCACAGTTGCTATGAGGAAGAATGGTTCACCAAAGCAGGCGGCAGCCTAGGCATCGATATCATGTTGACGAAGATCGACTTGGGCGATGCATGGGTCCTCGACAGACAGATCGAATTTTCGCGGGCTTTACTGCATGTCATCAAAGACATGCCACAAGATCTACCCGCCAAAACTCGAACGCAGGCTCAGAAAACACTCGAGAACTTTCTTCGGCGGTGTACGAAGAATGCTACGAAGAACGATCTTCGACCAATCGCACCCCCGCCGGGCCCGCAGCAAATGCCGCCCAGGCCATCGAAACTCGGTCAGCTCTGCCACATCATATGCCTGGAACTGTCTCAACCCAACCGTCATGTTCGCGAGGCGGCTCGGCGCTCGTTGAATATCGTTGCGGACGCTGTCCAGGCCAATGTTTGGGAGCTTGTAGAACCTACCAAGAAATCCATACTTGGTCCGATTTACGGGAAGCCTCTTCGGGCACTACCATTTGCCGCCCAGATCGGCTATATTGACGCCGTAACATTTTTCATGACTTTCAAGAACGATTTCATCACCTTTGACGAGAACTTGAACCGTCTTCTCCTGGAGTCGCTGACTTTGGCTGACGCCCCTGATGACCAGCTAGCTCAGAAGCCCGGTGAACATCAGACGCACGTGTCCATTGTCACTCTCCGCGTGTCTTGTATCAAGATGTTGACCTTGGCGATGGGTTTTGATGAATTTGCGAAAGGTCCGACAAATTCAACAAGAACCAAGATCGTGTCGGTGTTCTTCAAATGTCTATACTCAGACTCAAAGCAAACAATCGAAGCCGCCAATGAAGCGCTGAAGGTTGTCCTCTCACAGCAAACGAAGCTACCGAAGGACTTGCTGCAAAATGGTCTTCGCCCAGTCCTCGCAAATCTGCAGGATCCAAGACGATTGAGCACCCATGGTCTCGATGGTTTAGCCCGTCTGCTGCAACTTTTGACAACGTATTTCAAGGTTGAGATAGGCTCAAGATTGTTGGATCATATCAAGGTCCTTGCAGATGCGAACGTCCTGCAGCGAATATCTTTCACTTTGATCGAGCAGAACGAGCAAATGAAGATCATCGCGGCTGTCTTCAACATCTTCCATCTGCTTCCTCCAGCTGCAGAATCCTTCAGACAGCGATTGATTGAGACTGTCCTTGATCTGGAGGATAAGTTACGGCGCACCAGATACAGTCCTTTCCGAGCACCTCTCTACAAGTACTTGAATCGCTATCCCAAGGAAGTTTGGAGTTTTCTTTTGGGTAAGATCGAGGACCAGAAATATGGGCGCTTCCTTGCCCAAGTCCTTGAAGATCCAGAAAGCGGTCCGCTGCGTGATGTCGTGGTCCACAATGTCCAGTCTCTCATCAAAATGAGCGGGGATATGGGCGCCGAAAACCGGGAGACCAAGTATGCGGCAATGATCAACACGATCAATGTTTTGCACGCCATCTGCAAGATTCCGGGCTCGCAGGTGTGGATGAACACCAAGGAGAACGTGACCTGGCTTAGAGCCGTTGGCAAGAAGTTAGAGCAGCATCTGCGCGGCAACACACTTCCTCCAAGTCTCCGACTCGCTGCCGGCCAGGCTGGCGAACAGCTCATGACGATTTGCACGAAATACTTGGAGCATCAGCCCAAGGATTTGGATGCCTTGTTCAGCCTTGTTGAGGCAGTGACTTCTGAGGAGTTGAAGCCCAGTCAAGCATTGTTTACATACATATATCGCAACATCATCTGCAATGGTTCGCCTGACTATTGGCGGTCAGTCATCCTACGGTGCCTAGAGGTGTACTCTGGGAAGTCGGCATTTCAGAAAACCAAAGCCTTCCTTTTGCATTACATCGTCAATCCTATCATTGCAATGGATGCGATGCGTACGGCCAAGCAAGATACGCCCAGTAGAGGGTCGAAACTGATGGAAAAATCAGTTTTAGAGTCGATTCACACAAAGATATGGAGAGTCGGTCTGGATCCAAACGACGATCTTACGCAACCCGGTATTGATCATACACGGATGGAGGTCCTGCAGCTTTCTGCCATGCTTGTCAAATACCATCATGCGACTTTGCAAGAATCGCGGAAAGACATCATCAAGTTCGCCTGGACGTATATCAGATTGGAGGATGTCATCAACAAGAACGCAGCCTACGTGGTGTTAGCCTACTTCATCGCTCATTACGAGACACCAGCCAAGATAGTCCAGCAAGTCTATGGCCAGTTGTTGAAGACCAGTCAAAACGAAGGCCGCGCTCTTGTCACACAGGCACTCGAATTGATGGCTCCTGTCTTGCCAAAACGGTGCGGCCAGAGCCTTACTTCTCAAAACCCAGCCTGGGCCCTCCTTCCTCGCAAGATCCTTGCCGAAGAAGGCCAGAATGTCCAGCAGATTACCAGCATCTTCCATTTCCTGGTGAAGCATGCGGACCTGTTCTATGAGTCCAGGGACAAATTCGCCATGCTGATCGTTTCTTCTCTGCGAAAGATCGCACAACCACAGAATGCATCCAACGAGAGCAAGAAACTCGTACTCAATCTAATGACCCTGATCTGGCAGTGGGAAAGACGGCGAGTCGACAATGTTGAGTTACCGACTGCCAGAGCCACTTCAGACTCGCCAAACACCAAGAAGCGGAAGCTAGAAGATCTAGCTGCTGCGCCATCACCTGCCAGACCTGGCGACCGGCCAGAGTACATGATACCGGCTCCGTTCCGGCTGAAGATGGTCAAGTATCTAGTGGAGTTCATTGCTGGACTCACGGAACGCTATCCCCTACCATCCGCGAAGGATCGAGACTCCACAGCCTCTCATGGCCCAATGTCCCAAGCACCGAGTTCAGAAATGTGTAAGAAGGCAATGGGCCTCTTCTATGGACTTCTGCAACCGCACTACTGGGGCGATCTTGATCTTGATCTGTTCCCTAATGTTACAGACACTGTCCTTGCTAGTGAACGCACCAATCAGGCCCTTGCCGAAAAAGACAAGCCGGATGAGAAGTTCCTTACCACCATGATCAACACTCTTCAAATTATCCGCATTGTTATTGACACGAAGTCTGACGAATGGGTCCTGAAGAACATGGCCAGCCTACAAAAGGTGTTGGAGAAGTCGTTGAAGTCTGAAAATCCCGAACTGCAGGACTGTCTTCATGCTGGCATTGAGGAAATTGATGACGGCCGGAAGGTGAGACCATTGATGAAGCGAATTCTGGACGCAGTCCCAGATGATGTTCCGATGGAAGATGCGGACGCAGAAGGAGAAGCAGAGCCTTCCACATCCGAAATTATCGCATTCTTGTCCAACATTGCAACGGACGCTCTCGCCTCCAGTAGCTACTTGTCGGGCATTAGCATACTTTGGACGGTGGCACAGCGCAAACCTTCTGAAATGGATCAACATTTGATCCAGGTCATGAAAGCTCTTCAGTCCAAACTGGCACGAGAGCATGTGGCACATTGGCAGGTAATTCAAGGTCAAGTCGCCATGCCACCTCCTGCAAGGCAAGGCCCCGGCCAAGGTCAAGATGAAGCCCCTGCCGGACAGATGAGCAAGTTTGATCTGAGAATCCAGACGACTCTCATGATCAAAGCCATTGACATCATCGCAATGCGCATGGATGTACTCGGCGACAACAGAAGACCATTCCTTAGCGTGTTAGCTACCTTGGTGGAGAAGTCAAATACCAATTACCTGTGCGAGAAGATTCTGGAAATGGTAGAAACTTGGGTCTTCAAATCCGAAGGAACATGGCCGACACTGAAGGAGAAGACTGCTGTGCTCCACAAGATGTTGAGTTTTGAGAACCGGCCTGACCCCACGATGCTCACAAAATTCCTTGATCTTGTTATCCGCATCTACGAGGACCCCAAGATTACACGCACTGAGCTAACGGTACGCATGGAGCACGCTTTCATGATCGGCACTCGGGCCCAGGATGTGGATATGAGAAATAGGTTCATGACGATTTTCGACAAGAGCCAATCGCGAACTGCGAGCGTAAGACTCAAGTATGTGCTCCTGGAGCAGAACTGGGACACACTCGCGGACTCTTACTGGCTCGCTCAAGCATCACAGCTTCTCCTGGGTTCTGTTGAAATGAACAATCCGTTGCAGCTACACAACGAGGATTTCAGGACAATGCCAGCTTCTCTCATATTTGGCGTCTACGCCAAAGACCAACGAAGTCCGACACTCATGGATGACGACAAGTACAACAACTTCATGGCCAACCACCGTCGCTTCATCGCGGATCTTGGCGAAATCAAGGTTCGGGACGTGGTGGAACCCCTGAGTCAGCTCATGCATCTCAATTCCGAGGTTGCGCACCAGGTCTGGACGTCACTTTTCCCCATGTTCTGGTCCGCAACTTCAAAGGATGAGCGTGGCGATATTGAACGAGGAATGATTGCGTTGATCACAAAAGACTACCACTCTCGACAAGTTGACAAGCGACCAAATGTCATCCAGTCGCTGCTTGAGGGAGCGGCTCGAGCTTGGCCAAAATGCAAAATACCCCCTCATGTCATGAAATTTGAAGCCAGGACGTATGATGTATGGTACACTGCTCTCGTCCAACTGGAGAAGGCCGTCATCAAACCTGAAGGCGACAGTGAGCGGGTGAGGGAGAGCAATCTTGACGCTCTGTGTGAGCTGTACGCCAATTTGAAAGAAGATGATCTTTACTACGGTACATGGCGCCGCCGCAGTTCGTACATTGAGACCAATGCTGCCCTCTCCTACGAACAGAACGGTATGTGGGATAAGGCTCAGAGCATGTACGAGCAAGCGCAAATCAAAGCTCGAACAGGAGCTCTACCTTTCTCCCAAAGCGAATACATGGTTTGGGAAGACCACTGGGTTGTCTGCGCACAGAAGCTCCAACAATGGGAGATCCTTCAGGACTTCGCCAAACATGAGAACTACCAAGATCTTCTGCTCGAGTGCACTTGGAGAACCCCTGAGCTATGGACAAGCACAGAGAACCGAGAGGCACTTGATACTCTTATCAAGGGCGTAATGGATGCACCAACCCCTCGGAGAGCATTTTTCCAAGCGTTCATGGCGCTACTCAAGTTCCACAACAGTACCGAGACAGCGCCGGAGTTCAACAAGTCTTGCGATGAAGCCATTCAGCTGTCAATCCGAAAATGGCACCAGCTGCCAAAGAGGATTACCAATGCTCATATTCCTCTTCTACAAAACTTCCAACAGCTGGTCGAGCTCCATGATGCAAGTGTCATCTGTCAAAGCTTGGCACAGACTACCAGTGCCAACTTGGACATCAAGTCTGGAGAGCTGAAACTCTTACTTGGTACCTGGCGCGATCGTCTCCCGAATGTTTGGGATGACATCGGTGCATGGCAAGACCTGGTTACTTGGCGACAACACATCTTCGGCCTTATCAACGCGCACTACCTCCAAGTGCTTCCTCAGCAAGGTCAAAATACCAACGGTGCATCTTACGCATACCGCGGCTACCATGAAACGGCTTGGATCATCAACAGGTTCGCCAATGTGGCTCGAAAGCACCAGCTTCCTGAAGTCTGCATCAACCAATTGAGTCGCATCTATACGTTGCCAAATATTGAGATTCAAGAGGCCTTCTTGAAGCTCAGGGAACAGGCAAGATGCCACTACGAGAACCCCAACGAGCTCAGCAATGGCTTGGACGTGATCAACAATACGAACCTCAACTACTTCGGTGCTCCGCAGAAGGCTGAATTCTACACGCTCAAGGGAATGTTCCTTGAGAAGCTCGGCCAACGAAATGAGGCAGCCGAAGCGTACGGCATGGCTCTGTTCTTTGACATCAAGCTGCCAAAGGCCTGGGCGGAATGGGGTCATTTCAACGACCGTCAATTCAAGGAGAACCCCACCGACTATGGCCTTGCGAAGAATGCTCTCAGCTGCTATCTGGAGGCTGCCGGCCTTTTCAAGAACGCGAAGTCCCGAAAGCTACTCTCCCGGATCCTTTGGTTACTCAGCCTGGATAATGCTGAAGGTGTCTTGGCTCAGCAATTCGACGAGTACAAGGGCGAAACTCCCGTGTGGTATTGGATCACTTTCATTCCTCAGTTGTTGACTGGGCTAGGCCACAAAGAGGCCCCCAAGACACACATAATCCTTGCCCGAATTGCCCGAGCATACCCTCAAGCACTGTACTTCCAATTGCGCACCAACCGTGAAGACATGATTACGATCCGAAAGAATCAGGAAGCCAAGGAAGAACGCGAACGGAGGTTAAAGGCAGCCCAAGCGGCGAATGGTGGTGCGCCCCAGCCAAGCCCATCACCTGCACCACAGGGGCAAGGAACTCCAGGAACCAACACTCAAAACGGAGCAGCTTCTCGTCCAGGGACGGCCAACGGGGACCAGAATGGACAAGTCAAAGAAGAGCCGAAAGATGGTGGGGTCAATGGTCAGGCTGCGCCACCTGCTCCAGCGGTTTCGGAAAGAAAGCCACCTTGGGAACATACAGAGGAGATTCTGGGAATACTCAAGACTGCTTTCCCTCTCTTGGCGCTTTCCATGGAGACGATGGTTGATCAAATTCAGAAACACTTCAAGTGTCCACCCGATGAGGATGCTTACCGACTCATCGTGGCCCTGCTCAACGACGGACTGTCGTATGTTAGCAGAATGCCAACCTCCTATTCCCAGGACGTCAAACTGCCGGTGGCTACCGAGCAAAACATCATTCGCTTCGCTGAGACCATCTTGCCATCTCATATCCGCAAGTCCTTTGAAGCCGACTTTGTTGCCAAGAAACCAACAATGTACGAGTACATCCACAAGCTTCGACGTTGGCGCGACAAGTTCGAGGAGAAGCTCGATAGAAGACCTAAGCAATCGCATCTTGAAAGTTACAGCCACACTTTGTCTGAATTCCGATTCCAGAAGTTCGACGATGTTGAGATACCAGGACAGTACCTTCGGCACAAAGACAAGAACCAAGACTTCATTCGCATTGAACGCTTCTTGCCCAACGTCGATCTCGTTCGCGGTATCGGTGTATGCCACCGCCGATTAAAGATCCGCGGTAACGATGGCAGTGTTCATCCTTTCGCCATTCAGCATCCCGCTGCGCGTCACTGCAGGCGCGAGGAAAGGATTTTGCAGCTGTTCAGGCATTTCAACGGATCTTTGAGTAAGCGCAAGGAAAGCCGCCGTAGAAACCTCCAATTTCACCTGCCTCTGATGATTCCCTTGGCTCCTCACATCCGAATGGTACAAGATGATCCGTCTTACATCTCCTTGCAAGGTCTCTTCGAAGAGCACTGTCGACAAACTGGCATGCAGAAGGACGATCCTGTCATCTATACCATGAAGAACCAGAAGAACATGGCTGATACCAACAAAGGAGTGAGTCTTCCCCGCACAGTATATCATGGAGAAAACAATCCCAATACTGACTTCGCGTTACAGCGTCCTGAACTCAGCGTCCAAGCCCGCCTCGAGACATTTCAGGCGATTCAGGAGAGGATGGTTCCTCAAGAAATAGCCTTGGAATACTTCCAGGCCACGTACCCCGCCTATGCCGACTTCTGGCTGTTCCGCAAACAGTTCTCTCACTCGTTTGCCGCTCTAACTTTCATGACTTACGTGCTCTTCATGCACAGCCGCTACCCCCACAAGCTCTCCATCTCCCGCAGCACCGGAAACGTCTGGGGCTCCGAACTCATGTCCTGCATGGCAGCCGGCAAAGCCACCTTCCACAACCCCGAGCCCGTGCCCTTCCGCCTAACTCCCAATATCCAAACCCTCATGGGCCCTCTCGCCACCGAAGGCATCTTCTCGTGCGCCATGATGGCCATTGCGCGCTCGCTCGCCGAGCCTGAATTCGAGCTTGAACAGCAGTTGAGTTTGTTTGTGAGAGATGAGATGATGTTCTGGTACACGAGCAGCCAGAGAACGGGCAGTGTGGTTGAGAGCCAGCTGCGAAATGTGGTACAGGCTAATAGCGAGCTGATTGTAAAGAAGGCACAGATCTTGGCGAGAACGCCGAGCGGGAATCTGATGCTGCCGGCTAATCAGACGGTCATTGATTTGATTGCGAAGGCGGTGAATCCGATGAATTTGAGTGCTACGGATGCGCTTTGGATGGGTTATTTGTAAATGATCGAAGGTTTCTACAGTGTTGCTGACTTTTTACGGCGGATTTGCTGGGTGCCAGGGGGGTTTGCTCATAAGACAAAAGGAAAATTGCAATTCTCGGGGGCTCAGCGAGGCGTCTGGGAGTATAAGACTGCGCTCGGATGGACGGCTTTCATGGATGTGGAGTGGGCGGATCCCTTGCTTTTACTACTATCTCTCGGAGTCGGTGGAGGTAGCATGGCTTTACGTGGTGGGGGAAGACTGTTCAAAAAATACAGAATTCTGACGTGCTATGTGTATGCCTTGGCTATTTCGTCGGCTGCCTCTGTTACGAATTCCAATGACTCTTGAACGTTCAAAGGCCCTTTTGTTGATTGCAACTGGCGTGGCGAGACTGTGACACCATGATGATGATCCATGAAACCTGTGTGGGCAAGCCGTGCTGCGGCGGTCCCTGTATGTCTACCAGGTAGTTCGCAATTACTACAGCAAGGGGAAGAATAGTGAACCCCCTCTCATCGGACATTTGCTTGGAAATGAAATATTGGATATTCACATTTGACAATGATTAGAAACATCCTCAATGATCAGGAGTGTTCCTCAACAATTAGAGGTATCCTCAATTACTAGCGGTATCCTCGGTGATCTGGAATATTGTCAATAATCCAGAATACCCCCAATGATTAAATGATTCGGACTACCCCTAAAAATTGGAAACATTTCGAATACTTGGAAATGGAATGCTTTCAGGGGGTGATGCGCGCGAGGGCTCACGATTATTCCATCTACATCAATTTTTCACGGCAAAATTATGTTACATGCAAGAGCTTTGGTATGCCTGTCTTCTGTCCTTCCACCTAGTCAGCCAGCCGTCTATTCAGCTCTCTTGCTTCCTTCCTCCTGCTAACCCTTCACCCTTTCCGTCTGCACGCGATTCCAAATATCCCTCATTGCCAACACTGTACTAATCACCATTGTAACCGCGACCACCAACTCATTGGTTTTTATCCAGCCCACCACAAATCCGGGACTGAACAGATCGGCTATGTTGATAACCAGGTCATTGATCAGCTGTTTTCGCTGTGCTAGATATTGATGATTATCATGCGCTCGGCGTGCCTGAGTGCTTGATTTAGAACTAGAGCTAGACACAGCAAGAAGCTCTGATTCGAAAGCTCCTTTGGTATGTTGGATTGGTCTATCGCTCTCGGGGGCTGATGTTTCCGGTTTGCTCTCTCCGGCCTTTGTGGGTGGACGTCTAGTGAGGTCTGTGGGAGGTGATGGTGATGGCGGGTCAGAGGCGAGGAAGAGGTAGAGGAGCGCGTGGGCGATGGCGCAGACGAGGGAGTAGAACCAGAAGCGGTTTGCTTCGATGAGGAGAGGGGGCGCCCAGGGGTGGTGGGTTATGCCCATTGTGTGGAGCTGTGTGGGGAGTTAACAGTAATCCAGTGGTCGGGGGTAGATACGGATTGTGGAGGGTTTTTAATCTGGGACTAGGATGGTAGGACAATATGAATTGTTATGATGGACAAGACGTAGATGAACAGGGCCCACTAACAAGCGTACAACTCTCCAAAAACAAATAGATGCCATTGCAGCTATGTTTGCCAAACAAGAGTAATTGGGCAGCAGTGGTCTGGGACTGCGGCTGTAAACAGCTGGATGCGAGCATGAAGCTGTCGATGAATTTGAAGAAGCGGAAGTAGCGCCGGCCTAGTAGCTCTTATATATCAGTATCCTATATTTCCGCACTGATAGAGATGATAGATAGGTAGAACAGGATAGTATGCAAATGTTCAATAGAATAGTCTTACCCAGAGCGAACTGACGACGCGCTGTCAGCCAGGGACCAGGAGAAAGGGTCAGGGAGGAGTAGGCGATCACTTGGCTAAGGGCTTGGAGGAGGCGGAGAAGCTTCTCCATCCCGGCTGGGCGGCGTGCGTGGGTTAGTGAAAGACAGTTCGTCTGGAAATGGGGTGAAACTAGAACATTGGGAATGAAAGGAAATCATCTCCCCATAGTGCGAGCGCACCAGCCTGAGGGATATTGGAAAGTGCATAGCCCATACCCGAGTCGTTGGTGAAGCTGGTGATTGTCTTCATAGCGGAAACCATGTTTGACACCGGGAACCTTTGTCGTTTTGAAGAACCACATCCACTGCCTTCAAGACAGCCTCGTAAAAGATAACGTCAATGAGATTCAAGATTTCTGGTAATTGTACAAACCCGTGTACGGGCTCAGCGATGTGAAATTACGATTTTTGGAGAGACGTATCCTGACAGCATTGAGCAACAAATTTTCATGTCCATTGCACCACTGGTAGTTGTTGATTGGTTGGAACGACACGGTTCAAATGAGAGCAAAATCTGTCAACAACATTAGCTTTGTCGTACATTCGGTACCTCAAAACATCACTTTTGGTAGTCGTGGCAGAAAGAGGCTTAAATCGTATTCGTCGTGCATTTGATGATCTGTCGCCGACCGATGTTCGCTTAATGTACTGCTGACCAAGCATAACTGCAAAATGGCCTGATTCTTGGGCATTCGCCGTTTTGTGCTTCCAGTCTGATTATGTATTCAGGTATTTGAAACCATCCATTAGACACGGCTCTTGATATTGAGCTTACGTGCCTAGTTCTGCTATTTACAATTGTAACCTCAAGACGACGTATTTACATTTGCAACACCAAGTCACGAGCTCGACCTAATCGAGCCGCCTGCTGAGTGCTGAACCATGAATCAGAGAAACGCAATGGGTACCTTAAATGGCCCTCATCGTGCATAGGATCAAGCTAGCTGCTATCTAGAGTGACTGGATCCCACACACTGCACATAAGCCGTCGCCCCGCCGAGGGAAAAAAAAAGAAAGCAGGGCCTCAGGGCAGCTGCACGCGCATCAAGCTCGCTTTTATCATGCAAGCCTCAGAAAAAGCTCGAGGAATTCAGAAACAACCGCCCAATGAGAATCTCAGTCGCCCGAAACGAAACCCAAGAACCCCTGACCGGCACCGAGGAAGAGCCTTTTTGTAGACAATAGAGCAGATCGGCTTAGAATTGGATTAGGTCCTGGCCTCCTGAGCTCGAGGACTGCTGCTGCTGCGTTCGCTGACCGAAGGGGTTGTTGTTGTTCTGCTGTCCGAAGCCTCCGCCGCCAAAGCTGCTCGCCGGTCCAGTGGCGGCAGGCATCATCTGGCCGTTGAATCCGCTGTTGTTGTATTGCGTCTGTGGCATACCCGTGAATTGATTGTGCAGGAAAGGGTTGTTTCCAGTCTGCTGTGAATCCAGACGACGACCCTGTCCAGCACTATTCAAGAACTGGCCAGGAGCCGTGTGCTGTGCTGGAATGCGGAGATCACCAGTATTACCAAAGGTGTCCATGCCATCGCCACTAGCCAGAAGCGCGTTGAGCTTAGCTTCATGCTCGGACATTGGCTTAACGTTCTGTGGGATCGGGGGCATTGGAGGTGGCGAGAAAGTAGTAGGTGGGTTGAAGGAAGACGAGTTGTTGAATTGGGACATAGTCTTTTGCTCCTGCAGCGCACTGAGGGTCGGTTGGCTCTGAGGCACGCCGGAGGAAGTTTGAGGGCGATTGAAGGAGGAGGCGAAGGGGTTGTTGGAACCGGTTTGCATAGGTACTTGGGGTTGGGCAGATTGTTGGTTTGTTGTAGCCCAGGGATTGTTAGTAGAGACTGGAATTTGAAGCTCAGCGGAGGGCTGTTGCTGCTGCTGTTGCTGCTGAGCGTATGGGTTGAAGCCTGTCTGCTGAGGTTGGAAGGGGGATGCCTGCTGGCCATAGGGGTCGAAACCAGTAGCTTGGTTGTTGATTCCATTAGAGAATCCATTCTGGTACCCAGTCGGTTGGCTTTGGAAGCCTGTAGGTTGGCTCTGAAAGCCCGTAGGCTGACCATAAAGGTTATTGTTGTAGCCGGTTGGCTGCATGTTCATCTGGTTCTGCTGATCGATGGGGTTGCCAGACCAGTCCACAGCTCCCTGCTGCTGGTATCCCTGGTTAAAACCTGTGTACTGAGGCTGCGTATGAGGGAGAGGGTCGTCGTCAAAAAGGGATGCCGCATTGCTTTCTTCCAGCTCCCGTCTCCGCAATTCTTCTTCTTCCTTGCTCAGCTTGATCGCCTTGGCCAGATCATCATCATCTGGGTCCTGTCGTTGGTTTTGTCTCCTCTTTCGGTCCTCTTCTTCCTGGTACTTGCTAGCTTCAATGGCCAGTCTGTACTCAGCATCCTCTTCGTCGGATCGTTGCGCCCTATGCGGTCGACTTCTGCGGCTTGGCTCTGGGGGAGAGTGGGCGGAGTTGTATTCTTCGATGCCAGTAACTCGAGACTTCCAGGTCTTACGGTCGTTACGCTCTGCTCGGAGACGTTCCTCGTCCAAAATCAACGAAGTAAGCTCTTTGGCAGATACGCGCACTATCCGTCTGTCAGCCCCTGTCATCTCTATACTCCAACCGTTCCAGACAGTGCTTACCATTCTGACCCACATCACGGCCCTCCTCGTCCACGTAGATAAATTCCCGAAGAGTCTTGATGATGTAGATGTTCTTACGGGCCCACGTCACGACCAATTCCGAGCCTTCATGGAGACAATAGTCAAGAACCTTCAGAGCCTTAAGTACGTGTCTCCAGTTCTTTCCCTTGTCGTTCAGACGCTTGTCGAGCATGTCCATAATCTCGTAAAATTCGTTGGAGCTGGCATGGCATGTTAGAACAGAGATTTGGATGCTTCTGGTGTTTCCGCTTACGAGTTGTATGTGAGTTGCGATATTTCGCTCATCTCGGTACCTGACAGAAGTCGGTCAGCACGAATTATCATTCCGGATTGGTGACATACCCGTAGGACCCCATGGATCGTTGCTGGTGGCTATCAGGCAAGTCAGTAATTGAACAAGTGATTGCATGGAAGTTGGATGCGCCTACCATTCCGCACCTTGACCTGGACATGGGAGTATCCTTTGGTGACATTCTTGACACTGCGAATGACTTTGGACATCTTCGGCGATGTCGCAAAGGTATTATCGGCGCAGGCTTTGTGAAGTACAGATCCGGATGTGGTTGACAGTCTCGGGCTGGGTGTTTGTGGCCTTTCGTGGCGGGGAAGGTGGGAGGTGAGGTTGGCCGTGGTGGAGGCGGGAAATTAGGACAAATGAGCTCGGGTCGATGTCAGCGGGATCGGCAGCTTGTTGGCAAAGGTCGGTGGTGGTGGCGGGAGTTGCTTGTCGTCTGCAGGCCGGTGAAGCAGTGAAAATGGCTCGTCGCCAGGTTGTGACATTTCGGCAACATGAGCTCCCACGGCAGCGTGCGGCAGCGACACAGAGCCCGATGACGCGGGCATATCACGTGCCTACGATTAGGCTGAGAGACCGTGCCCGCTTTTCCCTGCACAGCCCCATGAAACCAGAGAACAGTCAGAGCCTCTCTCATTTATATGATGCTGGTGCAGCCCAGCATCTATGTTCAGGTGTCTTTTCACAACAGCTTATTCTTTATCCTACCTATGTCTCAACAGCACAATTTACGCATGGAAACTGAAATAAAGCAGGAAAGGGAAGGATGCTCATCATGTTCGATACCTCTAGCAAAAGTCTGACTTCGATACGTGCTCCAACAAAAATCCGAGTTCGATACCGATAACAAAAATCGGATTCTGACTTTCTCAACCCACAATTGTTACAAAAAGCAAACGACTTGTCGTTTCTCCCTTGGGCGGCTTCTTATTCAAAACCTTTATAAATATCTACTTTTTGTACAGTCGAGTGCGGTTCGCTGTGCTTGCACATGGCCAAACTCACTGTAGCTGGGGTCTTACACTGCCTCCCTGTGCAGGCTGTGGCTTGGGGTGTGAAGAAGAGATGTCTAGCTTGAGCCGGGCATACTATCCCACAGATCCCCTTCGATACTGGGACGGGAAGAAAACACATCGTTTATGACGCCGAAATCCGCATCGTCGGGGAGAAATTGCGCGCGTACTTCGACGGGCTGGTTGTCGTGCTTCATGAAGAAGTTGGCTTGGGAAGCGGGGAGCGAGATACGTTGGGTGTGGTTGGGATACCATTGTGCCTGTGGAGAAGAAAGGGGTTAGTGGGAGGGCGCAAAAAGCGAACGAGTGTGGAAATGGGGTTTTCAGGATGGTCCCGGATGGCGGACTGGAAAATGGGGGCTTGAAAGGAGAAGGGAAGACGGGGTTGAGAGAAACGTGATTTGGGGATTGAAAGTCAGGGCTGAGGAGCTGAAACTTGAGGTATTGTTATTTCGACGGGACTGTTGTCCTCGGCGGATACGAGAATTACCCCTGAATGTCACCAAAACGCAATTCGACTCGAACAAAGTAAAAAAAGACCACCAACCTGATACCCTACAGCAATCATAATCCGAAAAACCTCACTCGGATTCGGCATCCCCGCATGCCACGTCCTCAAATCCCTCAGTATGACATCTCCCGGTTCCGCAAGCGGCTGGACCGGCGGCCTCACCTTCCTCCTTTCCTCCACCACCTCCAATTTCACATTACACATCGGCTCACCCGGTCTCAATCTCGCATTCGCCAACACATCTGTTTTTTTTTCGCAATCTCCTGATCGTATGCTGAAGTATGAGCGTGGCTGCCGAGCCAGAATTCTGTAGATCCTGTGGACGGGGAGAAAGGACATAGGGGTGTGTTGGCGATTACGAAGAAGGGGCACTGTGGGTGGGGGAAGATTATGTCTTTGTGCACGTGTTGACGCAGGCCAAAGGTATGGGGGAGCGCGGTGTTGCCGGTTAGGAAGTTAGTTATGGGGGAGGCGCCGAGGTAGAGGTTCATTAGTTGGATGGTGAAGGGGTTGAAGAATATGTCGGGGTAGAGGAGGGAGGGCTCGGTGAGGGGTGGGCCTTGGAGGATGTTTGCTGGGTGTGGAGTGTTAGTCGGTGGTGAGGCTTGAACGTTGGGGTTTATATCTCTATTGGAATGGAGTGGAATGATACGAGTTGAAGTTGCGGAACTGTATGGTATTTTGTGACTTTTGGAGGTTACTGAGCATCGTGGATAGAGTTCAATATGCTAATGAGAAAGCTTCACGCACAATTGACGCCCTGATTGAAAGGCTTCTTGTTGTTCTTGACCAGCTCCTCCGCCTCTGCACTCATGTACTTGTTGAGATTTTCCACATGCTCAACATCAACTACTCCCTTGAGTATCAAGAGACCGTCTTGATGGAGACCCTCGAGGGCTCGTTGGATGTTTGCTGTATCAAATCTTCCGTTCTTCAATTCTTCGGCTGTAGGGTAGATGGCTCGCGCTGCGTCTACCGGAGATGTCTTCTGTGGAGCGATGCTGCCCATAGTTGTGAGTTATAATAGAGTCGGACGGCACTGTATGTTGCCTCTATTGTTATTTCATGAATCTAATGGGCTGATTTCTCGTTGGCTCACTTGAGTATGGATATACATGTAAGTAGGTTCCCCTCCTCAAGATACGTACAGAGGCTGGCCATGCCAAGCTTGCGATGGGGTAGGTGGATTTCGTATAGCTTGTTTAGATAGATTTTTGTAAATTTTTGTAATAATTAGCTATATAGTGGATTTAATATGGATTTAATTAAATCAGTAATAGCGTGCGGTGCAGCTAACCGTTTAATTGCCTATTGTAAATTAAAATAGCGCTTTTTCGGGCTTGGCGCGCGATTTAGGCCGGTTAGCGGCCAATTTTTATTGGCTGGCAATTTAGAATTGAAATTGGTTTAGCGCAATAGTTAGAAATTTTATTTAAATTATTAAAAGCGGATTTAGCAAAAAAGAATTGGAATAAATAAATAATAAAAAACATGTTATTATTGATTTTAAAGTATAAATATTATTTTGAGGGTTTTTTATTATTTCTAGCTTTTAAAAAAAAAAAAAAAAATTTCATATTATATCGAATTACGTGCCTTTTTCGATATTACGTTGGATTTTGCCCTGGTTTATCGGATCTGCCGCTCCAATTTTTGCAATATTATCGGGCTTTATTTATAGTTTTAATTTATGTAATTTTATTTATTCCAGCGTGATTAAAAGCTTCGTAGTTTTTAAGCGCTTTTTTAGTTTTTTAATGCCTGTTTTTTAATTATATAATGGCTTTTTGAAAAAGTTTTAATTGCATTGCTTGCAGCCTTATATTTTTGATTTTTATTAAAAAATGGGTGCAATGGCAGCCACCGTAAAATAGCCATCACGTGTAATTAGATCCGAAAAAAACTAGCGTCCGCATAATAAAAATATTCTTACTTTGAAAAGCCAGTTATTCTAGTCTTTTTAAGCATAATACAATATTTTTTACACTTTTATTCTATGCCCTTATATTTATTCATTTTCAATAAATTATAAGCTCGGAATTGCGTAAGCTTTTAAATAATTAATTAACGTTGTTTTAATTAATTTTCCAATATTGCTTCAATAAAAATTCTGCCCTTGGCATTTTTTAGCATTACAATTTATTGCAAAACAATTAAAACCAATTTAAAAATCCCTTTATATTTATTTTTTTACCAATGCTATTACAATATTTTACAAAATCGATTAAAACCAATAAAAAAATCTTTTTATAATTTATCCGGCCAATTTAAAAGCTTTTATAATAATACCCCTTTTTATTATTTTTCCTTCTTTTAATTAATTGCTTTTATTTTCACATTCGCTATTATATTTAATAATAAAAAAATTAAAAAAGCCCTTTTAAAGCTATTAAAAATCAATTATAAAATTTAATTTTATAATATAAAAGTCCGTTTTAATAAAGAAAATATATAATTTATTATTAAAAAAAACCATTTTTAAATACGCCGGTATTGCTTTAGTTTTTAAAATTACTAATAAACATAGCGCATTCTTTATTAAATTTGGCATTTTGAAAACCGATTTTAATTTAATATTAGCCCCAATATTATTTAAAATTCAAGTTAATAAGCTTAGCAATAAATTTAAAACAAATATTTATTAATTAAGACAAAAAAGCTATTTTAAATATTAAAAATACAAAAACATATAAAAAAGCCAAAACCAAAGCTACTAATTTTCTATTTAAAAGCCTTTTTAATAAATACAATATCGTTAAAATATATAAAATTATTTTAAAAAAATATATAAAATTTAAGACTATTTTTAATTTAATATATATTATTAAAATCCAGATTTTTATTTACAATAAAAATACTATTATTTGCTTTATTTAAAATAAATTTTGCAAATTTCAATATAAATTAATATTCGCTAATAAGTTTTATGCCGGCGCTTATAATAATAAAATTCTATTTCTTTGTTTTAGCCAAATTCTTCCTAATAATTATATTATTATAATTAATACTCTTATATTAATTAATGCTATAATAGAAATTTAAAAAAATTTAAAAATTTAAAAAGAAAAAATAGCGTATATTAATTATTAGCAATAAAAACTACGCTTTTGCCGCTAAAACCAGCAAGCGTTTTTAATAAAATAAAATTAATAAATTTAATTTTTACAATTTTTATAATAGCGCTTATTTTATTCGCAATTGCTTTAAGAAAAAGGCTATATTAATCTTTTTCCTTGCCAATTAATATTTAATTCGCAATTTTAAGCTTTTTTTTAAAATAAAGCTTTATAGTTATTGCTTCCGCTCCCGCTCCAATCTTTTAAAACGTTATTATTGCTTTTTTTGGCTATTGTTTCTTTTTTAAATAAATTTATTATAATAATGCCAAAAATAAAAAAAATAAAAAAAGGCTTGCTTTGCTAATAAATCCGATAAAAAATCCAATAGTTACGCTGCTAAAATTAATAATAATTTCAAAACTAATAATGCTGCCAAAATCCCATTTAATCCCGAAAAGAATAAGGAGATTGCTTATATTAGCCGTAAATTAATTAGTAAAGCTATTTCCTTTATTTGGGCTTTAAATATTAGCGCATTATTATATATATTTAATTGATACTTTTTTTTTAAATAATTGAAAAAAGAATGCTATTATATATTGTAAAAATTAATAAAAACATGCTGCAAGCTATTTATTAAAATATTATAAAAATCAAATATTTAAATAAATTGTTATTGCTTTTAAAAAATACGTTTTTTATTTCAAATTTTAAAATCAATTTAATTTTGGCCCGAAAATTATATACGGCTGATTTATTAATTTTTTTTAAAAAAAATTAAATTATTAGCGCTATTATAAATTATAAATTATAAATTATATTTAATAGAAGCTAAAAAATATAAAAGCTATATTTTTATTGTTAAAATAAACACTATCATAATTAATGCTTTTTTTATAATTCTTTTCCTTTTTTTAAAGCCTTTAAATGTTACGTTTTTTAAATTAAAAATTTATAATTTATAATATAGAAAACTTTGCTATTTTAATAATATTATAATTGGCAATATTTATAAAATTACTATATTGGTAAAGCTTATTAAAACCCCTTTTTTAGCTAATTATAAAGTCTATTAAATATATATTTTTATTAAATTTAAAAACTTTTTTCTAAAAAAAAATTATATAAAACCATTAAATTTGCATTTATTCAATTTAATATTATTAAAAAAATTTCCCGTTCTTTTTTATAAAAACCGGTATTTCCTATATATTATTAATAGTTTTATACGGAAAGTTTAAATTATTTTGTTAACCATTAAAAATAATATTATTCAAGCTTTTTAAAAATAGATTTTATAGACTAAAACTTAATTTGGAAAAGAAATTAAAGCAGCTTGTAATAATAATGCTTTTAAATTTTTTAAAGCAATTAAATAATAAATTTATATTAAAAAAATTAAAATACAATTTATTATAATAGCTTTGCGAAATAAGAAATTTAGCAATTAAAAGCTAATATTCGGGCTTTATTTAAAAAAAATAAAGCTATTATTAAAGTTTTGGAATAAAGCCGTTAAATATAATATTTATATTCGCAATTGCGCTTTTATTAGCCTAGTTATTAAAGGCTATGTTACCAGCTTTAAATTTTTTTAAAGCGGATTTTTATTTTCTATTAATAATATTAGGATATTTAAATTCCTATATGCTTTTTATTTTAATTTAAAAATTATTTTTATTTTTAAAAACCAATTATATTATAAGCTTATTAATATCGGTCGCTTTGGTATTTTTATACGATATTTTAATATTATTATAAAATAATTTAAAATTTATTTTACAGAATTAAAATATATGCATTATATAAATAAAATTGAAATTTGCAAATTTAAATTAGGATTAAAGCTTAATTTAAAAATCCGGGGAATTGTAAATAATTAGGGTATAATAATTAAACAGAAATAATAAAATTTTATAAGCAGGAAAAGGAAAGGCTTTAACGCCGAGCAATTAAATGCCGACGCTATAAAAAGGTTAAAGGCTATTAATAATAATTTTAATTTCTCGCTATAATATATATCGGATAATTTACTATAGTATAATATATTAAAAAAGCTATAATTTAATTTATTAAATAGGCTAATTTTTAATGCATTAAAAATATCGCGATATAATATATTAAAATCGCTATAATATAATATATTAAGAAAGCTATAATTTAATATATCCGGTATAGCGTAAAATACGCTAATTTTTCGCGCATTATAAATATTTTAAAATAATATACTAAAAATATTATAAAATATTATACCGGCTATAGCTATAACGGTCTTGGGCCGCAATAGCCAACCACGTGACCCCGAACCCCGGCCCGTGACCGGTTTAGTGCAAGCGACTAGCGCTAGCGCTTTTAATTTTTGCTTAAAGCTTTTTTAAAAAGCTTTTTGCTTTAATTTGTTTTTAATTTAATATATATTATTAATTTATATCCTGCCTTGCTATTTTATATAATTTTAAGCCTGCGCTATAATAATTATATCAAGTTTTTTCTTTTTCGATATTAAATAGCTTTAAAAACTCTGTATTTTTAAAGCCTTGCTTTTTATAAGCAATTTATTATCACGGCCAAAGCATTTTGGAACAAAAATACCAAGGTGGAAATACAATTAATTTTGAATTAACAAAGAAAAAACTAGCTATAAATGCGTAAAAAACCAGTAAATTATTTGCGCTAGCTATAGCCAAGGCCCTAGCCTTAATAATGGCTTTAAGCACCTATAAAGGCTATATAATGCCGATAGCGGTGCTATATAGCTATATTATACGCTGCTAGGCGCGTTTTAGCAATGCCCTATATTATATAATATTAGCCCGTTATATTATTCCTTCTTTTTAAAAACGTTAAGCCTTTGCCTTAGCTATTAAACTCCTTATTAGTATTATATACCATTAAAACCCAAGCTGCAAATCCCTTTACAATTAGCAATTTTTAAATTCCCGCGCGGATATTTACCCAAAATAGCCATTTTTGCTTTTTTGCTAAATAAAATAGGCGGCGAAATTTGGGCTGCAGCAATTTAAATTTGGCAATATATTTTTGCTTGCGTATTACGCTTATTTAAGCTTATTTAATTGTTTTTATATAAAACAATTTGCTGGTCCGGCTTTTTAATAATATATTATATAAAATATTAATAAAATAAGGGTAATATAATTCAATTAAATTAAAATACCTTAAAATAAAATAAAAATTCCTAATATTATAATTAAATAATTAAATAAACTAAATATAATAAGCATTATATTGCAATAATATAGCTAAAAATAATAAATAACCCCAATGCTTTTAAATTAATATAATTGGCTTTTTAAAGCAATTTATTTAATTTAATATAAATGGCTTTGCAAAGCAAGTTTTTTATTAGCTTTTTAAACCTTAAAAAATAAGCTTATTTTTAATTGTCTAAGGCAGCAAGATTTTCAATAATTAAACGGGGCTTTTAAATTGGCTTATTATAGCCAATTTATTTAATAAAAAGTTTCTGCCCAAAAAATCCGTTTTTAATTTGCTTTTGCTATTTATTAATAATTTTTCTAATTTATTATTTAGTTTAATTATTTTTATTAAAAATAGCTGGGTGCTATTAATTTATAGTTTATTAAAAAGGAAATAAATTATTATAAATATATTTAAATATATTTAAATATATTTAAATATATTTAAATAAAATATATTATAAATATATTCAAAAATATTTAAACGGTAATTATAAAATTTTATAATCTTGGTAGTTTTATATTTTATATATTTTTAATTTAATAAGCGGCTAGGGCGGTCTATTTTAATATTTCTTAAATTTAACCAAATTTTATTATTAATTTTAAATGCCGTAGCCTGCCAATAATGCTTATTTGCTTAATTTTCCTAAATCTGCTAAATACTTGCAAAATTAAATTAAGCCTATTTTTAAAACCTTTTTAGCTTAATTATAATTGTAGCAATTTTATTGATTTTTGAATGGGGGTTATTTAAAATAATAAAAAGCTTAAATTAAAATAATTTAAAATTATAGCCGTATATTATAAAAAACAAATTTATACCAATGCTTTTTATTATATAAATATTTAGCAATAGCTAAGCTATTAGCAAAAGCAAAGCCTAATTGTTTTATTTATAATTAATAAATATTTATAAAAATGCTTTAATTTTAGTATTTATTTATTTAATTAAGCTATTTATTTCTGGATTAAAAAAATTAATAGCAAATATTTGATATTTACTAGCTTATAAATAATAGCCCAAAAACAATTAATAAAGGCGCTTTTATAATTTAAAATAATATTTATTGAAAAGCTATAAAAAACAGAATTAAAAACCAATTAATAAAAGCTTTTATAATAATATTCTTATTTAAATAGTTTATTATAATTATAATATTTAAATAATTATTATTTTTAAATAGCTTTATTATAAAATTAATTAAAATTCTAAATTAAATACGGTTTAAAATAAGCAAAAGCTTTAAATAATTATATTTACTATTATATTAAACTATAATATACCAGTAAGCATTAAATATTTAAATGTATATTAAGCCAAAATTTTGCTTTATAATAATATTATAAATGTAATTTTAGCTTGGATAGCCGCAAATTAATTTATTATAATTTTATTAAATAATTATTATTTATAATTCTTTTTAGCATAATATTTATAAATAATAACCGTTTCTATAAATAATATATTGCTGACCATTTAAATTTAAATTGCTAAAAAATAAAAATATTTTTTATTTCGGCAAAATCCTATGCATATTTTTACCATTTTGCCAATAAAGCAAAAGGTTTTTAAAATCGGTATAAATAAAATTAATTTAATTATTTTTAAATATTTTAATAAACGCTTTATTTTAAAGCTTTTCAATTAATAGTATATTATTTTTATTATTATTAATTATTAAAATCTAATTTTCTTTTTTTAAATATATAAAAATTCAATTAAAAATCATTTAATTAAAAATTGTATTGGTAAATAAAATAATAATTATTTTTCAAATTAGGCATATTTTAATTGCGCCTAAATAATATATTGGTAATTTTATTTTATTTTTTAGGTTGGTATATAATAATAAAATTATAGCCAAAAAAATAAGGCCTAATATATTTGGTATTTTAAAAAATAATTAGCGGTTATAAAATATTTTAAATTTTTATAATTGGTGCAAATTTAAAAAAAAAACTTTTGTATTATATAAAAATTTATTGCAAACTTTTTTAAATTTTAAATAATAGCCAATATTCTTTTATTATAAATAAAATAATTTCATTTAGCTAATAATATCTTTTTCAAAAAAATTAAATAGGCTAAAATAAACTATTTTTTAGAAATTTGGAATAAAATACCATTTATGCTATAATTAAAAGCATTTATTTTAAAATATATTTTTAATTTAAAATTAAATAAATATAATATTAATGCTAAAGCAAATTTTTCTTTAATTGGTAAAAAGCGTTTTTAGTTTTTTTAAACTAAATAATCTTTTTTTAATTAGCTAGATAAAAGGCAGCATTAGCTTAAAATAATTTTAAATAAATTTTTAGTAAAAATTGGCAAAATTAAAAAAACCTTAAATACCTTTCAGCGTAATAAGGATTTTTTATTTTTGTATAATTTTTATTTTTATTAATTTTATATTAATTTTATATTAATTTTATATTAATTTTATATTAATTTTATATTAATTTTATATTAATTTTATATTAATTTTATATTAATTTTATATTAATTTTATATTAATTTTATATTAATTTTGCCAAATATATTACTATTAAAAGCTGCTTTAATAATAAAATTTAAATGGCGTATTAATTTAAGTTTAAATTTGCATTTATTTATATTTATTTAAAAGCCAGCTTTTTTAAAATAATTTAAAATAATATTAATATACTTGCAATATTTTGCTAATATATTATTTATAAAAATTAAAATATTATTAATATAAGCAAAATATTATTACTATAAGCAAAATAAAATTCGTTTAAATAATTTTATAAATACCAATTTATATATTTTCAAGATATATTTAAAATATGTGCCAAATTAAATAAAATAACCAATTATTTTAAAACAACCGTAATAAATATAAAAACCTATTAACCATTTATTATTTTTATAAATACAAATTTGGTAAAAAGCGGCAATAATATTTAGCTTGGTATATTATTTTGCTTTATTAATATTTTATAAAATTCTATAAATTAATAGCAAAAAATAGATTTTTTTTAAATAATATAATTTGAAATATAATAATTGCAGCAAAACTATAAATTTCTTTTAGGCTTTTTAATAAATAAGCTATTAATGCAAATAAAATTCTTATTTAAATTTTTTATTAGCGTTTTATAAAAAATTGGCAATTTATTATAATTTATATTATATAGCGGTTTTTAAAGCATATCGGGCTTTTTTTTATTGGCCAGCTTTAATTTAATTATATAATTAATGCCAAATTTATATAAAAATATCAGCTTATTAGCTAGCCTTTAATTAAAAACCTTTAAATAATTACAAAAATATTTAAAAAGCTTTTTATAAAAGTTTAAATGCTTTTTAATTTACAATGCTTTATACATTTAATTTTATTTATATTATATTTATAATTTTATTGTTTTAATTACCAAAAAATCCCAATATTATAATTGGTTAAAAAACTACATTAAAAATAAAGCTTTCGAATAAATTTAAAATAAATTATATTATAAAATAAATAGCTATTATTAATAAAAATATAAGCAAAATAAGCTTTATTAATAATAATTAATATTATAAACGAATGTGCTATAAATACTTTATTATTCTTTTTTACTATAATTTCTTTTTATAATATATTTTGATTTATAATTTTAAATTAAAGCTATAGGTTTTTTTAATTTCTTATTAATAAAAGCAAAAGCAGTTTCTTTGCATTTATTATATTATTGCTATTTTTTTAAAAATATCAATTAAAATACTAAATAAAATATTAAGCCGGCTTTAGTTTACAATTATTTTGCTTATAATTTTATAGCCTATGATTAATTAAATATAGCTTCAATAATTTATTTAGCCTATTTGGCTTTTTTAATAGCATTGGTTATAACTTAATTTATAGCATTTAAATTGCAAATTTTATTAAAAAAAGCAAAGGCATTAAAAAAATACGCCAATAATGGCAATAAAAAATCTGTATTTTTAATATTTATTGCAATAAATTAAAAATAATTAATATAACTAAAATAATTTATTTTAATAGGGTTAATAATAGCAAAAGCTCAAATTATATTATTATTAAATTTGGCAAACAAATATTAAATTTTGGTGCTATTAGCTATTAAACTTTACTTATTAGCAATTATTGATAATTGGTTAAAACAATTAATAAATAAGGCAAATATTTACCCATTCTTTTGCTTAAAGCCAAAAAAGGCAATTATAGCCTTTTTATTTTTATTTTTATTAAAATATATAAAATTTATTTTTTCAAAAAAAACCAACAATAATTTCGTTCATAATATTTGTTTTCAATTTATAATTAATTTATAATTAATTTATATAATAGCCTTATTCTTAATTTATAACTATAAATAATTAAAGCGGTATTTGGAAATTTGATTAATAAAATTAATAGCCAGCTTAGCCTTTGCCAATTATTGCTAATAAGGGTATTTGGACTTATTATAATTATTAAATATCGGCATTTTAATTTTGGTTAATATTTATAATATAGTAAAAGCATTAAATATTAGGGTTTAGGCTTAAAAGGCGGTTTAAGCTTGCTGGAATAAAATATATAAATTAATATTATTTTGGCAAATTGTTTAAAATTAGCCGGCCATTTTTTACAGCCTTTTAAAAATCTGCTAGAAATTAAAAAGCTGCTAATACTAATTATTATTTTAAATAAAAGCGGCCTAAGCAGCTTTTTTATATATAAATAAAATATACAATAAGATATATGCAAAATTTTATATAATAGCAATAAATATTATTCGGAATTATAAAATTTAATATGTAATATAAAATAGCAAATTTAAAATAATATTATATCTAAAATATTTTAAAATAAAGATATTAAGGTAAAAACATAATTAATTTTGAATTTAATGAAAAGAAATTAATTATAAATGCATAAAAAACCAGTAAATCGTTTACGCTAATTATAACCAGGGCCCTAGCCCTAATACAAGCTTAATTTACCAGCTATGCATTATTTTGCAGCACCCTTATTTACGCAATATTTCTTTGGCTACTTTAATAGCTATTTTAATTTTAGAAAATTTTAACCCTAAAGCTAAAAATCTTATGCAATTTAAAAATGCCTTAAGCCTAATCCTAATCCCGATTTTAATTATAATTAATAAATTGCGCAATAATAATAATGCTTAATTATTGCGCATTTCCTAAAAATAAATTAAAAATCTTGTTTAAATAATTGCGACTTTTAATAAATAAATTAATAATATAATTTAAATTATTATAATTAAACGCGCAAATACTATTAATAATAATAATATTGCCAGCCCTTGCCTTATATATAGCGAGTTTTATATTAAAAATAAATAAAAATTACAATCGCGCGATTATTCCCGCTATTTTAAAGATTATTATAATAAGCATTGCATTTTTTAAGCCCTATTTAAAAATATCAACCTTTTTTTATTTTTTTTAAATCCCAAATTCAGCAATAATCCCAAATTTAGCAATAACTCCAATTTCAATTTTAAATCCAATAATTGCAAAATATATATTAAAGCTTTTTAATTTAAAAAATCTGGCTAATAGCAAAAGTTCTAAATTCCAGTATTAAATAATTGCTATTAAAAATAATCTTATTTTAAATTATATTTTTTATTCAAAATTTCGCGTATAATATATATTTAAAATTATTGCATTAGTATAGTTAAATAAGCTTTTTAAAGCCGCTATTATTTAAAACAAAACCCACTTACTAATTGGCGCCAAATAATTAAAATTCTCAAAGTATATATAAATAGCTTAATTAAAAAGGCTGATATTTTAAAAGATTATATAAAATATAAAATAGGTAATAAAAAATATTTAGCAAAGTTTTTAGCAATTTTCACTATAATATATAGCTGGCTAAAATATTTAATAAAAATATTCTCGCTAATTTATATTGCAAATTATCTTTTAAATTAAGATTAGCTATAATTTTTACTATTTATAATTATAAAAGCTTAAAAAAATCAAAATATTATACTATAATCTTTATTACGGCATGCTTATTCAAAACAATATTATTAATATTTTTAAAAACGCCTTTTTAAATAAAAATAATAAAGAATTCCGTGAAAAATATAATAAAGTTTTTTTATTTAGGCTTTAAAAAACAATTGATAACCGTTTTAATTATAAAAAAAAGCTTTTTAAAAAATGAAAAGCTAAATAAAATTGCAATATAAAAAAATTTACCTGCTTTATTTATTATAAAATAAATTATATTATAAAGAAATATTTTAATAAAAAAATTTAAAAAAAAAGAATTTAATTAAATTAAAAGAAAAGAATTAAATTAAATTAATATTTATATCAAAATTAAAAATAAATTAAAAAACAATTGGACCTAAAAAAACTCTCTAAATTAGCTATTGCTTAAATTCATTAATTTATTATTTTTAAATATTAGTCGGCTAATCAATAAAAGTTATTTTATTATTTACTATATTTTAAAAAATAATAATTTATAAATTAATGCATTTATTAATAATAAAGCGCAAGTGTTTTGCATTATAAATATTTATATGATTAAAACTTTAGTTTTTAAAAATCTCCCGCTAATTCCTTTAAAAAAACCCATTCCTATTTAGAAATATAATAGAAAAAACAAAAACCCTATCCATTATATTATATATCCGGATTTTCAAATTTAAAGCAAAATATTTAAAAAAACATTATATTTAATAACCAATTTAGGCTTTTATAAATTTCTTATTAAATTCAAATATCAAAAAAAGCAAAATATATCATTTAATTTTAAAAATTAATGCCTTTAATAGCCGGATAATTCTTTAACCCAAAAAAAAACCTAATACTAAAAATAAAAAAAACTCTGCTATTAAAAAAATTAGAAAAGCCTTAGCTATATGTTTTTTAATATCCAATATATTCAAAAATAAAAATTCCAACCTATTAATATCGGAATAGATTTCAAAAACCCTTTTTATATATAAATTAGCCATAAAAAAAGCTATAAGTATTATAAATTAAACATTTGCTAATAAAATGCTTAAATTATTACCAAAGCCTAAAAAAATAAAATTCTTATTAAATTTACCTATAAAGCTTTTCTAAATTAGCGGCGCAAAAATATAGCAAAATTTTAAAAAGCTTAAAAAAATTGCATAAATTTATTTTGTATATAAAATAAGCAAAGTTTTAAAAATTAAAAACAATTTAAATAAATTAGATATTTTTAATAATAATAAATAGCTAAATTAAAAGCTTTCCAAATATTTTCAAAAAGGCTTTAAATTTTATTTTTTTAAAAAAATTCCAATACCCCACTAAAGCATAGTCCATATAATATTCAAATCAAGCTAAAAGCTCCAAACAATAGCTTTGGCTATTTTCTATTATATACTATATTAAAAGAAAACTTAAATATTATAAGAAATTATTTAAAAAGCTGCCTATATAAAGGATTTATTAAAACCAGCCTTTTTCCATTTATAACCCCTATTTTATTTATTAAAAAACCAAATAAAAGCCTTTATTTTTATATTAATTATAAAAAGCTAAATAAATTTATAAAAAAAACCGCTATCCGCTCCCGCTTTTTAATAAAATTCTTTTTAAATTTAGCAAAGCAAAATACTTTATTAAGCTAAATATTTATCAAGCCTTTTATTGTATTTAAATGAATAAAACTTTTAAATGCTTTATAATATTTTATACCCATTATAATATATAGCAATAAACAATATTATTATTTAAATTAATTAATAAACCAGCTATTTTTTAAAAATATATTAATAACTTATTTTTTAATTTATTAAATAAATATTATATTGCATTTACTAATAATATACTAATTTATTTAAACATTCTTAAATAATATAAAAAAATACTAAAAGAATCCTTACTCGTTTAAAAGCTATTAGCCTGCAAATTAATATTAAAAAATACAAATTTTTAATTATAAAAACCAAATATTTAGAACATATTATTTTCATAAAAAATATCTGGATTAATCCTGGCAAAATTAAAACCATTCAAAATTAAAAACATCCTAAAACAAATCCAATTATTTCTCGATTTTTATAATTTCTGTTAAATATTTATTAAAAATTACAATTGAATTGCAAAACCCTTAAATCAATTTACCAAAAAAAACCCATATTTAAAATTGGTTATTTTCATATAAACAAGCATTTAAAATATTAAAAGCTGCGCTAATATTAGCTTTATTATTGGCCAATTTCAATATTAAATACAAATTGAAGCTTAAAACAGATAATTTTAATAATATATATACTAGCGTATTTTTTTAAAAATACCTAAATGGCCTTTGGCATTTTATAGCCTATTAATTTAAAACCATAAATAAATATTAGCTAAATAATAGCATTTATAATAAAAGATTACTAGCTATAATTCTAGCCTTTATAAACTAGTATATTTATTTAATTAGCGCAAAATAAAAAATCCAAATAATTAGCAATTATAAAATTATAAAATAATTTATAATTATAAAAACATTAAATACCAAGCAAGCCAAATAATAAAAAATGGTTTTAAAATATTATTTTAAAATTAAATATAAGCCAGGCATTATTAATTATGCAAATCCTTTTATTAAAAAAAACCAAAAAATAAAATAAGCAATAGCTTTTAAAATACTTTATAAAAATTATATTATACTTTTTTAAAAGATATTAAATCCCAAAACTATTTAAAATTTATAATTGGATATTATTGCCTTTTTAAATTTAATTAATATAATTTAAATCAATTTAATTAATAAGCTATTTAAAATCAATTAAAAAGCCGGCAAAACTCTAAAAAAAAGCTAATCCCGCTAAATTTAATATAAAAAATAGCTTAATATTCAAAAATAAAAAATTAATTATACCCGCTTAAAAATCCTATATATAAAATTAATCGTTAAAATTTATAATATAATTTAAACTATTTATTTTAAAAAAAACAAAATAAAAGAATTGCTTAAAAAATAATATTAATAGCCTAATTAATTAAAAATTGCAATCGCTATATTAAAAACTGCAAATAATGCGCTAAAGCAAAAACTCCGAAAAACAAATTTTTTAAATTGCTTAATTTCTTTTTAGCACCCAATTAATTATAGTAATATATAATGGTAAATTTCTATAAAATATCCAAAAATATAAAAGGCTATAATATAATTATAATTATAATTTATAACTCAATAAAAAAATCATTTTTATTCCTTATTATAGAATAATTAATACCAGGAAACTAGCAGAATTCTTTTATTTTATAATTTACAAAATTTATAAAGCTTTTAAATTAATTATATTAAATAAAGGCTTTTAATTTATTTTTAATTTTTAAAAAAATTCCTA
Organism: Cyclaneusma minus; assembly: GCA_037179335.1. Lineage (NCBI taxonomy): Eukaryota > Fungi > Ascomycota > Leotiomycetes > Marthamycetales > Marthamycetaceae > Cyclaneusma > Cyclaneusma minus. The sequence goes on from JAKZHN010000010.1 coordinate 1,027,962, forward strand.
TATATTTTAAAAATTGTAATCTATTTATTTCCAATTTATAATCCGCTAATAAATAATTGAATTAAAATTAAAAACGCTATTTTTAATATGCAATTCATATTTTTTTATAATTAGTTTTAAAATAATTGGCCGCAATAGCTATTATTTATAAATATTGCAACTGCAATATTATTTTAAAAATTAACCGGAATATATTTTATTAAAATTAAAATAGGGTATAAGTCTAAAATAATATTTAATTGGGCAATATCGGAATTAGCCAATATTTTTTAAGCTTTAAATTAAGCAAATATTCTAATCAAATAATATTAAATCCGAAAATATTAAAAAAATGCTAAAAACGCTATATAAATAGTTTAGTAATTATAAATTATTTAAGCCAATAAAAAAAGGAAAATTTAATATTGAAAATTATTTTTATATGATTATAAAGAATTGGATAATTTTATATTTAAATAGAAAATTAAATAATAAAATAGCCGGCTTACAATATATCATTTAAAAAAAACGCATTTAAATTGGATTTTTTAAAGTAAATATTTACCCAATTATAAATTTTAATAAATTTTAACTAGCCGCAAATAATTTTGTACCACATTAAAATTCTTAATTAAAATTTTCAAATAATATTAATAGAAAAGTAAAATATAGAATTTTCAATTTTTTCAATTTTAAGCTATATTATAAAATCCTGCATTATAAACTAAATTAGAAACCCTATTATAACCTTAATATAAAATAATATCTATATAAAAATTTTAAATATTGCCTAATTAAATTAAACAAGATTAAATTAAATATTTTAATAAATTAGGCCTTTTATATAAATTACCAAAATAAAACGCTAGAAATAAAATAATAAAAGTAAATAATAAAAAAAATCATTTATTTAAAAAAATGATATAAAAGCTTAAAAAGAGCTTTTTTGCAAAAGGGATATTATAATAGCTCCAAGCTGCAATAGCCAGCTATATAACCTTAAATCCCGGCCCGTAATCGGTCCGGCGTAAGCAATTAGCGCTAGTATTTCCAATTTCTGCTTAAAGCTTTTTTAAAAAGCTCCTCGCCCTAAACCTCTTTTTTTTTAATTTAATATACACTATTAACCTATGCTTTACCTTGCCGTTTTATATAATTTTAGGCCCGCGCTATAATAATAGCTAAAGATATACCAATATTTATATTAATTCCTATAATATTAAACGTTTTAATAGCTTCGCCTCCCGCCAATTTTATTAATAATTTTAATAATTTAAACTGGTTAGACTCCAAGCCTAAAAAATAATTGAAGCCTAATAGAAAATTAAAAATATTGCCTAAAAACAAATTATTTAAAAGCTCTTTTTAATTCCTTGCATAAAAATTCCCGCTTTTCTTCTAATAAGCAATTATATTAAAATTAATAATAATGTCAGACAAGGCCAAAAAGGGTGCCCTACGGGCACCCTATAAGGCATATACGCTAAAGGTGCGCAAAAGGAGAGCATTGTTTATTAAGAAAGCTAAGCAAAACTTTTAGCGTATAATATTTAGGCGCTGCTATTTTTATTTAAAAAAGACAATAGCTATTCTTTATATCTAAGAAATATATTTAATATATTTTATTTGCCAATTTATTTTTAATTATTATAACAAAATAGCCGCTTTTATTTTAAAAAGCAATAATTTAGCAAAATAATAATTATTTAATTTATTAGCTATAAATCCGGCAATAATTTTATTTATAATAACTTTATTAAAAGCCTTAAAAAACAATTTTGCACAATTTTAAAAAAGCTTAATATAAATAGCAATATTGGTAGAATTTATAAGCTCAATTAAAAAACCGCATTTAATAAAGGCAATAATATATTTATTAATAATACTAATAAACGCGCCGCCAATATTAATACTTAAAGCGCCCCAGCCGAAAATATAGGCACGCCGTATAAAAGCAAAATTAATTAAGCTCCCGCTTTTAGCTTAACTTAAAGCCAAATAAATTTCAATTTCAATAATAAGCAATTAATTACTAAAAACCCTTATATATTTAAAAATCCTTATATATTAAATATTAAGCTATATTATATATACAATATATATAAATATTATAAATAATTTAATTGCCTATAAAATTATTTTAATATGCAATTTAAAATGTTTTCTTTGAAAAATAATATAGTTTATATTTATTATGCCTTAATTATGCTTAAAAGTTATATATATATATATTATATACTAATACTATTAAATAAATTATGAATTAAAAACAAAATTATAAAAAAAATTATAAATTTAATACCAAATGCAATAAATATAAAATAACAATATATAATATATATATTAAACCAATTTGCTAAAAAGGCTTAAAAAAAAGAAAACATAATTTTATTGAAAAATAAAAATTTTACTTTTTTATATAAAAAACATATTTTTTATATTTTTTAATAATTAATATATTCTTAAGCTTTATAATAATACTAAATAAAATTTTATCTTTTGATAAAGCAATTAATTATAAATTAATATATAATATATATTTAATATAATCGAAAATATTAAATGCAAAAATAAGCCCAATTTTTAATTTAAAGTTAAAAATATATTTAATATAAATAATTTAAAAAAGCAATATAATAACTATAAAAAATTATAAAATCCATATAATAATTTAATATTAACCCAATTATAAAAGCAAAAAGAACGGCTATTATTAAAAGAAAAGCTAGCAATGCGGTTAAAATTAATATTGGCTTTTTTTATACTTTAATTTTAATTTTAATAATTATAGCCTAGCTAATTATATTTATTAAAAGAATTATTATTAAAAATCTAAATATAAAGCCTATAAATATAAATACCCTAGCGGTGAAATATATATTTTAAATAATAAGAATTTTGGCGGCCGCAAAAAAAGAAGGCCAATTATATAAAAATAGCTTTAATTATAATTAAAATTATAATAATTATAATTTAAATAAATATAATTAAAGCCTCTTTATAAAAGCTATAAATAAAATCCCTAAGTTTATAAATTATAAATATAAATATAATAATTAAAAAAGAAAAATTACTAATAATTGCCTAATTTAATAATTTTCTTATAAAATAAAAGCTTATAATAATTATTTATTAATTGTATTTAATATTTAAAATATAAGTTTTGTTCTTATTCTTATTAATAATAAATTAAATAAAAGTTTTATATTATTAATATTTATAAAAAATAAAAATAAATTAATGCATATATATAATATTTACAAATTTGCTTTTTTAATAAAATTTTTAATAATAAAAATAATATAAAAAGTTGAAATATTAAAATATACAAAATATTTATATATTTATATAATTTGCTTTTAAATATATTTTAATTTAAATAAATTAAAAAAGCTAGGCATAATAATTTATATTTTAAATATAATAAATCGGAAATTATTATATATAAACTATTTTATATATAAAAGCTAAAACTATAATATTAAATTATATAAAATAATATTTAGCAAAATAAAAAAAAGCTAATATATTATTTATATATTTCAATTAAAATTATATTATAAAAATTAAGATAAATTTATTTTATTAATTTATTTATAAATTATTTCAAAAATAGCTAATTATATTAAAAACTTATTTTAATAATATATTAATAAAAGATCAAATTTATAATTAAAACGCCTAATAAAAGCTTTTATATTATTTATATTTAAAAGAAACTTATATTTATATATTAATTATAAAAACTTAAATAATATTATTATTAAAGAGATTTGCCTATTTTTTTTAATTAATAAATTTTTAATTAAATTAGAAAAAACCAAAATCTTTATTAAATTAAATTTTAAAAATTTATATTAGAAAATTTATATATAAAGGAAAAAAAAAATAGTATTTCGTATAAAATATAGCTATTTTAAATATTTAATAATACTATTTAAATTAATAAATATATTAGCTATATTTTGAGCCTGTATAATTTTTTTAAATGTTATTATAATAATTTATTTTAATAATATTTTAATTTATTTAAAAAAGTTTAATAAATATAATAAATATATACAAATTATGTTTAAAAAACTATAAAAACATTTTTTTATATAAAAAGAATCAAATATAAATTTTAAATAAATAAAATTTTATTTTTAGGCTTTATAATAAAAAATAATAATATATATATAAACCCGGAAAAACTATGCATTATTTAAAAATAGCCTATGTTAATTATATATATAAAATTGCAATTATTTTTAAAATATAATAAAATTATATTATTTATATTTAACCTGCTTATTAGCAATATAAATAGCAAAAACAAGGCTTATTTAAATAGCTTTTAAAAATATATTTATAAGTAAGCTAATATTGTAATATTTTAATTTTATAAAGTATTTGCAAATTTTAAAGCAATTTAAAAATTTAAATAATTTAATTTATTATTATTAATATTTAATAGCCTTTTAATTTTATAAATTAATTAATATTAAGTTACTTATAATTATAAAACAAATTTAATATTAGAAGCAATATATTAAACATATGAATTATAAAATTTAAATATTTTTAAATTATAATAATTTGCATTATTTTATAAATATAAAAAGATTTAATAAATATTAAATAAAATAGGCTATAAAATTAAAATACTATAATTTTAGTATTAAATACATTGCAAGAATTAAAAATCCCGCTAATTCTTTTTTTATAAATTAAATTATAAAGAAACAATAAAAAATACTTAAGCAAAAACATTAAAAAATGATATTATAATAAAAGCTTTGTTATTTATTTAATTATATATTAAATATATAATTCTTAAAAGATATAGCTGCTTTTATAAATCTAGTAAGTATATTTGAATTAAAATTATTAAATTAGAAAATTAATATTATACGCTTTATTTATATATTATAAATACAAATTTCCAAGCAAAAACTTATATTTTATTTAAGCTATAAAAATTTAAAAGCCGAAATAATTAAAGCAAGCTTTATAATTATTTTTAAAAAATAAAAAAAATAAAAAAAATATAATAAAAAAATAAAATTAATTTATATTATATAAAAATAAATAATCATAATTTAAAAATAATATATTATATAAAAAAAAACAAATTATATATTTCTGCGGTAAATATATTATATACTAAATTTTTATATATTTATTATAATAGCAAATTAGCAAGCTATTTTAAAATATAGTAAATATTAATATTAATTTATTATAAATATTATTAGTCGGGTATAAACATAAAATTATAAAATTATATATATAATTATTATATTTATTAATAAAATAAAATTTGCTAATATATATTTTAAAATTAGCTATAATTTTTATTTTTAGCTAATAAATCATAAATATATTTATTATAAAATTTTATTATAAGCTTATTAAAATTATAATATATAAGCAAAATATATAATATTATTTTAATAATAAAAAATTATTATATTAAAATTGCGTAATTTATATATATAATTAAAAATATTAATATATAATTTCTAATAAAATTATTTTTTAATAAAATTATTTATTTTATAAGAATTTTAAAATTATTATATTTAATTATAATTTAGTATTTATTAATATATTATAAAAAGCCTTTTATTATAAATTCTATATAATATATAAATATAATATTATATTTTACCTTTAAATAAATAAATAAATAAAGCGAATAAATTAAATTCTAACAGCTTATATATATTATTATTGCAATAATAAGATGATAAATTAGGCAATTTAATTAATTATAGCAAAATTTGCCTATAATAACGCAAAGTAAAACATATTAAAAAAAAAACCTTTTTTATAATATATAAATATTATTTATAAATTAATGTAGTTTTTTTATATAATTTATAAAAATTAAAATATTTAATATAAGAAATCAAAAAATATATATAATATAATTAACATATATTATTATCAAAATTGGAAAAATACTATTAATAAATATATAAAAACATATATAAAAACATATAAAGCTATAAATTTTAATAAAGGAAATTAGGTTTTTTTATTTACTAAAAATATATGCTCTAAAATTAAAAAAATAGCAAAAATAGTATAAGCCCTTTTTTTATTATTAAAAAAAATAAAAGCCCAAGCTTATTATTTAAAATTCCTATTTAAATTTTAATTAAAAAACTTATATAATACTATTTATATTAGCCTTTTAAAATCCGCTAAAATACCGCAAAATAGCGTATATAAATTATGCTTTATAAATTTTAAAAAGCTTAAAAACAATTAAAAATTATAAAATTATAAAAATTATAATATATATAAAAAACGGTTAATTTATATTTTGCATATATTAAAAAGGCTAAAATTAAAATTAGGACCAAATATTGGCTTAAAGAATTTTTAAAAATACCCTAATAATTTTAAGCAAATTTATTAAAACAATATTAAAATTAAATTATAATAATAGCGGGAAAATTATCAAAAAAACGCAAGCATTAAAAACAAATACCAAAAAGCTAGCTTTAGCCTTATATTTGGATAAAAAAACATTTAATTATACGCAATATTAAGCAAAAGCAAAAATAAAAATATTTAAAATATAAAAATATAAATTTAATTATTTTTTTATTTTTTAAATTAAATCAAATAAAATTATATTTTATAAAAAATTAAATTAAAAAATTAAAAAATAGATAATAAGCTTAATTTAATTAAAAATTATAAAATGGGCAAATAAAAATTATAAATTTTGTATATTATATAAAATAAGTTTAATTAAAAAACTTAAAGAATTATAATTTTTATATTTTATATTATATTATTAAAAATCCGACTTTTTTTTATATTAAATAAAATATTATTAAAAAATTTAATTAATTTATATCCTAATTAAATATATATAAAAGAAATTAAAAAAATTTGTTCAATAATACCAAATATTAATTATGATATATATTAAAATACAAATTGCAAAAATAATTTTAATTAAGGCTATTATTGCAATTATAATATTTTTTGAATATATTGTATATTTTATATTTTAAAAAAGCACAAATTTTAAAACGAAAATAAATCCCAGCAGGCTTTATATTATTTTTTAATTGGGTTAATTTATTATTATAATTAATGCATTAATTTTAAAAAAAAGCCTAAATCTTAATATAATAATGGTAATAAAATATAAAGGTATTATAAATTGCATTAAATAAGGAAGTTTAAATAATAAAAATTTATAAAATAATAAATTAATTAATAAAAAGAGGATATATATATATAAATTTATTATATAATAAAAAGGCTTATAATTACCGCAATAATAATTGTATTTAAAATTATTTGCAGCCTAATTATAAATATTAAAGATTTTATACTATATATATATATATATATATAGCAAATATAAATGCAAATTTAAAATATAAATGCAGGCTTAATAAAAGTGCAATTTAAATTTTATAATAAAACCGCAAATTTAATACCATTATTATAATTATAATTAAAATTTTTATTATGCAAGGCTTAAAATAAGCCGCCGCCAAAATTTTGCATTTTGCAATTAAAAATATTAAGGGCTATAATATTAAAATTAAAAAAAAGGGCTTAATTTCCGCTAAAAAAATATATATTAAAAAACCTGTATAAAATAATAATAAAAAAGAATTTAATAAAAATAGAAAAACCGGCTGTATATAAATAAAGCTTTAATAAAGGCTAATATAATTGCTATAATAAAAGAAAAATTAAAAAAAAAACCCTTAAAATTTGCTACAAAATTTGCTAAAAAAATAAAAAAAAAAGCAATTAAAAATTAATATATCATTATTGCAAAAGATGCATAATCTATATTCAAAAAAAGGCGCAAAAAATTAAAAAAATCTTAAAATCAATTATTTAAAATAAGCCGCTATTATATTAATTTTACGGTATTTATAATATATATATATATATATATATATATAAATGGAAAAAATATATATAAGCTAATAAAAATAATAGAACCCTAATACATTTTAATATAAAATAATTATAATTAAAATAATTAAAATAATTAAAATAATTAAAATAATTAAAATAATTAAAATAATTAAAATAATTAAAATAATTAAAATAATTAAAATAATTAAAATAATTAAATAAAAGCATAAAATTAACCAATAATAAATAGCATAAGCTATATATTAAAATAAAACTTTTAAAAATTAGACAAAACTAAATTTGAAAATAATTATTAATAATAGCAAATTAATAAAAGCTTACCAATTTACGCGGCCAAAATAAAAAACCGAAATTAATAACCAAAATTAAATATTAAATTATTAAAAATCAAAAATTCGTATTTGAAAGCTTTGGGATTTAAAGCTATAAAAAAGGGATAATTATTATATAAGGCTAAAAAAATGCTTTATAAATATTTTATAAAATATATATATTAAAGGTATATAAAAAAAGCATTGCTTATTAAAAAATCTAAGCAAGGCTTTTAGCGCATAATATTTAGGCGCTGCCATTCTTATTTAAAAAAGGCAGCGCCTATTTTTTATAGCTAAGAAATATATATAACGCAACCTATTTGCTAATTTATTTTTGACCATTATAATAAATAATAATGCTATTCCGGACCTTTTTAAAAATTTTGCTTTTTTTAGTTCTCTTTTTTTTGCAAATAATATTTTGGCTTTTAAGGCTAAGCTATATTTTATAAAAACTAATGCCAAATAATAAAGGGGAAAAAATAATTTTAAAGCTGCTAGCTATAATATAAAACTTTGCAAAATTATTTAAATTATAATTGCGTATATTGGTTATAATATTAATAATATTTAAAAAATTATAATTTTAATTATAATTTTTTTTCCAATAATCAAAATTTGCAAAATTATGATTTTTTAATTTTATAAAAAAGCTATTAATTTTAAAAACCTATATTATAAATAATAAAAGTTTGCTATAATTAAAAAGCTAAAATTCTTAATGCAAAATAGAATATAAAAATATATTAAAAATCTAAAAAAAGCAAATTTAATTTTTACCAAATAGGTATATATTATTAAAATCAAAATTAATAAAATTAGTAAACGATTTAAAGCTTGGTTAATAGCCTAAAGCTTTAGCTAGATATTTGGCAAAAATTATACCAATATTTTTGCCCCAATTATTTATATGGATTTTCTTCTTATTACTTTTTAAAAGAATTTTAAATATAAATAATTTATTATTAAAAACGCCTTTATTAAAATCAAAATAATTTTTAATTTTTTTTTAATTTTTTTTAAAAATGTATTATCCCATTAAATTATATTTTCCAGATTTTTAAAAATTTGTACAATTTAAAATAAGCAGTTGGAAATTGGAATTTGCTTATAAAAAATTAAAGCAATAGGGTTTTATTTAAAGCTTTATAAATTCTTATATTTATAAATATTTAAAATATAGTATTATTTTTTTGGTATATATTAACAATATTATTACAGCCGCTTATAGCAAAAAAAAAGCTTGTTTAATTTTTCTTAATTTTGTTTTAATCTAAAGCTAAAAATTTAGGAAAATCTTTTAAAATTTTTGGTATAAAAATAAAAATAAAACCGAAAGACCAAAACCCTTTATTTTAATTAAAAATGATATTTTTGCTAAATATTGGAAAAATTTAATATAGCTAAATTTTAAATTTTAATTAAGCGTATTTTTATAAATAGTTATAAATCTTTTAAACGTTTTACCACCGATAATAAATATATAAATATTAAAAAATACCAGCAAATTATTGGAAGCTTTATATTTGCTATAATCTTTATTTATTTAAATATTGCTTTTGCAATTGGAAAATTAGCCCAATATATAAATAATTTATTAATTTATCATAATTATGCTTTAAAAACTTTATTGCGCTATATTAATTTAACGATTTTTTATAAAATATACTATAATTTTAAAAAAGCATATTATAAATTAATAATTTATTTAAATTTAAATTAGGCTAATAATTAAATTAATTAGGTCAGTATATTTAAAGCCGTTGCTATATTTTATAATAGGCTAATATTATAAAAAAATAAATAATAATAATATATTTTTATATTTTTAATTAAATCCAAATATATTGCCTTATTTAGCAATGCTAAATAGGGCCAATAGCTTAATTAAATTTTTAAAAAATTAAAATTCCCTTAATTTATTAAAAAAAATCGTATATTTAAAAACAATTAAGGCTTTTTTTTATATAATCAAGAATTTAAAAATTTACAAACGCGTTAAATATATAAACGTAATGTATTATTTTATTTGGATTTTGTTTTTTAAAAAAGCTTATAATTAAATATATTTTTATAAATAAAATAATAGCAAACGGATTAATAAAATCGCTTTATTAAATTAAATTTATAAAATTTATAAAAATGCTGGGATTTATTATATAAAGCTATAAAAAACTAGCTAATTTTATAAGGAAATATTAAAAAATAAGTGCAATAGCAGCTATTATAAAATAGCCATTATATATAATAGCTAAACCCGAAGGAAAATAGCGTCCGCATAATAAAAATATCCTTATTTTGGAATACTACCTATTTTAATTTCCTTAAGTATAATACAACGTTTTTTACACCCTTATTTTATGCCTTTATATCCATTTATTTCCAATAATTTTATTTAAATTTAATCCGATTTAAATAATTGGTTTGCTTATAATATACCTACTAATTTTCTTTTTAATTATTCAATTATTATTATTATTACTTTTTAAATTCCTATTAAAATCATTTTTTTAAAAAAATAAATCCAATATTAATTAGTTAAAATTAAAAAAAGCTTTTAAAACTATGCTTATTTTTTTATATTTGTATATTATACTTTTGCTTAATATCTATTAGGCCCGGAAATGTTTTATTTTATTAATATACAATTAATTATTAAGCACGCCAATAACGCGGCGGGCGAAATTTTAGCCAATTACGCTATTAGTCCCGCTAAGCATCCTTTTTTTTGGCTATAACGAATTTATTTAAATTATTGCAAATTTTTAACCAAAATTTAAATGCAATATTGAATTTTAACGCGCTATAAAAATCGATTGCAAATAGCGGATTAATATTTATTTTGCTTTTTTAAAATTTTATTAAATAAATATATATATTGCGTGCTATTTTAATAAATTGGAATTTATTATTTATTATATATTAAAGGCGCTGATTATATTATACAAATTTTGCTAATTTGGCTGAAATTGAAAGCCAAATTCAATTAAATCTATATTGGTTAAATTTATACGCAATAGCGGCTTATTAGCCCGTTAAATGCTATTCAACCAAATTCCAATCTATTTAAAATTATATAATTATTTAGGCTTATATATTTCGGGCCGTTATTGCCGCTATTTATTGCGCAAAAATAGCTATTAGCGTTTTATTGCATATATAAAGCTTTATTTAATTGCTTATTATAAATTTAAATGCAAGCGAATTTATTTGGAATAAATATAAAAAATAATTAATTAGTTTTAGCATTATATAATTTTTATTAATAAGGCCAATGCGCAATATAATAATAATAAAATTTATATTATTAGATTTTTTAATAAAAAAATTAATAACAATTGCTTAAAGCCTAAATATTTTAAATTTAATAAAATTCCGCTATTTATTGCAATAGCGCTCGAATATAAATTATATTTGCAATTTTTAATTAATAAAGAAATTGGCAATAATAGCCATTTAAATTCCAAGCTTTTTATTAAATATTGCTTGCCTTATATAATTTAAATGCGCGATAAAATAATAATAAAGATTTTAAAAATTTGGAATTTGGCAAAGCTATTTTCGAGATTTTTATTTGCATGGATAATAATATTATTTATAAGATTAAAATTATAAAGGCTGCTTTTAAAGCCGCTGGTTTAAAGCTGCTGGAGTATTTTACTAAGTTATTTAATTTAAATGCAATTGAGAATTTTTAATTTATATTTAAAAAATTAGCTTATAAACCGTGCAAAGTTTTATAAAATTGGATAGATAAAAGCCAATTTGGTGGCGGCGCTTAATTATATTTAGGATAAATTAAATTAGAATTTAATCGATAATTCTATTAAATTAATGCTTTAAAAAATATTAAATATAATAGCGGCCAATGGTAATTATATTTAATAGTAATTATATTGAGTGTGGCTAAAATATTCGTATTTTTTTATTTTTAATTGCTTTAATTTATTTTTATTCCCGAATTTAAATTTAAATAAACTAGCTTCCTGTGTTGCCTAGCTAATTTAAGCCCACTCTGCCCCGCAATTGTAAGCTGAAATTTTAATTTCGCGGAGCAACCACTTAGCAACTACTAAAATCGCAGCCAAGACATGGCCAGCCTCTGTACCTGGAGTTCGTCAGTTCAGCGAATTAGACGAACTCCCAGATATGCAAGGCTTCATTCGGATAAGGCTCGCCGAACCTTCCATAAGGAGCTTGTTAGGATCTCGATAGGTTCATCTCGAGAGGAGTCCAGACGGATAAGAATCTTCATTTTTCTTAGAAACCTCCATGTAGAGAATGCCATAGTAGTACTCTATCGGAATCTGGGAATCCAGAGTACTTTATCAGAAGGATCTAGATCCTGGTGTACGCGCTGGCTGGATGATGTGCAGCTAGCTCTCCACATGCCAAGGTTCGTTCTCCCAAATCAACCCCAGCTCTGAACATATTCTTTTGGTCGCTCTCCAACATCCATCCATGTTGCAACTTCTATATAACATATATAACACGAGACATGGAACATATTAAACCGCTTACTGCGAGAGTACACCGCACTTTCGGTAATATATGCGCTTAATCGCGGTCAAGTTCTGGCGCCCGCGGCGTGATAAGAGCCGAGGCTGGTCCCCCCCTGTCTGGCGAGTATATACTGTCCAAAACTCCCATTCCAAATGACACTATTAAAACCTAGACCAAGAGACAGAACTTTTGAATAACTGTATGTGAAAACAAGCAGTTTCACTCATTTGGGATTCTTTTAAGTTTTAAACCACATGTTGTTAGCAATCAGCCAGCTAAAAACGACTCGCTCGGATTGCTTTTTAAAGCCAAAAGCTTTCCGGTTTTTATACCTTGTAGTTTTTATTGTAATTCTTAGCCCCTTTTCTTGTCTCCGTAGTTATTTTAAAAAATTTAAAGCTAGGATCCGTGGAGTACTCGCTTCGGAAATAAATCGGGAATGCGGATGCTGACTGAACCTGACGGAGTTGATAAAATGCGGGATAGCTTCATCGATTTCGTCAACTTATCCCATGTCTTTGAAGCCAAGCTCTTCAAACTAAGCCCAAATCGCCAAGTGGGTATTCCCCAACTCGGCCCCGCACTTTAGCAAGGCAAGTCCTTCCAGAAAAGCGGCCGTTATCACGAACTTCTCCACGCCGCGCCGCCACCAAACATCCGTGACACCACCGTTCAGACAATCGATTCACCAATCGATTCAAGCCAAAATCCAACACGCCGGCCACGCCGATGCAACGACAGCTGCTGGGCACGAGGTGACATGCCTATTTTGTTATCGCTCGATGACCCCCCTGCCAAGTGACAGGGCGATACAGAAGGGTCTAAAGCCGAGGACGGCAAGCAAGCACTTAGACAGGGCATGCCGATGTGGGTGCTCCCGCCCCAGCCTGCCATACAAAGATACCAGTAGGGCGGAAATCGCGTCAAGCTTTTCTTTCTGTCTCCGTTCTGTGTTTCTTGCAGTTCGCGAGCTTCCTTCTCGCGTTTCTTTCTTCAAGTTTCCTCCTGGCTGCGGTTTGCTCGGCCGTCACTCGACATCATGGGCCTAGCCAGCATGAAAGAAACGACCGCCAGACGGGCGCACGACTTCCGCCACGCCTTCACCAGTCTGAGCGCGCTCCACGCCTACATCAAGACCGAAGACACGGCTCTGGATGAGCATGGCCATGTCGATGATTCGGCGACGCGCTGGAGCAATGAAGACTTGGATCCTACGCCGCCCGAGAAACGGACGTGGCGCTGGTGGAACTATGTGACGTTTTACATGGGAATCAGTTTTGGGAATTGGACGTTGGGGAGTACGATGGTGGGCATTGGGCTGAATTGGTGGCAGGCGATACTGGTTATCTTTGCCAGTCAGCTTATTAGCTCGATTGCTATGTTTTTTAATAGCAGGTGTGCGAGTGTTTATCATGTTGGCTATCCGGTAAGTCTGACGGAATTTCCTGGAGCAGTTGCTTTCGATGCTACAATGCTGATACTGTGGATTCGTCCAGGTCGTTGCCAGGAGTGTTTTTGGTATGTGGGGGAGTTACTATTTCGTCGCTGCAAGAGCTGCTCTTGCTATCATCTGGTACGGCGTCCAGCTCTACCAAGGCTCCAGCTTCATGGCCAACGTCCTCCGCTGTATCTTTGGCTACAAGTATACCGACATCCCCAATCACATCCCTGGTATGCAATCTTCATATCCATCTGATCTCTCATTATCCCCCTGACCATCCTTTTCCTCCCCCTTGCCCTCCTTCTCTCCCTCACTAACACCATCCCCCCACAGAATCCGTAGGCATAACCTCCTCTGGCATGCTCGCCTTCTTCCTCTTCTGGTGTGTCCACTTCCCCTTCTGCGCCTTCCGCCCCTACCAACTCCGCAAATTCTTCTGGTTCAAATCCATCATCGTCATTCCCGCCGTCTGGGGCCTCTTCATCTTCTGCATGGTCAACACGTCCGGCAACGTCGGTTCTGTCTACACCTCCACGGTCCCCACAAACACATCTGCATTCGGCTGGTTCATCATGTACGCCATCAACAGCGGCATGGGCAACACCGCCACTTTGATAACCAACCAACCCGACATAGCACGCTATTCGAAAACTAGAACTGGCGCCATGTGGTCGCAGCTTTTTGCGAATCCGATTTGCGTGGTCATAAGCGCTAGTTTGGGAATTCTTGGGACGGCGGCGATAAATAATACTTGGGGCCTTTCAATCTGGAACCCCTGGGACCTGCTAGGCGCTATACTCGACCGCTACTGGTCCGGCACAACACGCTTCGCAGTCTTCCTCTCCTCCTTCGCTTGGATGGCGAGTATCTTAGGCACCAACATCGCCGCCAACATGATCCCTTTCGGCTCCGATGCAAGCATGCTCTTCCCGTCCTACATCACCATCCCGCGCGGACAATTCCTCGTCGAATTTTTGGGTTTTGCTATCTGCCCGTGGAAAATCCTCGCTTCGGCGTCTGTCTTCACAACTTTTCTGTCTGGTTATGGATTGTTCATGGCTTCCGTGGTCGCCATAATGATTTGCGACTACTTCATACTCACAAAAGGGAATGTGTTTGTGGGATACTGTTATGATGGCAGTTCCTCGAATCGTTATTATTACTACCACAAAGGATGGAATGTGCAAGCCGTAATCGCCTACCTTTGCGGTATCGCTTTACCATTCCCCGGATTCATCGGCACACTCGGCCCCTCTGTGTCTACAGCTGCCACGGATTTGGGACGCTTGGGCTGGCTGTTATCGTTTTTCGTCAGCTTTTTCACCTACTATGCGATTTGCAAGGTCTGGCCGACGAGCTTTCAGAGGCAGGTTAAGGAGATGGGTCTTGGCTGGGAAGAAGTAGCTGGGGAGACGGGAGATGTGATACTGGCGGAAGATGGGACGCAGATTGTGGAAGAGGGACGGGGCATTTATGCTAGGGATATGTCGAGGGAAACGAGTGATGTGGAGGCTGCGGGTGTACAGCCTGTGAAGGGGGAGTTTGTGGAGAAGACGGTTGGGTTGTGATGTGATGTTGACGAAGATACCTTATGCTATACTATGGGAATATATAATGATATACTACGAAATCTCAGCTTCCGATGATCGTCAGGATAACTCTCGACGCTTCCCTTTCAACCCTAACACAATATCGCGCTAACTGCTAAGAGCTCTTGCCAAGCTTCTCCCAAGTATGCTGGGCCAATCACAGGACCGCAACATCTTTTCCAACTTTTGTTGCACGTCGATCACTAAAAATTCCAGGCTCTACAGGCTATTTCAAAGCCTAGAGAGCCCTGAAAGCTGGGAATCTACAGTGTATTGACTGCCTGTAGCGGTACCTCCAAGCCCCTGGAGCTGAACATACTACGTTCAAGTGTCAACGAAAGGGAATCCTATTGACTCCTCAAAAGCTGTCGCAAGTCCGATAGGTTCGCCACTCCAGTGAGTGAACTCACTGTTCAGCTTGCTGGCTTCTGACCTCTCACCCTCGGTTGGGCCCAAAAGGGGTACTCAATAATGTATTAGAAAATATTTCATTGAAGCCTTTTGATGTAATAAAAATGCCACCCAACGTGCGAAAACCGCCAGTGGTATCCATGCTATAGGCGCTCATATCCCGTGAACATGTATGCATCGCTACCCGAAATTAAGATTGCCGCCGTCGCCACCGCACTCACATCATATCAATATCGTACCTTCTCCCACCATCCCCCCTCCTCACTTTTTCACTCTCACTCTCTCACATCGCCAAGCTCCGCCTATACAAATCCTTCCTACTCCTCCTCTCCATCGTAATGCCCACGGCCTCCAAATCCACCTCCTCCCCGTTTGTCGTACTACCCGGCCCAAAGTCCGGTTCGCCTCCCAAACTGCCAAAAATGTCTCCAATATAGTTGCTCGCCTCCACCCCGTGTTTCATCGTCCCTTCCCACTCACCAAGTATCCCCTCAACAACCGGCAGTCCAGCAAGGTAAATATTCTCAATCGCAATCTCAAATCCATCCTGATCATCATACAGCAAATTATTCTCCACCGAGTTGCCAGGATAAGGCCGATCGAAATCAGAAGCCGTGCGCATGATGATCATGCGGGTGAAATCAACTAGGTTGTTGAGAGCAGCGCGTACCATTACTTCGAGGGTGGCGTTGTCTTCTTGTGCTGTCATGCAGTACGTAGCGCTGCCGTTGGTGAGGAGCTTGGTGGTGTTTTCGAAGGCTTCGCCGAGGAGCGTGCCGCTGAAATATACGTCGGAGGTTGCGACATCGCAGGTTATCACGCTAGGAGACTTCGTAGCTGCTGCGTAAATGCCTGTTCCATTCGAGCTGTCGTAGTTGGCACGATAGGCGGCGGCGGTTGCGGTGTCGTTTAGTGTAGCTTTCGAAGCCCACGCAACAGCCATATCACGCAGCGCCTCCGAGACCTCAAAAACCTCCGTGCCGTAGATATTCTGCGGATACTCAGTAGGCGCATAAGATCCTTGCGGGAAATATCCGGTAGTCCAGTTATCAGGCATTTCGCGGGCGTCGAACTCATATTGCAGAGCTACTTGGACAGCATATTTGCTGAAAGCAACAGCGCCCGTGGTGCCGTACTTGGGGTTTATGCCCGCGATGCCGGCGATCAAGAAATAGGTTTCGGTGAGGTTGAAGAGGGGCGAGGAGACGAGGGCTTGGATTGTGGAGGCGGCGTTGATTTCGGACTCGCCGGTGGTTAGTTGGCAGACGGAGTGGTCGTGGTTGCAGTGGGCGGCGGGGAAGAGGGGCGAGAAGCCGGGGACGGTGATGTTGTGGGCTAGGAGGGAGCCGATGGGGCCAGATGGGCTGTTTTTGTACCAGACGTCGGCTTCGGGGGTGAACTGGGGGAGAGGTGTTAGATGTATGGCGCTTCTGGGATGGGGGAAGATGACAAACCATGCTGATGATGAACACTTTGGGGGCGATTGGACAATCGGCGTAAACCACAGTGTCATTGCCTCTCTTCTCGACTATAGGTTTTGCGGATACCAAAGCCGCTCCAGCCAAAAGGCTGGCGAGAGTTGAGAAAAGCATGACGAGGAAAGCCAGCAACTGCGAGACGGCTGAGAGGATTGGAGAGCAGCCAAAGGAGATGAGGAGGAGAGAGAGAAATGGGAGGGTAAAGCGAGAGTGAGAGGAAGAGGAAGACTCGAGAGGAAGAGCCAAACTCTCGAGAAAGAACGACGCGACAGACCAACTCGAAGAAAAAGAAAGAACGCCCTTACCGCGGGGGAGCAGGTGTAAATAACGCTCTCTGTTGTCTTAGGAAAGCAGCAAAGCTCTATCTTGGCCAGCCATCGGACCTACCACTAACAAGCCATGATCTGGCTTACCACAGTGGGGCTACCTCAGATTAAAAGGCAGCTACGATTGGACAGTGGATGACTCGAGTCCTCTGTTGGATTCGCATCCCGAGATTGTCGAGAAATGGGGTGTCCAGCATGTCTTGTTCAGAGCAAATCGGGCTGTAGCCGGAAGGAGCATAGAGCTGAGCACGGTGACTGAGAGATAACCTGCAGCAAGGGTCTGCCCGTGGGATCTCAGTGGACGCCGTCAGCCTGTGTAGGCTATGTGTGGAATGCAGAGATCGATGTCTTGGCCTTGTTTTCCGCTGGCTGTCTTGTCTTTCCCCGGTTCTCGGAGCCATGTCTGAGGTCCCTCTCTATCCCAGCCTATGGCCAGCCTTGGACGAAGACACAGACTACAGCGTGTGACTTCTGGGCTTTCGTTGCGATGTGACGACGTCTTCGGACAATCGCTGTGTCCGTCGTCATGCAGCAAGGTCATCGGAATCCGGGACATGGTAAAACTTCAATGAGGCGCATAAGGATCGCGTGTGCAGGCTCGAGTATCTGGGGATGCAGCTTTCCGTGGAGCATTGGCGATCGCGCAGCTATGCCGGGAATCGAGGAGATGCTGTTCGAGTCCGAGTCACTCGTCTGATGTTTGCGCACGTTTGGCGGCCACAGGATCTACCCGTTGGAGAGTGCAGCATCTGGGCTGCCGTTTTCGTCTGTTGGTCTGATGAAGCAGTTGGTGTGGATGATGGATGGCTGGAGAGGCGGCCTTCTAGAACGCTTCCGCGATGACCTCAGCTGCATCAATGATCTCAATCTCTCCAACGCCATCTCGCCCAAGGCAGACCCAACGCCGCGGGAGTCGGGTCTGCGATAACAACCCTGATCCCCATCTCGCGTATGACAAAACCCGCCTTACGCACGAAGACCGATAAGGGAAATCTCGGCGATTGAAGCCGCGAAGCGCCAGCGACAGCCTTAGAAACTCAGAAGAGAAACCAGCAAGACGTTCCAACTTCCGTAGGACCAAACCTGCAAAAAGAAATCGCTACCGACTATCCTGGTTGGAGAAAAGGGTGCGTGCGTTAAACAAGGGGTTTAACTTGCTCGGAATGCGTGCCTGAATGCAGCAGTTCGCATGGGCTGGACCGGAGTTGTGGAATTGGGTGTTGGTTGGGACTTTTGGGGAAGTACTTTGTACCTACCCCGGAGACTGCCCGTCGAATGGCTGTGACGAACTAGGGGAGCAGCTGTACTGCTGCAGGGTTTGTGTTCAACTCCAAAGCCAGAGCTACTCCCGTCCCTCCTGTTGGCTTGCTAGAGCCAGCTGAAAAGAACTCGCTACCAGACCTTTATACAGCTTTGGCTACAACACAAGCTTTGTACCCTAGAGCTCGTCCGTAGGACCATAACCCAGTCTTCAGCTCATAAGTGGCTTGTTAAAGTCGATCACCCGCCGATGAGGTTGTATTCGTGCTACGTCTGGATCGAGGCTTCGAGCAAACCCATGAGCTATTGACATGGAGGAGAGCCCATGTCGAGGTCGAAACCCCCGCTCACAGTGTCACAACTGCTGAGTCTATATACAGGGCAGCGAAGACTGAAAACCCTGGTCATGACTACCTCAACTACCACACTTCAGCTGCTGGATCCACTCGCTAACACTGTCAAGTGCTTTCGAAGGTTTGACGACTCGACGAGGTCATACCGGTACGTTCACACATATATTAGTCATCTGGTACACATGTACCCGGTGCTTGGGAGACGAAAAACTGTCACACTGACAGAGTAATACACATTATCTTAGTTGTAAAAACATTTCATACCTAGCCGGTCGCTCATTTTCCATGTTGCATTTCTGAGCATGAGCACCGGAGCTCATTGAAACTGTTGAGATTCCGCCTCCTAGACCATACCCAGCGTCAGCAGACAAACGCTCCCGACGCCCATGATGCTCAAAACCATTTAAACCAGCTGCTGAATGAATTTTGCCTTGCCATGCCGTGCCCAGTAACACATAGAAAAGAGAGCGGAGTTTAGTTGCCCCTACCAAGCTCATCCCCATCCCATCCCCTAAACACCCCTTTTCATAATTCGTCCGCTGCGTTACCATTTTCCCATTTCCCATTTCCAGCGTCCCTAGACCCCCGTATCATCAAATCATCAAACCCCACCCAAATATCAAATCCCCAACCCCAAACCCCTCATATGGTGATCTTCCACACACAAAGCCCCCCACCAGGCCATCCCCTTCACAACCACCAGATGCACCACCAGCAGTAAAAGACTATCATGCCACTTCATCTGCCACCCCATTCCCAGATCCAGCGCCGCAAGTGCAAAAAGCGGATACAAGACCACTCCCTTCGTCGCACTCGGCGAGCATGGCGTCTGCAGCGTATAAACCTTCAGCAAGAAAACTGCCATTTTCCCCAGCAGCACCGACATCTGCTGATTGCGCAACACCCACTCCAAGGCCTTATGATGCAACCCCGTAGCCATCGTCTGCAAAATCGCCATTCTCGTAGCCGGCGGCGGTGGCGGAAGTAACAGCGGCCGTTGCTGTAGCTGTACTCTGTCTACTCTTTCCGGTACTCTTTCCGGCGATTTCTGGCGCGCAGCCGGAGCTTGGATCTGATTCGTAGCCGTAACCGTCCGTTCCAGCACCGGACTTTGCGAGCGCTGGAGCACCGGACTCTGCGATCTCTGGCTGGAAGAAACCGTCTGCACACTCCCCGCATGCGGCGAACCCCCCTCCTCACCCTCGCCATCGCCATCGTCATCTTCATCTTCCGCATAAGCACTGCTCACCGCCCTCCTGCCCATCCTCGACGTCCCATTAACCGGCGTCCCCGGCGGCATCGGACTATCAACCGATTGAATCCTTACTTTGCCAGCCAAGCCCAACCTCTCTGATGAGTCTCTTCTCGCCGATCCTACTCCCCTTCTCTCGTTGGAGCCAAGGCCCGAACCAGTACGTATTGCGGCGAGGATGTCGGCAGCATGCGGCCGATCGTTGGGATCTAGCGCTAGCATCATTTTGAGAAAATCGTATAGCTGGTCCGGCAGGTCGGGACGTTCTTGTCGCTCAACTCTATACCCACCCCAGTTACTAATCTCCGCCCTCAGCATCTCCAAATCCTCAAATTCCTCTTGTATACTCTCTGCACTATTATACGGCAATCTGCCAAAACACATGAAATAGAGTATCATGCCTAAAGAGAAAATATCGCTTTTGGTAGTAAAGTTTCCGTAACGGCCGGAAGAGTCGAGACGCAGGACTTCGGGCGCGCAGTAGGAGATGGTGCCGGTTGCGCCTGTGGATTTGCGGATTGATACGGAGGATTGCACTTCGCCGAAGTCGCTGATGAGGCAGCGGAGGGGGTGGTCGCCGAGGGTAGAGGAGGGGTGGGGAAGGCGGTGCAGGAGGCAGTTGGAGGGTTTCAGGTCGCGGTGGATGTAGTTGGAGGCGTGGAGGTGGGCGAGGCCGGAGGTTATGTCTTTGAAGAAGGAGTAGATTTCGTCGAAGCCTAGCTTTCTCTGTATGAGATGATATGTGTGTTAGTAAGGTGTTGTATAAATGGGATGATAACGGGAGCTGAGAGGGACGTTACCAATGCAGGATTCATAACCGGCCGTTCAGCTTGGCCTTTCGAGCGACGGCGCATCCGTTCTTTCATCTCTTCTTTCCTATCCATCGGACTAGGTCCATTGCCAGCGATGAAATGTAGTAGATCGCCAGAATTGCAGTATTGCTGCAAAATAAAGGCACAAGGTACAGAAGGGCTGAAAGCACCCAACTTCACATCCTCCAACCATACATGTCGGTAAGAGACCAGATTCGGATGCGATAGGCCTTGTAGCAGCTGCACCTCAATGAGCACTTTCTCCAGCCAGCCATGATCATCGCCAACTGGAACTCTCTTGCAAGCAAAGTGTCCCAGATTGACTCCATCCAGCTCATGCCTCACCAACAGCACAACTCCCTTGCCTCCCCTTCCCAACTCTTTCTCCTCGACGAAGAATCGCTTAAAGTAATTCGGACTGAACGCATCCCTTTTGATATGTCCACTAGTGGCCGCAGGAGCGCTCGCCACAAACTCAGCTTCCTCATCGCCGCCATTCCGCGGGCTCTGCGGAGCACGAACAAGTCGTCGAATAGGGCTAGACGGCGGTTCTTGTTCAGAATCGCTCAAGTCATTCGCCAGCATGCGAAAGTACTGCGGACTAACGAAGCTCTCTTGCGCCGACGCCTCTCTTGCGTCCGAGGCATGATTGAAAGGACGGTGGCAGTAAGGACATTCGGCGAGATGTTGCGCATGTGAGGAAGCACCTCTTAGCATAAGCTGCCTGGTCAAGGGATCTCGAATGACAATAGCATCATCGTGGCGCCTGCATTTCAAAAAGTGTTAGCTAGTAGTATCTTCACTTATTGAGCGCATTGAACACATTGAAGAAGCGCCTTTCAACCGCCCGGGCGAATGAACGGATGCGCTTGCATGCTCGGATGCTGGGTGCTTGGGTGCGCTTGAGGGAGCTAGAACACATATTGGAACTCACAAGACAATCTCGCGGCTGTCGCGCGACGAATAGGGGACGAGCGACATGTCGAGTCGAGGCGGCATGTCCGGCTATGTAAGACCAGTTTCATGCCCCTTTATCCATGGCGATTTGTGAAGCTTGTTTGTTGTTGTTTCGAAGGTCGCATTCCATTTGATGTCAAGTGTTGATGGTCAGCTACACTGGTGTTCACCGCCCGCGAGGTCCGGCAATGGCCCCGCATATGACGACTAATCCGACCCTGTGGGCGGATCGTCATCCCCGGATCAGATCGGACGACTTCGTTTTTCACATGTTGATGCTGATAATTGCTTTTGAAGAAGTTGTGTGGGTTGGGGATTGTTGCAACGAATGTCTGGAAACCTGGATGTATGGGTATTGTGAATGCGGGCTATGAAACATCAGAGGATTGTTGACATGGACAATGGGACAATGGCAAGCTGACAATCCTCGGTTTGGTCTCGAGCAAGGACAGCGCTATTTGGGATAATGGCCAGGCTCACGGGTATCAGACTGGGTTGCAACTCACAAGCGATATAAAAACAACTTTTGTTAGGAAAAGGGGTATATATACTACTCCTAGCTAGCGAACGCCAGATCACCATTCCTTTTTGGCCCAAAACCCCATCCCCACCCATACCCAAATCCATACCCATCAAAAAAGCATTCACTCCAACCCAGCCGGCTACCCAGCACAGCAATTCGTCCATACAGCTATCACGCCAATTCTGTTGAAATGTGTTTCCGTCCCCCTACCCACAACTACCTCTGTTGCATATCCCTCCCCTCACTCATAGCCGCCAGCGTCTGTCCCACAACCTCCTTCTCGCTCCTCGCATCCGACCTCTGAGACTCCTTCTCTTCCGCCTTCTTCCTGCCCAACCGCTCACACCACTCTTCAGCACTAACGAGCGTGTGCTCAAGCACGCCGCTGACTTGCGCCATCATGTCCAGCCCCTCTTTCGCAAGCACCATCACCCGATGTGCGCTATCTCTCATCTCGCCATCCGCCCTGCCTTCTCCCTCATTCGCACTCTGCCTCTGCGCCGTCTTCGTGCTCGCCATGGCAAAGCGCTGCGGCAATGAAATCAAATGATTCTTCACCAGCACTCTCGCGTTTTCTGGCAGCGCACTGCCCGTATACTTGCTCACAATATCGACTGCCCCTTTTAGCGTCTTCAAGATCTCGGCTTTGAGCTCGCCGATTCGCGCATTGAGCGCCGACCTGTTGGCATCGTCGTGGAGAATCAGTTGGCCGGATTCATTGCGCTCGGCATTCGTGAGATGACCCTTGGGGGTGCTGGTGTCGTATTGTTCCAAGAGCGATTTTAATGCGTTAAATGCATTGCCGATGTGCTGGTTCGCCCATCGTAGCCAGCTTAAGCAGTATTTTAACCGCTGGAGAGACTCTTCGCTCATGGCGACGCTAAGTCCGGAGGTACTCAGCATAAGCCGCGACTGCCAGCTCGAGTTGGGACTCGGCGTTGAATCATTCCGTGTAGTGACTAAAGATTGTTCCGGGTTGGCTTCTTCGTAACTGGGACTCCGGTAATCGTCATATGCGGGTAGACTCTCTGCCATTGATGCTTGACTGGACCTTCGATAACGGTCTGCGGGCGCCGGCCGATGAATCTCCATATCGACATCATCTGTCTCACCAACCTTACGTCGCTTATTGGAACCAGCGCGGCCGGCCTCGAGGTCTGTAGGTTTGTGATGGCTTGGTCTGCGTCCTCCGAGGAACCAGCGTACGCCACCCTCAACACCCGTAACCCGACCCACGGACCCGACGGTATTCACAACCGGCGTCAGGTTGCGCTCGACATATTCAGCGCTAGACTTGAAGCGCGGACTATAATTCTTGGAGGCCGAGTATGCTGAAAGAGAGCCTCCGATGGCGTTTCCGATGAGAGGGTGAGAGGTCGTCAGCAGAGACAGTAAGGGCTCTGCTTGCTGGGTAGAATGACGGCCTTGTACCGATGGCGACTGAGGCAGATTCGAATATTGATTAGGGGGCGAACCCACGAAATCTGGATCAAGCAGGTCAGCAGGGACAGGCCGAGTCACAGGTGAAGACTCACCAGCACGCAAATCTCCCAGCGCTTCCGCCGCAATGCGCACATCGGGGTCATCTATAGACGAGAGCACGCTGCCAGCCCGTCGGCTCGTGTCGGACATGGTCTCATCGATATCCATCCTCCTTGCCTGTTCGCCGTCATGAATGGGGGAAAGAGTATTGGAGGGCTGGTAGTATGCGCTGAGAGGGTTCGAGGACGGCCATATCGCCGGTGGTGAGTGATGGTGCCGGTCCTGTGGGTCCGGGAGAGTCGCGGGCAATGGAGGCAGGGTCCTATCGTGATAAACAGGCGCCGGTTCAGTCTTCGGGGGCGCCGGGAGGTTGAGGCGTTGCGGGTCGTGGGACTGCGAGTAGTCGGAATAGGACGGCGGCTGGTCCAGCATGTGATTCCGCTCCATGGCGCGTTCAGGCTTGGGTTCGCCTTTCGTAGCACAGCCAGACTTGGTGCTTGCTCGTCTTGGTGTCTTGCTAGCGGGGCGCGGCGGTATATGAAGAGGCCGCGGGTAGTTGTCGAGATACATATACTGGATTCTTCCTCCTTCGCAGCCCTTGATGACGGGGGGCGGTCAGCTGCGAGGAAGGCAGCTCGTTCTGGATGCAGCGGTATGCGGTGTCTGGCAACGAATGACAGCTTCCCGCTTAAGCTGTGGTGGCTGCAACGGGCGAGGCACAAGCACTCTCTCTGGCTTCTGACTCCTCGGTGCCTGTAGGTTTGACAGCGAGTTCGAGCACGGACGTGGTCAAGTCGAGATTGAGTTGTGACGGAGAACGGCCTTTGTGACTCGTGATAGCTGGGACTTCAGTATGTTTGATGACGACGGTTCCGTCACGCTGGCAATAATGCCGATTGCGCCGACGAACATTGAAGCTCTTCAATCATATAACATCGAGGAACTCGGGGCACAGGGGATTGCTCCGCACAGATTGTGCAATAATAGGACGCAGTATCATCGCCTTGACGCTTCACGTTCTCCTTCAACTTCAGTAGCAACGGGTCACAAGATGTAGGATCGTCATGTCACATGTGAGCGGCCCCCACGCGATACCCCAGGCCAACGGAGTTGAGTTCACCGGTCATGGCATTTGGATGGCATCGTGGCAGAAATAACGGCTTCACGACTTGAGCAGCAAAATATTGAACGCAAAGGCAGAGTTGGGCCAGCGCGATGCCACATAAGCAGCTGAACCACATTGCCATCCAGTCCAGTATCCCCCCGATGCTCTTCTGTATGATCCCTCTGACGCCGCCCAAGCAACCTGTTGTCTGCGACAATGCTCGGCCAGCTCTTATGGTATCTTCGTAGTTCCTCTCCGCGCCGCACTATCGCTAACTGCATCAATGGATCCCACAGGAGGCGCTGACAGAATGCCAGGCCGGTCGTGTTATGTTGCGTTGCACTGTCTAAAAGGGCGCGTGGAGAGAAAAGAGGGAGAGAAGAGTTTGCGACTGGTTTTGTGCGAATGATTTTGGAGGGGCGCTAGCAGCCTGAGGCTCCAGCGGAGTCGGGCACGTGCGCGGGATGAAAACCGGCGCGGCTGCACGTGTTTCCGGGCTTCGAGTGTGGCGGAGCAAGCAAGCTCGGTACCTCGCTTCTCAACCAACACTTTGTCTTTTCGGCTTCCCTTCCTTCTTATCCCCAGTCTCCTCGGCCTTGCCCCTCGATACGGCCTGCATCGCAGTCCCTTGCAAACGTACGACTTCAAGAGATATGTACGCGCATATGCAATCCACATCACCATGTCCATCCCATCATGCCATGTCCGCTCCTGCATCTGTCTCGATGGCCGATCGCTAGGTAATCTCCACACCCTCTCAACGCTCACAAACACAGCCAAGGAATCAAGGATCAATCATCAGCCGGCCCTGATGCATTGTTCCACTAACATCCCACGCCCGCTCCTCGCACGTGTATCGATCACTAATCTTTCCCTCCGAGGCCTTCATCGGACTCCCGTTCTCCAAAGCCAGAGATGATCGACCAGCCTTTTCCTATGAGGCTCGAGCATAAACCTGCTATGTGCGCAACAGCTTCCCCAGCTCGGCAACCCCATGCATGGAATTCGAGAAATGGATCTTCTCTGCCTTCTTGCATAGCGGAGTCCCTCAGCAGCACTCTGTCACATTGACGCAACCTACACCGGAAACAAGGCAAACTATCTGACTTCAAGAGATCTGGGACCCACCAATGCACCAATGTCACTACCTCCTGCTTGTACTGGATCACTGTGGATCCGATGCTCACTGCCCTCGGAGCCTTCAAAGAAAGGTACCTAAAACAAGGGAAGTCTCTTGAAAGAACTACGGAAGGACCCTTGAGAAAGCCACAGCATCCAAGATGCGGAGGCGGACGGACATATGCCCGAAGGACGAAATGAAACAGAGAACTTCCACGGCGGTCGAGATAGATAGTAACTTAACTTTCCCTTTCCATCTTACTTGTCGTTCAAAACAGAGAAGTGCTCTCCGAGTCCGCTATCGCATCTTCGGTGCACACGTGTGTTCCCTTCAACGCTTTCAAGCTTGAGAAGTGGAGAGCTGCTTGGCTTGATACAAGAGCCTCCATCGCTTCCATGCATGTTGGCTGTTCTTTCTGCTGGCAATGCCTCCTGTCACGCTGTACTGCCATCATCGGCTTATCCCAAGAACATCCTTGGCAAGACCACCTTTACGTCTTCGTCCTGATTCGGCAAACCTCAAGCCACATTGGGAACAGGAGTTCGATCGCTGTAGTGGCATCAGGAGTCTTTTCCCCGCAGCGACCCTCAGCTGAGTCCCACGTTCCGAGTTGTCCTCCCCCAAGTCGAGCAGATGTGTTGGCAAATTCCTTTTAGCCGTGCTGCAGCACATTCTTCCCATATGAATTCTGCAGCCTGCTTGTCATATTTTGTTGGTATTGCTTGCATTGCAGATCAGACATGTTTCGTCAAAAATGAAGACTTGATGGTGTGGGGGCAATAGTTTGCTGAGCTATCTTAGGAGAGACAAGGTTCCTGTTCGCGTGGGGTGTCCCAATGCAGCAGTGGCACGACGGGACTTAATGAGGAGTGATAGGAGATCGCCTTGCTGCGAAAGGCGGTTTTCATGTGCTAGAATTCGGGCAGAGATGAGTCTCTTGAGTGAATCCTCAGCCAGGGACAGATGCTAGTGGGAGCGGACCATTTTATGGCGTTGCTTGTCAATCTCACAGAACGAGTCACAATTCCTAAAAGGGTCTTCCTTCGCAATGCGGGCCGCTATCCACGGCTGACAGCCGCAAGGCGCCGTTAGTTACTAGGTGGTCACACACATGTGCGGGAGATTCACCTTCTTCACGGCATAACCCCCACTCGACCCGATACAACCTTGCGGAGCTGCAGCTGGGCAAGTTCAGCCTATCAGTTCAACGGACCCATCTCCACTTCTATCTGTTGAGCCTCAAAGTCTCGGGCTTGAGCAACCCGAAAGGTTCCGATGTTGTAGCTTCGAAGTCCTAAGAAGTGACTGCAGACAGCTCCCCCTTGTCCCGCAAGTCCTGCTCCCGTCCCAAGTCCATGTCGAACATGCAGAGTGTTGCCAACTCATAGCAAACCCTGGTTACAGACGAGTTATTGGCGGGAAGGCTCGGACCGTCCACTGGAGCCGTACTAACGGATCTATTAACGGAGACAGGGTCTGCTAGCTCATGATAGTGTGTATTGGCCGACATGAACCACACCTGGAACGGAATACGGATCTTGTGGTTTTCATTCGAGACAGTGAGGTATCATCTACTACCTACTTTGACATGCCGACACAGCATTGTCGATTGCTAAGACCTGCCGCGCCTTCTCTGGTCCCTTCGGTCAGCAACCTCCCTCAAGTGGGAGTATACCGGACCTCTTGGGTAACACCACAAATTGACCTCGTGCTGTACTCGTCGACTTTGAAGGCATGGTTGAAGGATACGGTATCATGAGAAGAGTCTGGATACGGCCAAAGACCATCTGTGCTCAATTGGATTGTCTCTGGTCATCTGGACTATTCCAGATAACTTGGATGATTCTAAATACTTTTGGATATCCTACAGAGCTCCACAGGTTTCGAAGGATGGGATATTCCCAATAAGTGGAACTATTTCTGATGTTTGGGGACTACCAGCCGTATCCAGACCCTTTCCGTCCCACTGTAGCTTTGCACATGCGACCTGTTCTTTTCACTCCTCCCGTATTCATCATTTCCTTCCGTCAGCTCGGAGAGGCTCGCAATCTGACCTGGTTCTGCTTATCATGGCAGTCCTTAGATACCCCCCTGGTACCGGTTGCTACTTCTCCCACACAACCATCTACTTGCAATGGCATTGGAAGTTGACTGCATAGTTACGCCATGTGCCACCTGTCTCCGCAATATGGGTATGGTACTACCCTCTGGGTCAACCAATGGCTACTCACCCACCCACGGGATCCCCGATTGTTTCAACCCGATTTTCAAGGTCCTTGAGACACACCCCTACATGCCCGGTTATGCTCCCAGCTTTGCGGCTCCGCACTTTCGACTGGCTATATAGTCCGGTTGCTATGGATCGAATCTGGCTCCATCTATCATTTTCTCGACATGGTCACGTGTGCAAAGACAGCATAGGAGTCCAAAACTCCAAAGACTTTCAGACAATCCCCAAACCCCTGTCCAACCAACCAACTCCACTCCCTCGCCTCCCATCCACAACTCTTCACCATGTTCGGTTCCTCCCGCCGCCCCGCCCACAGCAGCAGTGGCAGCAGCCGCAAACCCTCCGTCAAACCCAACTTCACCTCCAAAAGCATGCCACCCCCACCCCTCCCCCGCGCCAAAGTCACCTCCGTCCCACCCCCGCAACCCCCCCAAACCTACCTCTCCTTCATCTTCATAATCAACCCCCTCCCCACCCACGAAGAGCCCACCCACGGCGGCGTCGAGCCCCGCCTCGACCCCTACGACCTCTGGGTTCCCCCCGTCAACCCACGCGCCTACACAACATCCCCAATAACCCATCCCCCTGGCGTCGCCTATCGCTGGGCCGCCGGCACCATAACCCGCGCCCCCTACACCTGGTACACCTGCGATATCATCGAGCCCGAGCCCCGGCGCGGCACACTGGTTGATATGCATGGCCAACCGCTGGAATACTTCGGCGCCGCGTCTGTTTTTTACTGCAATCCGTTCATCCACTACCTCGCCTGCATTGGCGACGCATCCACCCGCTCCCTAGACCCCGAAGTCGTCGATGAGCAAGATGGCTGGTTTCCGTTAACGTTCTACCACGACCGCGACACACCTGAAGGCGCGGGGGGTGTTGTGACTTATTTGGATCATATAGGAGCTGATAAGAGGCAGATGGGTAATCCGGGAAGTGCTAGGATGGTACCGCAACTGTTGCCCGAGGCGTACGATTGGCGACCTTATGCGAATGTGAGGGCGTTGGAGGAAGGCGTGAGGGCGGACGAGGTGAGACCGCCGGAAGGGGGGTTGGCGGGGTTTTTGCCAATATTGCTGAGTTTGGTTGCTTTTACGTGTAATAGGAGTGATTTGGAGAAGGTGTTGTGCGTGGATAGGGCGTGGAGGGATGGGAGGTGGAGGGGGCATGGGAGGTTGAGTGGGCGTGAGTTGTCTGATTTCTTTTTCCATGTTTGAAAAGTGATGCTTTGGCCTTTTGTACTTGCGTTTTCTCCACCCCCTTTCTTTTTCCTGTGTCTATCCGGGTCTCAGGTGGTAATAATGTATTCTGGGGACACTATTCGTTTTTCTTCAGTATACACCAATATTGGCAGATGGGTGCAAGTTCACAAACTGTCAGAATGAGACCATGAGGAGAGTACCTCACTTCTATATGACTGACTGGTTTTCGAGGTCCTGCGAAGAGACACTTGGCAGCAAAGCAGGGACACGAGCTTCTCCTTCTCGAACACTGGCTAATCAACATATTTCTATCCAACAGGTCGAGAACGCCGCGGCATGGTCTGTTCCGTCTTCCTGGATCCGGAGAATCCATTGGGTTCCACCGAGGAAACGGTGTATAATTTCGAATTCCACAGCGGTGCGATTTTCCGCTGAGTTTCTGCCGATTCATATCTTCGATGGGCGTGTTACGAAGCAGCGATGTCCGATTTCGATTCGGCCAGTTTCACAAGTCGACTAGTCCATCTTTCATTCTCGAAATCTCCTTTTACGGATCCTCGAGCGTTTGCTAGCGCGGGGAAGTGTAATGGATTTGGGTGCTTTACCTTATGGGCAGGGCTCTGGGTCATTTCTGGATTATGATGACTGATACGTTATTTCTTATGACAGTCGTTATGACTTCGACGTTTCATGCTCTCTTCCATTTCTGTAATTTCTCTAGCTGGACTAAGTTCCATATCAATTCAATGCGTCATGTCAAACCCAAGCAAACAAAGGCTACAAGCAGCCTTTTGAAAATACCATTCGCTTGAAGCATGCCATGCCTGTCGGACTCATAAAACAGCGCGTAGTTGTTCGCGAAGCGCTCCCATGCGCCGACATCCATTCGCGCTCGCTGACCACGTTACGCCGAGCGACTGACCACGCGACCCCTTTTCAAAGCACAGGTACAACCACCCACCGCCGCAACGCACATCCACTAGGCCTTATGCAATGTCACTGTCTGGCACATAATGCAATGCAGCGCGGCCAGCTCCATATAGAAGAGTACAGCTAGCTTCAGCTCACGTCCGGCAGACGTACGGCGATGTCGCCGGACTGGGTGATGTAGCGTACCCAGGGCAAGGAGGGGTATTGCAACTATAAAAACACGGAAGTCAGCAACGGCACCTGCAAGATGGGTTTCAAATGTCCAGAAAGTATGTGGGGGTGAGGAGATGGCAGATGGGAAGGCGAAAAAGGAGGGGGGGTGGAAAATCAGATGCCCTCGAAACGAGTACGACGTCGGAGAGCCGCACGCGCTTGCGGCAGTTGTGTTAGGAGCGGAGAGAGTGGTATTGTGTAACAGTGGGGAAAATATGACAGTGGAGATCGTAAATGAGCATGGTCTCCGAGCCGCATGAGGTTGCACGGCACTACGCCGAGACGGGGCAGGGGGAGCGTTGAGAACGCGACGAGGCGGACCAGAGACGTAAGGGTGGGGTGGAAGTATGTTGAAGAAGTTGACGAGGTGACAAGGCCGACATGAGGAGGGAGTGGGGCAAAGGAGAAAACCCAGAAGAAGGCAAACAAGGCGACCAAGTGAGCCTGCAGTTCCCGAAAAGGAGCTTCGATGGGATCATGTGATACCAAGGGGCCGCCTTTGCGTAAGAGCCCACTTCTCGGTGAACCAAAGGGCTGTGACGAATGAAAAGGGAGTTCGAGAACATACCTTAGGCTCAATAATCTTCAAGTAGCGCACTTGAATGCCCGAAGTGGTGAAATAGGGGATCTCGAACTTGACGCTGATGGGTCTCTTGGCGCCCTTTCCTGCTCCTCCAACACCACCCATACTGCCACCAAATCCTCCCGTCATACCACCACCGACCTCGTCGTCTCCCTTCACGCTAGGTAGACCCAACTCAGCACGCATGAGGAATTCTTTGTTGCCTCCAAACTGCTTGATCTTCCAGACTATGGCAGATTTCTCAGGGGCATAGTGTACTGATCCGATATTCGTGCGGAATCGAGGCGAGTCAGCGTCATCGGGGACGGGAACTATGATCTCGACGTTGTTTGCTGTGCTGCGTCGCTTGAATTGCGATCGCGCCTTCAGCATGTATTCGATTCGCGAGCCGCTGTGGCTTTCCACGATACACTCGACCCAGATCAGAGGCTTGACTTGGGTGTTGAGTCGGTATGACATGAGCTCGAATTCGCCATCGGGTGGGATGAAGGAAATAGTCCTGTCGTTCTCAAACCGTGATAATCGGACACATTGGTGGAATTTCACGTCCTCCATCTCAATCGCTTTTCCTCGTGTTGCACGGCCTGTTGTCTCAAACATGACTTTGTCGTTCAAGCCCAGGCGTAACTCGGGCATTCCTGATAGATAACACTTCATCTTGACAGCTCCTAGAATCTCGGAGCGAAGCACGTTGCCACTCGACGAAACGAGGAGGTTGAGCGATTCGATGACGTCCAGGAACACCTCGTTTTTGCGATATCGGATTCCTTCTGATCTCCACGAGACAGCATTTGTGACAGCTATTGGTGGCCTTGCTTGGACTTCTAGCTTATGAGACTCCTGGGTGATGTATTCTTGTAAGATCTTCGATTCGGTGGTTTGCGGGTAGCCGAAGTCCATCATCTCGTCCAGGAGTTCGTAGATGATGACAAAGTTATCTCGTATCGATTCTTCTTCGAGTTCTTTGAAGTATTCGGTAAAGACCTCCACGATCTTGTGGAGGAAAAGGAGAATCTCGGCGGCATTGGTATTGCGCTTGGTTAATGCGAGGAGGTAGAGGTTGTTATGTCTGATGTAGAGGTACTAGGGGTTAATTGTTAGACCACAGTGTCTCCTCAGCCGGCAGAAGTGGACATTTTATGATAGCGTACGTTGATTCCTTCATTGGAAAAGCAGGGTGGCACGGC
This sequence comes from Cyclaneusma minus, assembly GCA_037179335.1. Taxonomy (NCBI): domain Eukaryota; kingdom Fungi; phylum Ascomycota; class Leotiomycetes; order Marthamycetales; family Marthamycetaceae; genus Cyclaneusma; species Cyclaneusma minus. The sequence goes on from JAKZHN010000010.1 coordinate 1,061,123, forward strand.
TGAGCTCTCTTCTTCTGCTTCACTAAGGAGGATAGGGAACTTCTCGACGGCCGACATGGGAATGTCACCCCTGTAATTCCGCGCCAAAAGGGTCTACCAGACCGTTAGCCAATTGGTCACACGACGATCCGCGAGCTTATTACCTTGCCCTTGAGGTCGAGAAAGAAGACGGCGGAAGCCATGGTGAACGATGTTGAAAGAGACGTTGTTCCGGGAATCTATGGACAGTCTGCAAGCAGACCGATTTGCTCAGATTTCGTTGACCATGCGAGTCGCGAGATTGTGTAGTTTGAAGCTCCGCGAAACGTTGTGCGAGGGAATGCGGTCAGATGGCGGAGCTTTGATTTGGGATTGGTCTCTTGACAGCTGGAGGAGCTCTCCCTGGAAGGCCAACGTCCACTTGCGCCGCTTCGAGCTACAGCCAATGACAAGCACAGACGGAGGGGCTTAGTCACCAACAAAGTGGCTGCCTTGTGAGAGCCTGGAACTCTTATCGCCTGATAAGCCGTTGATGCTTAATTTCACGTCGATGTCTTCGCATTGTCGTATTCCAGGTCGGCAGAGGTTCAATGGCTCCAGTCTTCCACTGACTCCAGTCGACTGAGACGTCGTGTCTTTCCACCACTGTCCATCCATCAGATGCGACTTGAGTGTGACAAAGGATTCCGGTCTTTTGCCCCTCAGCAAGTGCGAGCAACCCCACCATGACTTCCCCCGCTGATACTGCGAAGCTATTCGCAAACCTTGTCACCCCTATCCAAGAGGGATGGGATTTCAGCGTGATGGCCGAGGGGTGATCCCCCAGAGAAGTGGAGGCTTCATCAATTGATACGAGTAATTTATCAACTTCTTGGCTGCCCATTTTGTTTCTAATTTACCTTGCCTCTACTACTAACTATTTGGAGGTCTGATACTACTTGGCGCAATTTAAGCATTTCCATGTTCACGTAATGCTATGCCGCCGCCAAGATGAAAAGCACGGACAGACCACCTACGAGAGCCTCAGCACCGCACATGCTGTCTGACCAAAGGTCTTGGGCTTATGTTACATCGTCGTTGAGATGAGCCTTCAATCCATGTCAAAGGAATACAGCGGTGGTGTACCTACCATACAAATCTAGACGGCCGGCCCGTAACCATCTCTTCTGTCACTAAGCCACTACTCCTCGCAGCATAAACCGAAGATGTTGTATACACTGGCCGCTAGTCTCAGTCTCGTGGCTGCTGCCACAGCTCTCGGATACCCAGACCAAGACACTTGCCCGACTCCTCTCTCCGCCCTCCGTACCAGCAACACCACCGTCGGTATCTGTCCGTCAGACCTCGATGTGATCGGCGGAGAACTGGTTCCTGTTCATGACTCTACCAAGGCCCCGACTGGTATCGCTGTCGACCGGGATGCTAATATCTACTTCACCTACGCCCGCAACTCCGAGCCTCAGAACTGGACTTTGACTAAAGCTACCGGCTTTGACACCGAGGAGCCATGGCCGAGTGCTGAATGGCAGAACTGCGAGGAGGACCAAGATGCCAGCACTTGCTTTGTCAATGTACAGAACCTTGTGCTGGATGACAAAGGTCTCTTCTGGGTTATCGATTCGGGTGTTCCCTATGGAGCGTAAGATACTGTCGCTACTGGTTTGCACTTAAGCTGGAGATCTGACATCGTCGTAGGTCCTACCCACTGGTTGGCGGCCCTAAAATCATCTCATTCAACATCTCAACCGGCGAGGCGATTCGCACTTACGTCTTCCCAGAGGAGCAATTTTACGCCAAGCTCCAGCTGAATGACCTCCGCATCAATAACAGCATTGGCACGGGCGGATATGCCTTCATTACCGATGACACCAAGTACGGATCCATCTCTACCATTGACCTCGACACGGGTGATGTGGTGCGCCACTTGTACAACTCGACCTACACCAGTCCCGACTCTGGCTTCGTGTCCTTCTACAACGGCGAGGTGGTTCGGGCCTGGAACGGAACCACTGCTTCTCAGATTGGGTCTGGTAGCAACGGTATTGCTCTTGCCAGTGGGAACGTGTACTGGAGTGTGAAGGCCTCGTACCGCTGGTACTTCGTTAGCCAAGAGACTTTGATCAAGAAGAACGTCACAGACGCCGAGATCATCGAAGAGATTCAGGTTCCAGGACAGATTCCTTCGGAGACAGCTGGCTACACTGCTGATGATCGCGGTCGCCTATACATCACCATCGCTGCTGTGAGTCCCAACGCGCTTTTGCCTAGCACTGAACGTATATAGCTGACCTGATTTTTACAGCAAAATGCCATTGTGTACATCGACACTCAGCAGTCTGAGGTCAACGAGACTATCAACGGCGTTGAGGGAGGTGGGTCCGGACCCGTTCCCACCGAGAACTACCTCGCTCTGATGAAGACGTCGGTGCGTTCTGGTCTGATTCAGCACGCCGACACGGCCTGCATTCTGGACGGCTGGTTGTACTTCGACACGAACCAGCAAGGTCTTGGGCCATGGTACCAGTACAACAACGTCGACAAGCGGGTTGGGCCGTTCAGGAGCTACAAGTACTGGATTGGAAGAGGCCCAGCTCCTGCGTAGATATCGTGTGCTGGAAAGATAGGGAGGTTCATTTCCAACCATGTAGAATAGAATATCTAGAAGATATTGATTTAATCGGGCTAATTACTAGTCGTCAATTATGACTTAAAATGGCAGTTTAAAACTGAGAATACCGTGAGCGCTCATAGGTTTTAAATGCTTTCGACCGAAGGGCAATCTACATGTAAAGTACTCTATCTAGCCCAGGAAAAACGTTTTTCCAGTGCGCCATTGTTTTACCGGCTTTCTTATCTGACCGACAAGAAATTTATCGAAGCGCCTCACGCAGATATTTCCCAAATTCTCCATTTCGACGACAGCAATTCACCGCAAGTCCTCGCAATCGCCAAATTTCGCAAAGATGACTTCCGAAACCACCAAGCCGATCCACAGCATCGTGCTCGACTCCGGACCCATCATCAAAAACGAGCCCTCCGTCTCCACCCTCCTCGCTCGCTCCGAAACCCTTTACACCATCCCCGCCGTCATCGACGAAATCCGCGATGCCGCAACCCGCTCGCGCCTCGAGACTACGCTCATGCCGTTCCTTACCCTGCGATCGCCTACGCCGAACAGTATCAAGAAGATTACGGACTTTGCGAGACTGACGGGCGATTTGGAGGTTTTGAGTAAGCCGGATATTCAAGTGATGGCGCTGGCTTATGAGTTGGAGTGTGAGAGGAATGGGGGGGATTGGAGGTTGAGGGATAAGCCGGGGCAGAAGAGGCTTAATGGTAAACCGCCAGTGCAGGAGGAGGAGGAGACGAAGGAGGAGACGAAGGTGGAGGAGCCTAAGGAGGGGATGCCAAAGGAGGAATCTGATGTTGCGCTACAAGGGTCGGAACGTCTTGAACAGGAGCAGGACGTCGAGCCGAGTGCAGAGGAATCGCAGACTGAAGAGCCGGCTGCCGTTGCAGAATCCGCAGATGCTGCTACGCAGGCGCCAGAAGCACAACTCGAGTCCCTCCACATTTCTTCCTCCGAGGAACCAGTCGCCGAGAAATCAGAAGCGCCGCAAGAATCTCCCGTACCTGAAGAAAGCATCTCAACCGAAGCTCCCGTCATCGAAGAAGTAGCAGCTTCAGACGACGAGGCCGACGACGATGGCGAAGGAGGTTGGATCACACCATCCAACATCAAAAAGTACCAAGAAAAGGACCTAAACGGCGGCGCCGCCGACACCAAGACCGCGCAAAAAACACTCCAAGTAGCAACCCTCACCACCGATTTCGCCATGCAAAACGTGCTCCTCCGCATGAACCTCAACCTCCTCTCGCCCTCGCTGCAAACTATCCGCCAGCTCAAATCGTGGGTCCTGCGCTGCCACGCCTGTTTCTACATCACCAAAGATATGTCGAAGCAATTCTGTTCTCGCTGCGGCAAACCCACATTGCTTCGTACTTCGTGTTCCACGAACGCAGATGGCACGTTTACAGTGCATTTGAAGAAGAACATGCAGTGGAATAAGCGGGGCAATGTTTACAGTATTCCCAAGCCGGTTGCGGGGACGGCGAATGGGAAGATTGTTAGCGGTGGGGGCAAGGGGGGCTGGGGACAGGAACTTATTCTGGCGGAGGATCAGAAGGAGTATGTTAGTGCTATGACGGTGGCGAAGCGGACGAAGGAGAAGAATTTGATGGATGAGGACTATCTGCCTGGTATTTTGACGGGAGATAGGGGGAGAGCTGGGGGCAGGCCGAAGGTTGGGGCGGGAAGGAACGTTAATGCCAAGAAGCGGAATAAATAGATCCGTTTGTTGCGGCCCTGATATCATGAATTGATCGGCGTTCAAGGGAGTCGGGGGAATAGATGGGGGTACGAAAAGCATGACATGAACACCGGCGTTCTGGGAGCTCTAAAAAAGGGAATGGAAAATGTCTTGGGTTTCTGCTTTCAAGTTTCAAGTCCCAATTGTTTTTGATTTTTGATTTCTGGAAGCCATATCTTGTAGCTATCCTGAGACCAGCCAAACCCTGTGACGCCTTGCAGGTCCCTCAAAAAAAACGCCACTGCGTGCGGGTATGGTTCTATAAAAATAAAACTCCAAATCACATGATTTACCGACCCCTGGCCCTTTCCGCAGCTCCGCCCCAAAGGTTTGTAGCACGTCGACTGACCCGGTTTGGAAAAGTGATTTTTTCAAATCGTGGTTTTGGGATTCGAAAATAACACAGGCTGGTAGAGTAGGAAATTCCAAGCAAATTGATGTATGGCATGCTTGGGTTTGGGGGGAAGGGGCTTGCGTGTGAGGGTTGCTAAATGATGTTTTGTTTTTATATATGGTACTTAAAGCTATACCGGGGCGTTGGACGCCGAGCGACAGAAATTACTTTGGATGACAGGATACCGCTGAGTTGACGGAAAGGCATTTCTGCAGTTTAGGGACAGTGACACGATGAAGATGTAGCTCCCCAATAAGTACAACGACGAGATCTAAGAGACAGGCATGGGTTTCAAATTGGATCATCGAATCATTCGAATGGCCAAATTGGCCATGAAGTGTGTGGGATATTGTGCGAATAACGTTCGAGGGTGAAAATGTGTATACATTATACAACAACTGCCAAACTATGTACAAGAACTAGGTACCGATGCTCAAGAACATCCTCAGATGTTGCTGAACACCGCCAAGCTGTCGAGCGCCTCGCCACTGTCCGAGAACATCAGGTTGTTATCACAGCTGCTTCCGAGGCCATCATTGCCAATCCAGGCTGGCTCCCAGTAGAACAATCCATCTCCGCCATCAACGCCCTCAAGGACCGCGGCGACTTTCTGAATCCACTCAGTCTGACCTTCCGCGGAGAAAGAAATGGAGCTGACATCAGAGGGGAACTCGTACTCGGGGTCGGGGCAGGATGTAGGCCAGTTGGTCTCGGCAATCACCAGCGACTTTCCGTAAGTCGAGGCGAGAGTGCTGAGACTGGTTTGTAGAGCGGACAGGGTGGCGTCGGAGCTGTAGAACGGGTAGTAGGACAGGCCCATCATGTCGAAGTCGCTCTCGTCTAGTGGGCCTTCGGCGAGAATGGTCTCGTAGAACCAGGTTTGCGTGTCGACGTCCCAGCCGTTGTCGAGGTGGATCATGATTTGGGGTTGCGTGGCGAGGTTGGAGTCCTTGATACCCCAGGCGAGGGAGTGCAGGATGCTGGCAATATCGTAGTAGTTGTCGAGCGCGCCGGTTGGCCACAGCAGGCCAGCGGTGATCTCATTGCCGATGGAGATGATGGTGGGGTTGATTCCCTCGTCTTCGAAATCGTTGCACAAAGCCTTGGTATAGTTGTAGGCTTGCCATGCTATGTCATCATCAGACCAGCTTGAGGGGCTGGTCTATCATTTTGTCAGATACTTGGTCAGCCGATCCGTTCTGGTGAGCCTGTAAGATGATAGAAAGAACATACCTGATCGCCGGGCGACGCCCACGTATCACGGAGATGCAAATCCAAATAAACGTCCAATCCCGCGGCAACGGCTCTCTTGCCAATCTCGATATTGTAATCTTGATCGTAACTGCCATCTTCCGGGTTGACCCAAACTCTCTGGCGAACAGTGTTGACACCGTTGGCAGCCAAAATCGTCTCCAAAGCCTCCGTGGTACCGTCACTGGTGCTGTAGGAGTATCCAGCCTCCTCTTCGATCAACACAGAAGACCAATCAACACCTTTGTAAGTAAGAGAAGCGCTGGCGACCGAAGCGCCGAGGGCAAGAACGAGAGAAGGAAGCATGTTGATTTTAAAAGAGAGACTCGGAATAAAGGAAAGACATTCAAAATGAGAGATCTTCAGTGACGAGAAATTGGCCGAACATGAGAGACAGCACCTTAATATATCATTTCTCCTGACATTCCGAGTCCCGAAAACTCCGTACCTAGTACCCACCGTTTTGCCAGAGAAAAACTGGGCAGTCAGCAGTGTAACACCGCTTGAGAGAGACGGTGTAGCTGTGCAGCGTGCTTTGCAGCTTTCAAGGGAATATTTTCTCCGAGTCCCGGTTCCTTTGCAATTTGAAGCCCTTGTTCTTCAAATCTAGAAAGCCGTCGACCCTGCTCGTAGGCCAAGCACGATCATCCCATTCCCATATAGAAAGATGAGATATATCATATCCGAGACTCTGAAAGGGGAAAGCAGCGTGGACATGAGTACATGGGAAGATCGCCCGATGGAGGATACATACCTTGTCGTCGCCGCTTCACCTTGCTGTAACGTGGAGCGGGCCTGTGATCTGAACATCAGACCTATGTTCAAACGCCGAGGCGGAATTTCCAACTTCCATCCCATCAACTGAAAACGATCGAGGAGAAGGACCTGCGCCGTACCCGTGCAACCCATGGGGCGTCCATGCCAGATCCACGTACTTACGTATGTGTTTCTGACCGAGCTGTTTCAAGTTTCAACTCCACGGTCTGCCAGAGTGCCTGCACGGCCGCGCGTGAAGCGCCTAGGCAAGCGGCAGTTGCATGTCTCGCACTTCGGAAAAATGTAAGCAGGGGAACCGGGATGGAGAACGGGAAGATACATATTGTGAGACGAATCGGCAGTTTTCTTTGTCGTCTCGCATAGGGCGACACGATAACACCAGGCTGTACCGTGACCCAGTGTCATTTCTGGTGTCTTTCGAGTTTCCAGCTCCTACATGTATAGTTGCTCACTGCTGTCATCAGAATCCGACTGGAGAGTGGAGGCGAAAAGCGAAGGACAGGGCAGGTCGTGAGATGAAGATACATGTAATAATATGATGGTGGTTAAGGGGCTCAAGACAGGGTTAGGACGCGTCAATCTGTGGGGAGGGAAACATGATCTGTGCGGATCTTACGAGACGATCTACTATGTAGGAGAGCCGAAAAGCGTTAGCTCCTATCCGCGACTTCGGGTGCAACGCACGGGCCCTGATCTGTCAGATTCTCAAGTCGTGCGGATCGTGCGTGACTTGAAAGATTTCAAGACTTCACTACTCACTCACCCACTCATAGTTATACTCGGGCTTGCCAGGGGCAGGCAGGCAGCTTCCAATCAGGCTGCCTTAGTGGTAAGGCCGTGATTTTTAAGGTCAAGACCTATGCATTCAATGTTAGCCGAACCCACCCTCCTCCGCGCGCGATCCTCGCGCGCTCCGTCGCCAAGAGGTCGATTTTTTGCTTGGGTAGCTGGCTAATAGCTGGCTGGCACGGCTGGATAGCTGGCTGCTTGAATAGCTGGCTGCTTGAAGGTGGCTGGCTGCTTGAAGGTGGCTGGCTTGGGTAGCTGGCTGCTTAAATTAAAGCTGGAGCTGAAAGGCTGGAGCTGGCTGGCTGGATAGCTGGCTGGCTTGGGTAGCTGGCTGCTTAAACTAAAGCTGAAGCTGAAAGGCTATGTGGAGCGGTGGTGGTGGTGGTGGTTTATGGCTGTGTTATGCAATTATGCATAAATTATGCACCGGTCACGGGACCAAATGTACTAACCTAACTTTTCAGGTTTTCATGCAGGCCCAGGGAAGAAAAAAGGCGGGGGCCACGCCAAACAACAACCAAATTCCACTTTCTTCCTCAGGCACCCACCGTGAACAGGTTTAGTAACTTCACAATCTAACGATTGGAAGCACGGCTCTCGACATTTCAATATTGCACTAAGCCCTCGATCCAAAACAGTATACTCTCGCTGAATATGACCACAGCTGTGTCCGTTTGGGTAACAGATTAAGAAAATTGAAGCCTCCCGGGACAACCTCAGCCCATAGTCGCCGTGGGAGCCCTCCTGCTACATCCCCAGTCCGTGTTTCTCACCTGCTCTTGCACCCAGCACATAGTTCAGATGATCTGCCAGCCCGGTTTGGAACTCCCCGACCAGATCATACATCTGCTCAATATCATCGAATTTGAGCCTTCTATTGGCTTGCTTCGCAATGGCCTGCGCGCTACTGATGATATTGCGGATTTGGCGTCCGTTCAGAGCCAGCTTGTTCTTCCTGGCGTCTTGCTTGACTAGCTTCTTCACTTTTTCCAGATCTCTGTCGCCATCGAAGTTGATTCGCTTGAGGAATTTCGTCCAGATATTCTCGCTCGCGAGCTGGCTTAGCTGTTTATAACCGACGGCAAGATTGAGACGCGACAGAACAGCGATGTCAATTGACGACAAGCGATTTGTTGTGAGAATGAGAATACCATCGTAGTACTCGAGCACTCTCAGCATGACGGAAACAAGTGCATTTCGCTCATGGTCACTAACACTTGTTCGCGACTCGAGGAAGACGTCCGCTTCGTCGCTGTTTCACGTTAGCGATCTCATGCTCAGGGGAAGAAGTCCGATCTCACATCAGTAGTACGGCCTCCCATCTACCGGCCAAATCAAAATAGTGGTCGAGGTTCTTTTCAACATCGCTTGCTCTCACCCCGATCTCCGCCACGCTGATCGAGAACAAAGGTTTTCCGCTGGCTTCCGCTACCAATTCAGCCGTCAGTGTCTTGCCAACTCCGGGTGGCCCTGTCAAGTTGTCAGTATACTCTCGCCTCCTAAGTTCTTCCAGATAAAGTTCCGCTCACCGTGGAACAAAAGCACAAGTCCGTTTCCTTTGCCTTCTACAGAGTCCTTGAGTTTGGCATGAGTCAAGTCAGCTTTCTTTCGTCCTCGGTTGTCATCGACTTGCTGCTGAACGCTCTCGTGGTTTTTAACCAGGGCCCATATAGTGTCTGCATAGGCATCGTCAAGCTCAAGATTGTCTTTGAAGGTATCCTCGTCCTGAACTGTTGCTTCCATGATATTGTCCACTAGAAGCTGTGCCCATATCTTCTTCTGGGGCACAAAGCCTAGGAGTCGCGGCGGAGTGCACAGGAAATCCTGGTCTGAGGGGTCACTAACGACCGCATCCGAGCGGCCCTTCTGAAATGGCATCCACTGGGCTTGGAATCCGCGGAAGGATTTCATAGAGCCAAGTGGGCGCTCGTAGTCTTCGTATCGCATGTAGGATTCCGGGTCAATGATGACATTGTGATTGACCTAACAACATGTTAATCCTGGTGTATTTCGTCGAGATATTTTACCTATACACCTACTTTGAGCGTTTTTAGCGTCGGGGCGGTCCGAGATGTTGGCGGAGCCCTCCCAAAATGATATTCGGATTCCATCATCGCCATTCTGTCTTCGACGTCCTAGAAACTCCATATCAGTATTATCACCGAAGCTAAAGTAGTAAAGGGGAAAATTATATCATACATCCGGACGCGTCCTGGTAGATGAAATCCCGAAGCCCCTGAACAGAGCCACTCCATCATACCGGAACATTCGCTTACGGCCTTCACCGGAGTTTGAAAGTTCGTAGAACTTCTTGCCACGGCCCACCAAGAGATCCCAAAGCCGTACTGGAACACTTCCGTAACTTTCGTTCCTAAAAACCAAGTCTTTGTGGTCATCGCTGTCTTTCACGCAGGTCTCACCCTCAACGGGGTTCTCAGTATCGACCGACTCGTAATACTCTATGGGATAGCACGGCAGAGTTCGCACGCTTTTCGTACCCCTGTATCTGTCAGTCGAAAAGACAAATGGTGTTCGCACAAGCCCACTTCCATTCCAGTCAAGTGATACACATCTAACAGTCCAAGGGCTATCGTCAGTGCTTCGGTCTGGAGTAGATCCAATGGAATCGACGAGAAGTAGCTGTGGCTCATCCAGACATGGCTCCGCATACACCAAAGTTCCAGGGCAGAACAAAGTCCATTGCCATTCGTAAGATGTGACCTTCGCTGTCCGGTGAGCTTCGCGGACGTTGAAATAATCTTCCAGTTCCCGAGACTTCTTCACGCTATCCAAAAGGAGGTCGAGGTCTTCCTTTGCTCGCTTCTCCTTCTCCGATTCCGGGTTCTCTGGTGCAGCAGCTAGGAGCGCGTCCCAATTGTGGACCAAGGCCTCAAAGGGGCCTGCAAGTGTTATGACACGGGCTTCAGATATGATACCCGGGTACTGTTCAAGCACTCCACGAATCAATGTCCTCAGTTCTTCTCCTTCGATGTCGATGTGCGAACCCTCGAATTTGTCTTCGTCGTCAAAGTCCGTGAAAAAGGTGAAGGCTCGTTCATACTGCACATTCTTGCTCGGCTTTTCTAGCTTTTTTCCGTCCACAGCAGGAACTCTGACGCCGCCTTCCCATTTTCGCGTCATATACCTGACACGTTCGTGCTCGACCGCTGAAGCCTACAATATGTCAGTAAGATCCCGCAGGGCTGGGTAAAGGCTCGAAAACTCGCCTTGCCATCTGCCCCATCTGTCTCTTTAGGCGAATCTTCTGGCGTGCCCGGAGGCTCAGCATTCGAGATGGTCTTGCCACCGCTGTTTCCCCCCCTGGCCAGCGAGGCTTCCAGAGAATCAATGCGCTGCTCTAACAGAGAGACGTATCGCAGTTCTTTCTCTCTCACTTGCTCACTCATCGTGGAACGGAATTGATATCAGATACAGCCGTAACAGACAAGACAATGAGTTGGATTGAAAACGTTGTGATTGCGTATCTAGGAACCACCCTCTACGGCGGCACAGGGTATCTGTTTAATACCTCAAGTACCTAGGTACGTTAAATCAACTTAGAGACTTGGAGCCGCTTCTCAGCGAGCGGGGTAATAGCATCAATCCGCAATCGTCCGACAAAACAGTGATCTCTGCCGTTTGGGCTCGCTGTTGCGTTTCGTTGCATGCATGTTGGGTCACAGTTGGGGGCTGTCAACACAATGAGGGTGTCAAGCATGCAAGGCTGAGGGACACCAACCAGTAAATTATGCCACTATACAAGGATACTAACGCCAGAAACACAACATAAATCAGCTCATGTGCACCAGCTGATATCACTCCTCGGTCCAGATGCGCTTTTCCTCGGTCCAGGAAGCATTTGCCGCCCCAGATTCTCCTTTCTGATCTTCAAGACACTTCAAGCTATAAATGGCCCGGTTCGGCTCCGCTTTCTAACGAACGATGCACCCAGATCACATATTCTGCCAATAATGAATGACAATACCCTTGCATCGTTCCAGCCTAGCGTGGAGTACCATGCCAATGATCGTAGTCTGGAGATTTCCGCGAATGACTATGTAAGCGAGGACGGCAACACTGACAACAACGGCGACGGCGATGGTGAAGAAAGCAACGTCGCTGCTACATTCTCGCTAAATGCAGATACAACACTACAGATCGGGGCTGATGATGCCAGTTTGGTTCTGAAAAAGTAAGGACCTAAGGCTCAATACCTGTTACATGAAATAAAGTAGCTTAAACAAAGCGCCAGGAAAACCGAGAATCTTTTGCACGAAATCGAGTCCAGTACCTCGACCGACTTTCTGAAAAAGTCGAGACACTTGGTTTCATGGCGGACCAGAAAACAGACTACCACTAACAAAGTCTTTGGCGATTGTTTGCGCAGACTTGAAAATGGCGAGAAGGTCGACATGGAGGCGGTTGATTCGCTGCTCAAGTACACCATTGAGGAGCAAACACTAGTGCAGGAGAGTCGTGGGAAAGGATGGAAAAAAGCAGGCCATTGGATAACGACATTTGCTCATAATCTCTCTGTATTGCTGAGTAGCATGTCAAGCATTGTCTCTGTTGTGAAGGGCGTCGACGATCAGTTTGGTGGTGCCGTCTATGGGGCACTCTCAGTCTTACTCATGGTAAGCCATCTATCTGTACTTGATTCGGCAGGTTCTAGAAAAAACTAATCAGTATAGGTTGCGTACAACAAGCGTAGGAAGGAAATATTGATTGACACTGGCTTGGTTGATATTCATAAGTCTATCCCTCGCTTGGAAGCCTTCAAGGAGATCTACGACCATGGGGAAGTCCAGATCTTGGTTGCAGAGGTTTACCAAGTGATCATCAAGTTCATTAGGTTTGCTTGCGACTATTATCAGGGATCGGGCATCTGTAAGAGCAATTAGGGGACAAGATAGAAGGAAAGCTGCTAACCCAACGTAGTGCGAGTACTATCTGCCATCTACGATGGACCTCGTGTTGAGCTCGAAGGAATCTTGCGATCGATGTCTCACAAGGAAGCGCTTGTTTTGAAAGAAGTCAGCGTCCAACTGAACAAACGGGTGAAGACTATCTATGAGGCAGCGGAGGGGCAAAAAAAGGTTCTGGCAACAATACAGGATGAGAACTTGAAACTGAAGAGGAAGCTCAGTGAGATTTCGCAGAAGCAAAATGAGAGCTTGCAGAAGCAAAACAGTAAGAACTTGACATCAGATCAGGTGCTCGACTAACCATGCTGTAGTATCTCTAACTCGAGGTGATACGCAAGACAAGAAGGAAGACATGGAACGCCTGGCGAAGCTCTCGGAACGGCTTGGATTCGGGGAGCATGCCGAGGACGAGATTTTCTCAAGCACTGAATGGAATCGGCGAAAGCAGAAGTATTCGAAAGAATTTGAGCACCAGATCCGGAGGGGCCAACTTCTGACGCCAATCAGTCGATCCATGCTTTCTGCCGATCACGATTTCTGCCTCTGGCGCGAACAAGACACATCATCTCTCTTCCTGCTTTCTGGATCGAATCATAGCTATTTCGTGGCCCAAACTAGAAGCTCATGGCTCTCTTTGGCCGCAATCCATCTGTTGGAAATGTTGAGCTCTGAAATTCCGGAGGTGTGGACATGCTACGTGGAATTCGAATATGGAAATGCCTCCCGCCTCAATGTCGCAATGTCAAGCCTGATATACCAGCTTGCCTCCGCAGACCCGTTGGTCGCTCGCACACCACCCTTCATTACCAAGCTTGCGTCATCGGCAGCAACAGATCCAGACGGCCAAGATGATCTCGACAAATTCAAAAAGCAAGTTGAATTCCTTCGAAAGGTCCTGGAACTACTTTCGTCACCGCCTCCAGTGTATATCATCTTGGACCGAATAGATCACTGTGATCTAGATGCCGATGAAGTCCTTGGCAGCTTCTGTGCCTTGCTGCAAACAGTTGCGGATAGGAACAAGTCTCTAGTTCTCAAGGTTCTCGTCATCAATGATGAGACTTGTTCTTCTGACTCTGAGAACTTGAGTAAGAGGAAAATTGCTCAGTGGCAAAAGAAGCTGGAACCGAACGGGCTGATCCATCACTTGGACTGGAAACAAGAGTTTGGCATGGCGCCGCTTTTCTGAATTCCGCTGGTCATTCGTGCGATCTGGAAATAGTAAACTGGACTGGAGACAAATTGAAAGAGAACACTGTACCATTTGGTTAGTTGGTCATTCCGACCGCTCGCCGGACTCAGGGCAGGGTTGATATTTATGCGGCCCTTGGGGGGGGGGTGATTATAGGGCTTATTTCTCTTAGGACTGCTTATGGAACACATTCTTTTTATAATTTTCTAAGTTCTAGTCCTAATACACTTGTAAAAAACACCTCATCACCCACTTTCCTTGAATAATCTCAAATATACTAGCAAATCGCACTACCTATCTATCGTGTGATTACCCTTGCTATTACCCTTGCCATTGACCTTGGCTTTCTCCAAAAAGGTTTTGTCATGAATGCTTACCTCGCCAAAGCTCTTCACCCCCCTCTACCAGCCCAACCTCGTAAGTGTGAAGCTATTCGTACTAGCTCTTGGCTGCGCTGCACGACGACGCAACTTCGCAAGCTTTCCTTGTAGAACGAGCGCGTTTACATTGTAAAAACCACATGCAGGCCGCAGGCGCAGAATGATACGAAGTGTTGATCTGACAACAGATTGACTAGTGCTTACGAAGCTATAAAACTATTACAGCTCTTGGCTGCGATGCATGCTGAAGGAATACAAGCGGCCGCTAGTACCTATTAAGGACCAGCCACTAGTACTAGTAGTGGCTTCTGAAAGCCTTCAGTGGCTCATACGTGGCTCAGTTAGCGACTAGAACGCAACAGAAGGCGATGGACTGAGGTTTGCCCAAGAAGCTATTAGGGCTAAGCGGACACTTAGAAGGCAGTGTCAGGTTGACACCGGCAATGGCAATGTGTCAAATGCATTGAATCTCCAAGTCTGACCATCACATGTCATATAAAGGGCCCGGATTAAGTCGACTTCTTACCAGCCCTGGACTGTTAACACATTCACAACCAGTCAAGTGCAGAATATTGCGATATTTCACAATCACATGTTATTGGGTTTAACTGGATGTCCTCAAGCTGTCAACTGTGCAAGGTGCCTTTAGAATTTAGCTTTCTAACCCGCACTCCGGACCCCCGATGTTAACCCCAACAACCACGTATCGTTCGAATTCTTTAGTATCCGGCGTCTAAGAACCATACAAAAACCCGCAAATTCTTATAGATAATCGCGTCGTTGATGCAAATGCTTGCAAAAGATAACCCAGCGAAAATTCCGCTTAAAACAGGAAATTTGATTAAGGGATTATACGTGTCTGTGAGGACTGTGGCATTGTCTCTTGACGCACAATCTTTCACACGGATGTTACCCGTATTTCAGCCAATAGTCCCGGAAGCAACCAATTGGCTCACTAATAATACAAAGGTCGTAGATTTCGGTTTAGCAAGTCCGCCGTGAAGGGTCTAGTGAGTCCTTCACATTGCAGTGCCTGCTAACATTTGAAAACCAAAACATGCTCCTGGTTAGACATTGTTTTCCCATTGAACACATATTTACCAATTGCCATTCCATCTTTTCTTATCTTTAATAAGAACTTTCACCAGTGATCAGGCCAATTCTATACTCAATGGACGACGATCTCGACTGGGCCTTTTGGATGCACGGCAGGGACTTCGGTTCACCACCATCGGAGCCGATTCATATAGCTGAGCCTGCATCCAAGGCTGACGTAAGTGCACTCAGTATGGTACAAAGAGGTCTAGAGTAAATGATGCTGACTTCTTGAATTGAAGTCTCCACTGCCCTTGTTTCCCAATGATTTGCCTCAAGGGCAGACTGAGGATCATGATGCCCTTTCACAGACCCCATCACGCGGAGTGGGTGATGGCACAATCGTCCCCTCCTCGCTGTCTCTTCATGAAGATTTTCCAGACTCCGGGTTTCTATCACAAGACTCGACTGATGATTCTCCCACCCCTTTCCAAAACCCATCACGCGGAGTGGATGATCACACAATCGTCCCCGCATCGTTGTCTTTCGATGATGGCTTGCAAAAGTCCGGGTTTCTCGCACGAGACGCAACTTATGATCCACCCGCACCTTTCCAAACCCCATCACGTGAAGTGGACAATGCTACTATCACCCCAGCCTCACTGTCCTCCGATGACGGTTTGCCAGAGTCCGGGTTTCTAGCACGAGACTCGAATCTTATCCCAATGCAAATGCACACGTCGCCTTCCAAAAGGCAGAATGGATCGCCCGGCGAAAATCAATGGGAGCCCCTATCGCCACCCCCGACTAGACGTCCTTCACGGGAGGAGAAGATTTGGAGGCTCAATGCACGTCGTGAAGACAAGGAAAAAGGAGATAATGACCTCATGAGGACGATGATTGAGGTGCTTTCTGGAAACGAGTGAAAACTCACGCAAGCAATCGTCGCAGTGGTATGCAATACTATTGAATACTGTTTATATCATTCTCTGCACTCACCCAACCCTTAGAGCCAATCCTTTTCCCGAAGTTACGGACCTATTTATCCGACTTCCTTTCGAGTACGGTACTTGTGTTCTTACAATCAACTAACACCGAGCTCAAGATCCTGGATTCCAAATCACGTGGTATTGAGGGGGGCAACTCTCCATGGATGATAGTTGAGCTCCTTGCGGAAACCGCCGCGGTGCCCAGACTTCCGCAATTCATACTCTCGATGGTATGCAAGAATCGCTGCTGATTACAGTACTTTGTGGTACAATCAACTGACACTGAGTTCAAGATTCCGGAGCTCAGATCATGTGGCCTGGGCAAGGCCAAAGAGAATCATATTCTATGGAAGATAATCTGGGCATTCGCTGAGAATTATTCCGCAAAAGACATCATCGGGGTATGCACTACTTCCTATTTCCTACTACCTAGTAGTTTATCGTATGTGAACGCAGCACTAAGTAATCTACCTATAATCAACTGACACTGCTGTAGACTCAATGGAAAGAGGTAGCTCGCCGAATGGGAAAGAAAGAGAGTTGTGTGCGGATGCGATGGCGCCGCCTTCCGGCAAACGAAGCAAGAGAACGAAAGTCAAAAATGGACCAACAAATTCAAAAGAATCAAGAGCGTGGTACTGGTCTCGATGTTCCTGTCAAGGGTAAAGGTTCGTTACCGCAATGAGAGAGAATTGGGCATCACTAATTTCTACCTGTACTAGATATGGATACCAAGGAGTCGAAGAGAGTGGTTGATGGAGACCTCCAGAACAAGGAAGTACCAACCGCCTAGATACCTCCTGGACCTAGACACTCCAGGAATCGTGTATTATTCCGGCACCTTAACTTCATGTTTTCATCTCGTATCGCCAATTCTGGATTATTCTTGTTAGGACTCGAGTGGAGAGGATCGAAGTTGGTTTGACGGAAAAGTTCAAAGGTCTCTGTCTGGGCAGATCAAAAGTCGTTTCACCTGTCTGCCATTTTAAGCTTGAAACATTTCTGGCCGCGGTTCTACGATATACTGAGGTTCAGATAACGTTATGGAAGGGAGCACTTAACACGCGCTCCTATAACCTACGGTTGCTAAAGGCGGGCCGAAACTCAAGTGACGATCTTCCAAGCGTGCACAACTAGGTTTTCATCTGGATGAAATATGCAATTTCGGAAATATCCCAAACCTGACTGCTTGTCGAAGTCGGAATTGCGGCAAGAGTCAAAGTAAAAGTCGGCGCTGGGGATGAGAGGCTGACGGAAAGCCATTTTCTGAATCATTCGGAAACGGCCGAATTGTTGAAGGCGGAGAGGCCAAAGGGCAATGTGAGAGATCCGAGGATAAGAGTTCCGATGATGAGGGTTTCGAGGACATGTATGGAATACAAGATGAGGGAGCCTCTACCATTTCTTTTTCTTCCACTGCTTGTACCCCTTTAAGCCATCCGGACTATCGGAGTCCGGTATTTCCGAACCACTCGGTCAGGCAGATAGTAACACAAACTCACCGGACCTCAGCTCATGATCAAAGAGACAAATCACGGATACATTTGTCGAATCGTTTCCCGTTCAAAGGTGACGAGGCAGTTCCAGGTGAAGCAGGTCGGACTCCGGACTCTGGTTCAGTTCCTGATGTTTGTTGAGTATTCCGGTTACCCGGCAACACACGGAGAAGCTGATCGCTAAAGATCCGGAAAGGCTGAATCCGAGAGGCCGACGACGACGTCATGCCTGGCTTCGTCTCCACGCACCAGCTGAAGAATCCCGTCAGCTGTCAGCCGTCATGGTTTCGTGTGGACAATGGATCATGGCCAATTGGCTGGCGATGTTCCACTAATTTCGGATTGACCGGGAGGAAACACGTTCGGTTCGGATTGATTGTTTTTTGGGCGAACACGGTGGAGCTCTGAAGATGTTTTGTGATCCTCGGACTTGAGACTGGGAGCCTGGATCGCCGCGTGGCTTGTGGTGGCGTGAGATTTCCATAAAATAAGAGAGTGAGAAGCATGGGAATTTGGAGATCGGTGATCGGAACAGCGGGCACGACAAGTACAGTTGTCAATTGGTGAGTTGACGACAGACTACTTGCAGAGAAGTTCATTTTGGCGTTGTTCGAAAACATGGCTATGTGCTTGGCAAGCGGCCGAAAGCAGACGGACTGGCCTTTACAAAGCATCAATACTTTGGGCGCCGCCCGCGCCGGGTGACGATATGAAGCTTACTTATGTTAATGTTGAAATACGATGGCGGACGGCGCGACGCCCCGGAATGTAAATATAAAGTTGAGCGCCTGTGCGTTGCCACGTTCCTTCATCCCTCCCTCGAGAGCTGTTGCTTCAAAAACACCTAGACACTACTGACTGCTCTTCTTTCGAAATTATAGAGTAATAGGGATACATCGAGTCATCGACAGACTTGACGTATTCCATCTCAACAATCGGAGCGCCGAGGCTGCGGTGCCTGTCGATCTCCCTCCCACCTTTGTCGTTCAGCGTCCAAGCTGCGTCACTCTAAATCTGACCTATTCCGCATACGGGGAATAAGTAAGCGTGCCAGAGGCCCAAAGGCCTAACATTAAGGCCCATTGTTCCCCTGCTCTCTGCGAATCTCCTCGCTCTGTGAATATCCCAGCGCAGTTTTCACACCTCCTCTGCTCACGTCCTTGAAAGCGCTGTTCGCGAGGTCTGCATCATGAAATTTCTTCAGACCGTGCTGGCATCCGCTGCCTTGGCTGGTGTCTCCCAGGGTATGCCGTATTCCTATTAATGCATTGAAACACTCTTTCGGATATAGCAAAGCTAATGCATCTCCAATAGCTACTGCCGTGCTTCCAAGAAATCCAACAGTCGACGAATATGCAGCTGCTCGACTGGCCACGCTGAAGGCCGCCCGTGCCGAACCAAACTCCCCTTCCGGTGGCTACGCTCCCAAAACCGTGGACTGTCCTTCAACGCCCCCGACCGTTCGCGAAGCAAGTCGTCTGTCACCGAACGAGACGGCATGGCTCGAGCTCAGAAGAAACAATACAATCACGCCCATGATTGACTTCCTTAGCAGGGCCAGTATCTCGGGATTCGATGCTACCAGCTACATCAACGGCATTTCCAGCAATGCATCTCAGCTGCCCAACATTGGGATTGCCATTTCTGGCGGTGGATACCGAGCGCTGCTTAACGGAGCTGGCTTTCTTGCTGCTGCCGACAGTCGGAACACCAATTCCACTGAAACTGGTCAGATAGGAGGTTTGTTGCAGTCGGCGACGTATGTGGCAGGATTGTCTGGCGGTGGATGGCTCGTTGGATCCCTCTATGCCAACAACTTCAGCACCATTGTGCAGCTTCGGGACGGCTACTCTGACTCTGATCTTTGGAAATTTCAGAACTCAATCTTCAACGGTCCGGACACTGGGGGCATATCACTCCTCGATACTGCTGACTACTATACCACTATTTACAACGAGGTCGACGACAAACATGATGCTGGTTTCGATACCAGTATCACGGATTACTGGGGACGTGCTCTGTCCTTCCAGCTGATCAACGATATGGATGGCGGTGTTGCATATACGTTTTCTTCCATCCAGACGGACCCCAGCTTCATCAACGGCTCCATCCCCATGCCCATGTTGGTCGCCGACGAGCGAAGCCCCGACGACGCGATTGTGTCCCTTAACTCAACAGTGCACGAAATCAACCCATGGGAAATCGGTTCATGGGACCCTACTGTATACGGTTTCGTCCCCACCACCTTTGTGGGCTCAAACTTCAGCAATGGTGTCTTGGTATCAAACGACACGTGCGTTGCCGGATTTGACCAGTACGGCTTCGTCATGGGAACTTCCTCGTCACTCTTCAACCAGTTCCTTCTTCAGGTCAATTCCACGGCGCTTCCATCTCTCATCGAAGACGCTCTTACTGATATCCTGAATGTTCTCGGAGACAGGAACGACGACATCTCAGAGTGGTACCCCAACCCGTTCTATGGCTGGAACAGCGACATAAACCCCAATACGAAGAACGACACTCTCTATCTCGTTGATGGAGGCGAAGATCTCCAGAATATCCCTCTGTATCCTCTCACTCAACCTTACCGAGGCGTCGATGTCGTCTTCGCCGTGGATAGCTCCGCAGATACAACCACGTACTGGCCAAATGGAACCGCTCTTGTCGCCACATACCAACGTTCCACCAACTCTGTGTTCGCGAACGGCACTTCCTTCCCAGCCGTACCAGACCAGAACAGCTTCGTCAACCTCGGCTTGAACCAGCGTCCAACATTCTTCGGCTGTGACGCAGAAAACACCACAGCGATGACCCCCCTCGTCGTGTACATCCCCAACACGCCATACATATTCCATTCGAACGTGTCTACCTTCGACCCCACATACAACACCACCGACCGCAATCTCATCATTGAGAACGGCTGGGACGTGGCTACCCAGGGCAATGGCACCATCGATCCTGGCTGGATGACCTGTGTCGCCTGTGCAATCCTCAGCCGCAGTTTCTACAAGACGGGCACCACAGTACCGAGCGATTGCCAGACTTGCTTCACCAACTACTGCTGGAATGGAACCATGAACGATACTGTTCCGGCGGGCAACTTCACGCCTGATTACAAGATTGGCGTGGTTTCTGACCAAGCGAGCGATGCGGTTAGTTTGACGAGGAGTGGGCTGGGTGTTGCTATTGCTGTGGTTATGACAGCTGCTTTGATGGTGTAATTGAGCGATAACTGGTAATACATGTAATCGGGAAAAGAAGGAATAGGAGTTGGCGGCTTGGCCGGGTGATTCGGACGCTCTTTCATGATCGATCGGTACCTTGCATGGCTGGGGGGCTTGGGAGATATCCAGACTCTTAGGCAATGGCGTTCAGGATGCTACGACTCATGGTGAATTGCTTTTAAAACCCGGCATGGTTTGATCGAATAACGTGTATTTTCTAATGTCGCTCTTTGGACCTGATTAGGGAGGTCTAGGTCGAGAAGATAGAGCTTTTGCTACTGTCCAGTCTGTGGCCTGCCTATATTGATTGAGTGAGCGTGTTCCGGTGGTGACTTGGAAAAATTGGGATTTTCACGATACCGAAGATGCAACTCAAGTATTCAAATGGGATCTTAACTAGCATGCAGGAGTTGTCCTCCTTAGATCCTGAGAAGCGTTAGTTCCGCGTTGATGGAATCGGAATCGATAATACATATCGCGAATATCGAAGTGATCACCGCAAAGCCCCTCATCTCTTGTGATCATAGCATCGACCCTGACCCCGACGAGTCAGAGAGTGTTTAGCTCCGTCCGGCGTCGCGATTGGCTGAAGCACGTTGCTCGGCAACTGCGTGCGGAAGTCTAAATGTTATGTAAACATTGAAGCCACACACTTGGTCCGTCGCCAACTTTCAACACTGCATAATTCGACGACACTTTCGACGACAACCATCGACCTCATCAATTACCCGACATTCCATGTAAATCGACCTGCATCATGGACCCCGAGTCTCCGCCAAAGCGTGTCACGCGCGCCAGAGCCGCTGCGAAATCCGACAACACCGTGCGAGTCGCGACTGCGGCATCCAGAGCGAAAGCCACCAAGACCGCTCCTGCTCCGACAAAGCGCAGAACGCGAGCCGACGACGCAAAGAACATCGAAGACGACGACGACGAGGAGGAGGAGGCCGCGAAGCCAGAGCCTGCCAAAGCTACCAGAGGCAGACCTCGCAAGGCTGCTGCACCTGAACCAGAGCCGGAACACGAAGAAGTCATGGAGACTGCTCCTCCTGCGCCAAGAGCTACCAGGGGCCGACCAAAGAAGACTGTTGTCGAACCCCCGCCGCCAGAGCCTACGCGATCTCTGCGTGGTCGCGCGAAGAAGCTCGATACTGCGGAAGAACCGGAAGAGCCAAAGACTGAACCAGAGCCCGTGAGGAAGACAACCCGTGGTCGAGTAGCTGCTGCCGCGAAACCTACACTTGCTACTACCAAGAAGACTGTCAAATTCGACGAACCCGATAAAGAGAACGTCGTGCTTCCAGCAAAGGGCAAGGCCAAAGCTGCCGAGCCAGCTTCGGGACTGAAAGCGAAACCAATCCGGCGACCTGCCCCAGCAACACGCGCCACTCGCGGCCGAGCCAAAACATTAGAGAAGACGGAGGATGAGAAGCCAGAAGAGAAGAAATCTTCTCCGTTGAGTCCCAAGAAGGCTACCCAGGTCGCAACCGCTAAGCCGAGGGACGACTCGGACGACGAGCTTGCTGTTTCGGAGAAGACCCCATTGAAGCCGTTGAGTCGTAGTCCTATCAAGCCTCCAGGTAGCATATTCGGGGCCTCGAAGAAGATTGATTTCACTACTTCTACCGTGGTCAACCAGGCGACCACAACGGCGAGCTCGAATCTCCACGCCTCTATCATCGGAAGCCCAGCTCGCAGACCTCCTCCATCTCCGTACAAGGATGCACTGAAGGCGTCACCGCAACGATTCAATCCTGGGGAGACCCTCTTGAAATCACCTTTCAAGGCTCCCCTAAGCGCGTTCAAAAACATCTGTCAATCCACTGGTTCTGCTTCTCCGTTCAAGGGTTCTACTAATCCGTTCAAGAACTCGTTGCTTCAATCTGCTGCCAAGCGACCGGCATCTCCCTCCAAATTTGGATCAACGCCGTCCAGACCCTTCGGGCACTCTGGTGCCACAGCTTATACGCCCGCTCCTGCTTTCAACATTACCAAGTTTGCGACACCTCGCACTTTGAGCAAGAGCGTTGCAGGGCCACTTGGGTTGACCCCCGGCACTACGCGGAAACAGGTACCCCAAGAGACAGAAACCATCACCGAGGAGAGCGCCACGAACAGCCCTGAACTCGATGAGCCTCTGGAGCAAGTCGATGTTTTGAACCTCGACCCCATTCCCTTCACAGGTCGTTTGTCATCTGTTCTGCCAAGATCAGCAGACCCGGCATTTAAGATGCCAGAACCTGCTGTCCAGGAAATGCAACCGGAGCCCACTGAGGACATGGCAGCGGAGGAAGCTGCATTCGAGCCACAAGCTCCTGCCGCTGAAACCGAGGACGCTGAGGATGTCCTGATGGCTGACCCATCAGAAGACCACATGGAATACAGTTATCCCAATGAAGGGGAGTCGACAACGCCGCCCGCATCGCCGCCCCGTCACAGTGTCGGTAACTTCGGGCTACGCCCAGAGGCCCTCGATCCTTACCAGCAGTCGGACTCCGAGGACGAGCTTGCTGCGGATTCACCCATCTACTCGCCTACGCCACTCGCAGCCCACAACGTATCTGTCAACGATTTTGCTGCTCCTGCCACCCCGACCCCTGCGAACGCCATGAAGACTCCTAAGTCCCGCCCCATGATCTTGCACAGGGCGGAAGATGGTACTTTGAAATCATCGGCCAGAAGCGCGGCTGTCAATGACCGGCGAAAGTCGATCAAATTCACGCCCCTTGCGAGACAGCTCAGTGACTGGATGGCTCCTAGTCCTGAGAAGGACGAAGACAGCTCCGAGGACCCTTCAAGTACGGAGGAGCCTTCACCTGTTAAGCCAATACCAGCTGGCAAAGCACGGAGGTCAAGCGCATTCACTAGCGCTCCAAGTGCGACTTTAATCAGCGATTCTCCTGGTAGGAGCACATTTTTCGAGGACGAAATGACAATTCGCGACGCCGTCCAAGAGTCTGTCGTGGAGAACTCGCTTGTGGCAACAGAGATGCCCTCAATTCCTGGTGGCGGACCAGAAGGTGAAAACTCGGACGATGGCTCTGACCAGAGATCCGAAAATGACGGTTTTGATGTCGAGGATCTTGGCCCAGGATTTGATGAGATGGAGATTGATCAAGAGGACATGGATCTAGCTGCTGAAGCGGATGAGATGTCTCTTATTCAGATTCCTGACTCAGAGTCTAAGGCTGAGGACGAGAATATGCTGTTGCCCACTGAGGAGGACGACTTCATTCCAGGTGTCGAGGAAGAGGCTGTCGAAGATCACGAAGTAGCTCTTGTCCAGGTTCCAGAACCCGCTCCAGCTGCCGATAATGACTATGTGCCTGCTGCTGAGGAAGAACCCGGTAACGCTTCCTTTGCAGACAGATCATTGTCAGATGCCAGTCAAGAATATGGCGACGAGAACGCTGTTCCTATCGATCCACTGCTCTTGTCTATGGAACAGGCTTCTACAGAGCCGTTCCCTGCCATGTCCGAGGACGTCAATGTTCAAGATCAGCACGTTGAGGTCCACGCTGATGTAGTTGAAGAAACTGTGACAGAAGCCCCAGCTTTTGCTACCCCCGTGCAAGTTCTGCGCGAAAGAGTTGTGCACACTGTTTCCAAAGTTCCTCTCAAGGCTGCCGCTGATGACACTCCTTCGCGACCTTTCTCATTTGGTCGCCCTGCTACAGTCTCTCGAGTGCCTTCAAAGCGCCCTGCGTTCAGCGAGTCTGGACTAGCTCGTCACTACACTTCTGGATCGTCTTCTGAGCGCAAATCCACAAGAAGCAGGCGTACTAGTGAGCGTCAACAAGAAGTCCAAGCTTTACAAGACTTTGCGGAAACGAGCCCCACTCCTTCCCAGACACCATCAAAACACCGACCCAAGTCCTTCTCTGCTGAAGATGCTAGTCCTAGCAAGACGCCACAACGCGACATCAGTGCCCAGACCCTCAAGGGTGCCGTTGTCTATGTCGATGCACACACAACCGAGGGTGCAGATGCCAGTGGAATCTTTGTCGATCTGCTGAGTCAGATGGGCGCAAAGGTTGTCAAGTCTTGGAACTGGAACCCGTCTTCCCCATTAAGCTCTCCAGGTGGAGACGCTGGTCCTAGCAACAGCAAAATTGGCATCACACATGTGGTGTTCAAGGATGGTGGCAAGAGGACTTTGGAGAAAGTCAGGGCCACGAAGGGAGTGGTGTTGTGTGTTGGCGTTGGCTGGGTTCTAGAGTAAGTTTTGTCTATTACGTTCTAACGGCTACCAGATACTGACAAAAATTATAGCTGCCATCAGGAACAGAAATGGCTTGACGAAACCGCTTATGCTGTTGACACCGGCATGGTTCCCCGTGCTGGCCGTAACCGCCGCAAGTCTATGGAACCACGTGCTCTGGCAAACCTCAACGGTACATTGGTCCCCAGTGGTGCTACCACGCCTATGCGCACACCAGCGCGGTCTACAGCCCCCAAGAACCCAAACAAAACTGTTGGACGCACGCCTGCCCGGGACTTCATTCACTTCCCCGGCTCGCCAGCATCGCCCCAAGGCATGAAGATGGACCGAAGAGCGAGTGTAGAGTGGGTGAGATCCCCTCTGTCTTCAAGCTCCGGCGAGTCCAGTACATCACAACAGGAGAACGAAGCCATGAGCATGGAAATGGACATTGGCCTCACTCCCAAGCCCAAAGTCCGCTTCGACGCCATGACGCCACTGTCGCCATCTCCCGTCCCCTCACCAAACTTCGGCTCTCCATCTGGTCTTCCGTCCTTGTCGGACCTTCCCGGCATGCCGTCGACGCCCGCTGGGCTCAGCAAGAGCGCTTACGGCGAAGAGGGCCTGGGCGATGAGACGATGGGCATGATTGGCACGCCGTATTTCCTGAAGCCCAATGCGCTGCAAATGATGAGCGTGCCGCCGAAGAAGCAGCAATGGACGGAAGCCGGAGAAGGCCAGCAGCTCGGTGGAGAGCTGGGAATGCGTGAGGCGGAGGAGAGGAGGAAGAAGGAAGGTGTCATGATGAGGTTGCAGTTGGCGAGGAGGAAGAGCTTGCAGTTTGCGCCCAAGGTGGGGAGTCCGTTGGCGAGGTTTGACTGATGTCGCTCTCTCGTTGCTTGACTAGGGAACTTCAAGCTGTCATTCATTACTGGATGTTGCCACGGATGGACGGGGCGTTTGGATCGATATTTGCTTTCGTGCTCAGATTGGCTTATCTTCATTCACTCTGAGAGCTGGCTGGTGTCATTGTTGTGGGAATAAACTGGTGTTGTTTTCGAGGGCGACGGGCGCCTGCTCGATTTAGTTTTATGAGCTTGAAATACTATTTCGTTGTCCAATGCTGTCCTCCTAACATTAAGTCCGCTTTCGATGTTTAGTGCGACTGAATGGGGCGGCGTAGTTCAACAACTATCAAGTCTTACCTCTTCTCATAAAAAACAGAGAGAGGGAGACCTAGAAGGTAGAACTTGTATGGGCGAATTCGTTTTGGCCGAGACTGAGAGCAATCTGATTGACCCAGGCTTGTACTCGAGGAGAGGGCAACTCTTGCCTCAACTTTTTTTTTTCTTTTAAACAAAAGGCTGATTTATTTTTCAATGGACATTCCATTAAATCCGTTCTGCTCGAGCTCGCTCAGACCTCCCGTCATCAAAGGCTCAAAGTGAAAACGCAGCAGGCCGAAGCAAAAAAGTTCACAAAAAATCTGCGAAGCTGATTGGAGTGGTATTGTACCGATAGATGAAGTTTCCAGAGTAGACTGGAAGCTCGAAACAGGCTCAAGTATGGATTTGAACTGTACCGCGGCTTATTGTTTAGTGTAGAAATCAGTCCTCTCGATTCCGACTATAACTCGTCGTTGTCATTTCTGGGACAAGTCCATACATGTAGGTTTCGTGTTCTTGGGGGCTGCTTGTAAGAAAGATTGCCGCCGTTGCTCATTTGTCAACTAACTTGAGGCAAAAGTCAGAATAACCACCAAGGGGGAATCGGACTCTAGATTATCGGCAAAAATCCATGTATTCTTGTACGATATGAACCATGATTGTTCGAGGCTGAGAAGTGAGAAGTGTTGAAGAAATGACGGCGAGCCCAGCCGCTTCGGTGTTGAAGTCCATCGTGGCTGCCTCGCAAGAACTTCAGGCACCCACACCACTCGCTTAACTTTTAGCGCGCCCACGACCAAAATTGAGGTTGAGCTTTGCGCCCAAAACATACAGCGACATCTCCAACCCTCGACAACCGGCCAACGACGACGACACCGCCATCAATCCTTCGAGATGGCCTCCAGACCGACTGTCACCATCCTGTCCGCCGATGGCTCTGCCAGCGGCGCGACCCACCCGCTCCCCAAGGTCTTCACGGTGCCTGTCCGCCCCGACATTGTCCAGTACGTCGAGCCTGCGTGCTGAAGCTGCCCGAGGTCCAGTGCTGACCATTTTTGCTGTACAGGACCGTCCACACTGGAATGGCCAAGAACAAGCGCCAGCCTTACGCTGTGAGCGAGAAGGCTGGTCACCAGACCTCTGCTGAGTCCTGGGGTACCGGTCAGTAGCAACCCGATCCGATTCGATTGAACCGTCACGATATTGCGCACAATCAACCGCTTGGGCAAATGTGGAGATGGCGGCGACTTGCGCGGCATTGGGATTTGTGGCTGACGTGAACTTCTACAGGTCGCGCTGTGGCCCGTATTCCTCGTGTCTCTGGTGGAGGAACTCACCGTGCCGGTCAGGCTGCCTTCGGTAACATGTGCAGATCTGGTCGCATGTTCGCTCCCACCAAGGTCTGGCGCAGATGGCAGCAGAAGATCAACCTCGGCCAGAAGTGAGTTGAGAACCTTGGTACAATCGCTATATCCAATGCTGACTGATTGACAGGCGTTTCGCAACTGCCTCTGCCTTGGCTGCCTCTTCCGTTCCCGCTCTCCTCTTCGCCCGTGGCCACCAAGTCACCAAGGTCCCCGAGGTTCCCCTTGTCATCAACTCCGAGGTTTTCTCCGGCGCTGCCATCACCAAGACCTCCGCTGCTCTCGGACTCCTGAAGTCTGTTGGTGCTGAGGACGACATCAGCAAGGTCAAGAACTCGCGCAAGCTCCGTGCTGGAAAGGGAAAGCTCCGTGGCCGCAGACACAGACAACGCCGTGGCCCCTTGGTCATCTACAACCCAGTCGAGGATGGTGCTGAGCTCTCGCGCGCTTTCCGCAACATCGCCGGTGTCGAGACCTGCTCCGTGTTCTCGCTCAACCTCCTCCAGCTCGCCCCAGGTGGTCACCTCGGACGATTCATTATCTGGACCTCTTCCGCATTCAAGGCCCTTGACGAGATCTACGGCTCCACCACCACTCCTTCGGCCCTGAAGAAGGACTTCCTCCTCCCCTCCAGCCTTGTCACTCAGGCCGACATTGGCCGTCTGATCAACTCTACTGAAATCCAGTCGGTTGTTCGCGGACCCAAGGGTGGAGCCAAGACCAAGCGCGCTGGTGTCCAGAAGAAGAACCCTCTCGTCAACAAGCAAGTCCTGCTGAGATTGAACCCTTACGCTATCGCTTACATGAAGGAGAAGATCGGTAGCAAGGGTCTGGAGGCTGGCAAGCCTGAGCGTGTTGATGGTGTTTTCACCAAGGTTGTGCACGAGGACTAAGCGTCGTGTCGGGCTTTCTTGGGTGTCATTTGCGGCAATGGATGGATGTGGGTGAATCGTTATGGCGCTCACAAGTCTAGGTTCTCTGACGAATAGGAGAAACATTGCTTCAATTCCTGATTCGAATATGCGGCGTTAGTGGCCCCTTGTGACTTTTTGATGACTTAATGCTACACTTCACATAATGTGCACCCGGTCCACCTGATGCAGTCTGCGGCCTTTCATTCATGACGTGTTGTGCCTATGATCCACATCACCAGCTGCATCGAAAGTAGAAGAGGTCATGGTATCTGTACATGAGGTATAGCCCTTCAAATCTAGCCACTAAAGCTCAGATATGTTCCTGAGAATTTACACCAGGAAAGTGCCGTTTCTACATTTAGGGGAAGCCTCGGAACTGCTCGGTCAACATGGGCTGGTAACGTTATTGAGTGTTTCGTAGCGGTTGATCCAATACTGAAATAAAACTTAAATTTAGATATCTCACTAAAAATATCCCTTTTATTTGTGGATACATGTATATGCGGCTGTGGTGATGTCTATTAAGTATACCGTGAACTTAATTCTATTTGCGATCTGTCCCTGAGTCGAGACTTAAGTATCGAGACGAACAACTTGTTCTTAACTCCATTACGCCCGGGCGCCATAGATAGCCCAGGTGAAGGCCATTTCATTTCCAATACAACGTTAAAAATCAAGCAATTCGACACAACCTCGGGCCTTTGTTTTCGCCTGGACCCTTGGGCCTTGGACGGTGATTAATGGGGAGACGAGGCTGTGCAGCCTTACTCGATTTAACTCGAACTTGTGAACTCCCGTCTCCCCTCGACTCTACCACCGTCTCCCCTCCACCTAGTTTCGCGATCGGTCTCCCACCTGGAGATCGCATCTCTTCCTGGGCCCAGTTGCTCTTTGATAATCCGTACAGCAACTGCCGGACTACGACCTTCATCCTGTGGCCAGGGCGCGTCGCCGGCTCTTGCGCGTCTCTGGGGTACCCGGTACGTAGACGAACTTCACACTTTCATTGTTCTCGCCAGCCAGCGAGGTTCACACTCCATCGACCCCGACGATTCGTTTCGTCTTTGCACCGCACTCGCGGCCAGTGCGAGCGAACTTTGGCTCTCTTCACTGTGTGTCTGCCTGGCTTTCCACTCCCACTTCACAAACATTAATCTCGCAATTCTGTCGCTACAGCGAATCAATTTGATTACTCCAAGTCAGGTGATTGCCTCCTACTTTCTCGAGTACCTACGTAAAGCAGGAAAGCCACCGGGACGTCAGGCATCTTGTTGAGTCTAGCGGATCTCATTGGGCGCTCTTCTATTTGAGCTCCACGCTTTCCCACCCTGCTTCATCCCACTTCTTCTCTTCCCTCCGCCACTACTGCTCCACGGCATCAACGAGATTTTGTTCATACATTTTTTGAAACCTCATCACAGCTTTTCGGCAGTGCCGCTTCTATCTTTGCTGACCCGAGTCTAGGTTGTGAACGTGGAAGGTACAGCAGAGGCTCCGCAATCACGTAATGGAGCGTCAGGAGATGGAGATGGCAATGGACGGTGATCTGCCCGTGGAGGAGGCTGAGAGGTCCCCTTCAGCCATACCTGCAACACACCCTTCTTCACCTAAGCATGAAGCCAGCTTGGTCCCCGACCGGCACACGGCAATTGAAGCCTTGAATCCTCTTTTGTCACAGAATGAGAATGCATTCTTGACCAACCAGGCTCCTGATCTGCTACCAGAAATGGTGTTGGACCCGCCACCGCCACCACCACCCTCTAAACGCGCCAGCTCGAGACCCACCAGCTCGCATTCTACTCGTTCTTCAACTTCCTCGGCGACCTCGGCGACTGTTTTGGGTGATCCTCAGATCGCGTCGGACAGGGAATTCATTGTGCCGATTTCGTTGATGTCGCAGGTGAGAAAGTGGTACCAAGATATCATCTCTGATAACGAAACCCTTTTCACCGATTTCCTCGAGAACGCTGTGGGCGATCCGAAGGGTGTCTGGGCCGCGAAGGTGGACAAAGTATTGGACACTCTCGAGAAGCTCGTCAATCATCAGGATCTCCTTGGTGATAAGCCAGTCATCCTTAGTGATTTCACAGCCAAATTTGCGGAGAATTGCAGTGCCAAGTGTGTTTTCGTACTTGAGCTGCTGAAACGTCTGCAAACCGCGGAGAAGCATGTTGCGATAATCGCTCGACCTGGCAGGATGCAAGATATTCTCGAGGCAATCCTGCAGCACGGCTCATTTCGATACACGCGTCACGATCGTTTAAGCTATCTGGAAACCATGGACGCCACTGGAGATCTACAAGTCACATTATGCTCGCCATTCGTCGCCGGCAAAAGCTACAATGTAGCTCCCGCTGACCTGGTTATTGCCTTTGACAGCGCGTATCAAACTTCCGATCCTCATCCCGCATATGAAAGGTTGAGGCGCGGGCCTCCCAGAAAGCCGCTTTGCTCGGTAGTTCGCCTCGTTGTTCCTGACTCGGTCGAGCATATTGATCTCTGTTTGGCCAAAGACCTGAATCCATCCGAAAGAAGAGATTTTCTGCTCAAATTCGCAATGATGCAAGCGAAGTCAGTTGGCACCATTGGCTTCGTTCAGGCCCACGACACACCACCGCCAGATATGGCAGCAAACACTGTTGCCGAATGGTTTATGAAAGAGTTGGCATGGCCTCTTGGTCCCATCTCGAGATTTAGTGCACCTGAGATACGTAAGGCAATGGCGGAGTTGCGGCAGCGCGATCTCACGGGGCGATTGGACCCTGGACTTCGTCAACCCAACCATCTGAAACGGACTTTGGTATGTAAAACACAAGGATGCACTGGAATACGAAAACTGACACTTTTTCTAGAACGTGGATGATACGGATGGTCAAAGTGCTTCGAAGAGAATGAGAACACCGACTCCAGCGGTAGACATCGCAGGTCCGAGTGTTCCAAGAGGCAATGGCTTGTTGTCATCACAAGGCACGGCCATGGTCTCAGATTCGCGAGAGATGTTTATCAAGACAGAAGCTTTGGATACGCAGCAGGCCGAACAGGTAGAGAAGCTACTTAGCAAGGTATGCTCTCCAGCATTGATTGAATGGATGCGTCTAACGGTAAAACAGGTTGCGAGCCTTGAAGAGCAACTCCGTAAGAAGACGGAAGCTGAGAGTGAAGCGCGCGAAGCTGTCAACGATCTTAATAATCGTCTCGCTGATTACGAGAAGACTGTCCGAAAGATGGAATCCTTACAACGAGACTATGCTGAGCAGATGAGAAATCTCACAGTCTCTCGAGACCACGCCAGGACTCAACTCGCCGAGCAAGCAGGCTCCCTTGCCCAGCGCAATGGTGAGGTTGCTGCCCTAACGGAGAAGCTGGAGGGACTAGAGGAAGAGCTTGCAAAGTATCGCAAGA
The DNA here is from genome assembly GCA_037179335.1 of Cyclaneusma minus. Taxonomy (NCBI): domain Eukaryota; kingdom Fungi; phylum Ascomycota; class Leotiomycetes; order Marthamycetales; family Marthamycetaceae; genus Cyclaneusma; species Cyclaneusma minus. The sequence continues at coordinate 1,092,971 of JAKZHN010000010.1, forward strand.
TGGTGGAGGCGTCTGCTATTCCAGAAATTGCAGAGCTAGAGAAGAGCCGCAGCACTATCCAAAGCCTACAAGAGGACAAGGAGAGCTTGGCCTTGAAGCTCAGCAGATCAGAAGCCGATCTTGCCTATGCGCGCGCCTCCTACCAACAAGGATCCTCATCATCGGCCGAGCTCTCCAATCAGTTTTCGGCACTGCAACTAGAGGTCGTCGGGCTCCGTCGCAAAGCTGACGAGAACGCAGTGCGCATCCACGAAATCCAAGCACAGACGGATCGGGAAGACCGTGAAAGCCGTATGGTGGAGTTGGAGCGCCTGCTTGAGGAGCGTGATGCGGAGAACGCGGTGTTGAGGAGCAAGTTCAATGGAAGGCGGGAGATGCAGCGGGGAGCCAGCCCGCGCAGTCCTATGATGAGCCACGTTGCTAGTCCTCGGGCGGCTGCGCTGAGCGGCGGCGGAGCCGGGAAGACCAGGAGTCGCGGCAACAGTCCGGCACCTGGGGAGAATACGTTCGTGAGGGATACGGGAGGGGGCGGAAGGTGGCCCCATCATCTACGTGACCACTAATGGAGCCTTGAGGGTGATATGTTTCGACGTCGAGTACATGGATAGAGTTGCTCGGCGGCTGCGCTTGGGACTTATCATATGGGCGGATGCCGGATGGCTGCATTTGCTCTGGTGGATAGTTCTCTGAGCCCTTCGAAGCGACTGCTACCGTTGATGTTCATAGAGGGAGGGTACTGGAGAGAAAGCGCTGGTTTCTCGAAACACATCAATGGATGCACACACAGCGCGAACTGGTTGTGACGATTGTGACAATTTGACAAGTGACAAACAAGTCTCCTGACTGGTCTGTATGCAGGACATCGGCACAGGCACGGCTACGACGCTGCAGTACAACTCTGCAACGGCGATTGGAGAAAGTAGATAAATGCTGCTCTTTATTGAAGCAGCACGGCAAGAATGTCGGTGTAAAGTAATGCGGTGTAGATATAGGCGTCATATTGCTGGGATGCTCGTACTCCCTCGTATCACTATTGATGTTATCGAATTCTTGAGAATCAGGGTCTGCTGGGGGGTCTTGGAATTTCTCGGTTCTCAGGGGTCGGAGGTGTACACAGTACAAGGGACTAGGAAGGTTGGGGCACGAATGGCAGGGTTCGAGGTTTTTGACTTGCTTTTTTATCACACTGGTACTGACAGGCAAATTTAGCAAGCTGGACGGTGGTCAGTTTTGGATTTGTGGCTAGTTCTGTGTATCCCTAGGGAGAGTCCTGGGGAGTTGAAGGTCTCGCGAGATGCGGCGTCGGGAAGCTCTACTGCACTCCGATTCCGTACGGGACCTGCTCTTATGTTGCTCTATTTGTGTTCCACCGTTCACGGTTTCAATATTACACATAGCACGACTCACGAGCACCTCGCAATCGCATTCGATTTCGCGTTCATATCGCATGGCAGAAGTGGGTCGCGGAGAGAAGACTGATACGAGATGCATACGAGTATCCCAGTAACATAGCGGCTAGCAGCCGGGGATCGACATGGGCTCATCGAGATTTAAGTCTCTCTATGTACAATATGTATTTTTCCCCCTCGACTTCGGCAGAGAGCAGAGCCACCAAAGCTGCCACTCGGATTTAGCAGACTTGGGTCGAAACTGCCTGCTATGTTCTAGAAGCTTGAAATTCAATCCGAACTTAGGAGTATTCAACATCTTGGCGTATGACAGCAACATGAAGTGCCGGACTGGACCCACCTTCGACGCGGCGAAGACGCTATTCGCAATTTCGCCGTCCGTGCAGAATCCACGCATGGGTGATTGGCATCTCTATTTCAACGCTTCTCCCATGTTCGACCTATAAGGGACGTGGTTCTGCTATACGAGGCTTGCGAGATGCAGTAGCACGTCCTGTCAAGTTTCAGGGTTGTACATACGAGCTTATACGAAGTACTACAGGGAGCTCCACTGATGCCCTTCGTCCCTTCAAAGTCGATTATTTATGCCCAGATAGCCATTCGGTACGGGCTCCGATGCGGGGTGCATGCTGTGTCAGGTTCAAGATGAGCCATCTCCAAGTTTCCTGGTTGGTCGGACGTGCTGGGGCTATCTTTCACATCGCTTGCGAGGACAAGGGGCACCTGGAGCAGTGTTGACCCCATTGGGAAGTGTTTGCGCTTTTCGGGAGACAAGCTGTCACCTCGAGCTCAAGCATAAGTACTCGTTTTGCCCCCGCTATATGTTAGGTTTCTTTACTTTCGATTCTACTCTGAAAGCAGAGGCTTTCTTTGCAACGCTACCCTACCAGACGTTCTGTACTCTACTCTATACTTCCTATCATCTCTCTTGGAATCTGGGCCTTGCAATAGCCTTTCGCCGGGGACGTTTCCCTAAGAGGCATTCCTCTCAAAATGGTGGATTCTGTTGGACACGACGCCTTGACAAGCGCGATGCTGTCACCAACGAGTCTGAGCACCTGTGTGATTCTTTTGGTCGTCTATCTGGTCAACACATACCTGCAAAACAAGAAGCGTCTGAATCCTCCCATGGTAGGAAAGTCCTCTGCTGGGGATTTCAGAGAGGCCATTCAAGAAGGTTACAATAAGGTAGGCAAACCCCACATTCTCTTGGACATGTTCTACTGATACATCCTTCATATGCTGTCAATGCATATTACTATCCAATACTTACACCTTCGCAGTATCCAGACGAGCCTTTCCAAATACCTAACGCACATTATCCAGTGATCGTCCTCCCCCTCAAATACGTCGAAGAAATCAAGTCCCTACCGGAAAACACTCTTTCCTTCAACGAAGAGATCAGAGCACGTTTCAACGGCAGGAAAACCGGGTTAGGTGATCCTAACCCCGTCATCACAAGTGCCGTCAGAGCCGACCTGACGCGCAACATTGCCAAAACCATCGACGACCTGCAAGATGAGATGATCTTTGCCAATGCAGAGGCTATCGGGCCCTGCGATGACTGGACACCCATTCACGTCTTCCCCGCACTCCTTGAAATCATAGCCTTCATCTCTGGACGCGTCTTCGTCGGACTCCCGCTCTGCCGCAACCCAGAATGGCGAAATATCAGCATCCACTTCACTACCGACAGTGTGAAAACAGCCCATGCCTTTTGGAAATACTCGTGGTGGACACGGCCTTTTGCTCGCTTCTTCGAACGGTCTGGCATCAACAAGGTCCAGAAGCATCGAGACGACGCGAATCGCTTGCTAGGGCCGATCTTGAGGAAACGACTGGATGATATGAAGCGTGAGGATTTCAAACGCCCGGCTGATATGATCCAATGGGCGATTGAGAATGCCATAGCCCTAGGGCTAGACCCGAGAGATGTGCGTCACATGGTCGACACACAGTTGGGTGTTAGCTTGGCCGCAATCCACACGACGAGCATGAACGTAACCCATTGTCTCTACGATCTGTGTTGCCGTCCGGAATTCATCGAGCCGCTGCGAGAGGAGATTGTGAGCGTGTTAAGGGCGAACGACGGAAAGTTTTCCAAGCAGGATATCACGAAGCTGGCCAAGCTGGATAGCTTTATCAAGGAGAGCCAGAGGTTCAATCCCCCGAATGTGGTTACTATGCAGAGGAAGGTGATGCGCGATATCACTTTGAGCGATAGAACGAAGCTGCACAAGGGCATGTTCATTGCCATCCCATCCGACGGACCCAACCACGACGCCCAGGTATGGGAGAACCCCGAAGAGTTCGACGGCTTCCGCTTCGAGAAGTTGAGGAAGCAGCCTGGATCCGAGAATAAGTTCCAGTTTGTCACTACAGGGTATGTTTCTTTATCGAAGCCTGTGTGGATCCTTAGAACCTTTTTGTCTGACAACTTACCACAGAACCAAGTCGCTCTCCTTCGGACACGGACTCCACGCCTGCCCTGGACGCTTCTTTGCCAGCAACGAGATCAAAATCCTGCTCGCGTATTTGATTGTGAACTACAACTTTAGATTCCCGGAGGGGAACACGGAGAGACCGAAGAACATCTACAGCTATACCACTATTATGCCGAGCCCATTTGCAAATGTGGAGTTCAAGAGGAGGAAGGAGACGCTGGGGTGGGACGAATGATGATATAGAGTGAGAGAATTTGGACTCTGGACAGGTGTGATCCGTTTTCGCGTTTGAAAAATTTAAGTTCTTTGTTACTTTGCTTTGTTGGCATTGCTATAGCTGGATCCGTGTCTGCATTTTAACCTTGCTCTGAATATTCGAACGCGTAGAACGAGAGTCGGCCAGGCTTATGACTGTCAATATCCTGCAGTTTTTGTGGAAGGAGAGTAGCATAACTACCTAGTAACAACGCCTCCCGAGTGCCCGATACTCAGCTCTGGCCAGCTCCTGATTCACGGTATCCGCTTGTTTTTTGTTTTGCTTCGCTTGGGGTTCAAAAGTAATCCAAGACCCAACTTCTATCACAATGGCTCCAGGTAAAATGGAACCAAGGGTCGACAGGACTCCGGTAAGTTCTAGTCGCACTTGATATACGAAACCGGCAAGCTCCTGTCTGCTCCTCTTTTGTAAGAATATTTTTACAGCAGATGAAAGAACTACTAGCTATAAAAAAAAGTCTGTGGATTTTGTATTCCAAGATCGCAGATCAAAATACCAAAAAGGCAAAAGAAGTCTCCTCGACGGGGAGTCGAACCCCGGTCTCCCGCGACTTGTTATCTCTTTCGAGATTGACAAGCGGAAATCATGACCGTTAGACCATCGGGGATGTAGAAACCTTAATAGGCTCTGATGGTTGTGATGCCGGATGGTCGCGATTCTGGGTAATTGAGCGAGAGTGCACTGCAACCATGAAATTCGATGACGAGAAAATGCGGCGGGAAGTGGTGCTGGTGCAAAAACCAAGGTAAGGATGGAATGCAATCAGAGAATTAAGGTACGAATTCGACAATCAGAGGCTCGCAAGAGAAAGGCACAACAAATGGCAGAACAGGTAGCCTTGACTCCTTGCGCGTATTTTCGGCACGACGCCACGGCGTCGGAGACATGGTAAGCTTGTAGCAGCGAAATTAGGAAATAGGAATATATGAAAATGGACGTCTTCAAGCTGCTCCAGCGTCAGCATCAAGGGTCCTTGGGCCAGCAAGCAGCCAACATACACCAGGCTCGACCGACATGCCAGCCGTTCACACTAGAGAGGATGACTGTCGCAGGATCGAAGGACGGTGACGATCCTGGGCTGGCTGGCTGTGCACCTGGTGTGGAGTGCCTCTGAGCCGCATCCTGATTCCTTTGGAGCTGCCGGGAGCTGGCTGTCGAACCACTCTCTCGTGAGCATTCCGACGAGTAAAAGGGACGACGGGCCTCCTTAAAGTATGCATTTCTTCCTCTCCATCATGTAAAGACTTGATGACATCGCCGAGATTTCATATCCTGTAAACAATTGCGTTGAAAGATGGAGACTATCACTGCTGCTGGTGAGTGCTTCGATGGAGCTGGGCAAGCGACGCCTTTCCCCTTCAGGCCTAGCAGCCAACTGTTTATGTCGAGAACCCCAAACTGACGCTCTCCTCCAGCATCCTCTTCTCTCCTCAACCTCGACCTCTCCTCAACACACGCCCCAAAATGGCAAATAGCATTCTGGTGCCTAGCCCCACTGGCCGCAAACGCCATCATCCAACCATCCGGAAAGGTAATCGGCCTATCCTCTAAATACCGTCCTTTCCTGCGCCTCTCGCCCATCATCTGCCTCCTCGACCTCATCTCCGCCCTCATTTTCCTCTTCGCCGCCGTCCGAAAAGCCCACATCCCTCTTGTGAAAGCAGTACGTCTATTGCGCTTCCAGCGCATGCAAGAGAACCATGGCACTTCTTCCGATTATATCGAGCCAGGCCAGCGCGACCACCGAGACTGGACGCGTCGGATTTTCTTCGTTGTTGGCACCATGCCCGCTGCGGTCAAGCTGGCTTCTCTTACCTCTGTGCCGGCTATGCAGATTATGGGCGCTATGTATTTGACAAGCCTGTTGGTCTTCGAGGCGGCTCTTGTCTCGCGCTGGCGCAGTGCAGATAATGCGACTATATCGGATGCTGTAGGCTCGAGAGAAGTCGACGATATGGAAGAGATACGCATCCAGACAGAAAAGTTTCTGGAAGAGAGCGAGGTCTATAATATGGTTGTTCTTTTGGCTGCTTTCGTGTGCCATCTAGCTGTTGGGGTTTATGCTATGGAGACTATGTGGTTCGATCACTCGCAATCGAGCGAGATGGCTGTTTTCTTCCACAGGGCCGTGGTGACATGGGTAGCTACCCTGTCGACCTTCTTCTTTTATCTGTTCCTTGGTTTCGATATTCCATGTCAGGAGGAGTTCATTAAAGCGGCTCTCGCTGCTGATGTGGCGAACTGAGGAGTCGGGTTGTGGAATCCTATATTCGAGGCGGGCGTGGCTTCCCAATTTCTTTCGGCTCGATGATTTTCGTCGATGTCTTTTCTTGTTTACTTTTCATTCTTCAAAGTGGTTGGGCTCTACTCCGGCGTTCTGGGTGGCGAACGGGCTTCATGGAGTTGCCGAAGCATAGTTACGATGTCACGCCGATGCTATAAGGCGGGAAATGGTCGAGGCGCCCTCGTACTTAGTACTTATAGGAGTTCAGCAAAAGCATGTGAGAGTAGTTGAAATAGGCGCTCCTCGAGTGAGGTCTCTTGAGCCTGCCTACAGGACGGAATGGGTTATGTAACAATAATATTTCAATCATGCCATTCCTTCATCGTATGTATATCAACCCACGACTGTACTACCCACCTACCCTCAATGCTCACAGAATGAATAAGAATGTTGATGCCACTCATCATCGGCGCTAAGATGGAACGCACTCCTCACCTCCACAATCTTCTCTCTATGCCGCTTCGCCTCCTCCTCACTCATCATCCACCCATTCCCACCAGCATTGAAATACCCCCTTATCAGCTGCATCAGCTCCGGAGACAACTTCCCTTCCTCATCCATCTTACTCTTTGTCTCCCCAACATCAACTCCATTCTCTTTTAGTAACATCACCAGCTCCGCCGGAAGCTTGGAAAGCGCTGCTGCCTTGCTACCACTTGCGTCAGAAAAGGCAGACTCAACGAACCAGTCTTGCACCTGGGGTGGCACGTTTGCAGTGGAAATGATGCGTGCGTGGGGGTCGACGAGCCAGAGAGCTATGAAGCGTCGATGGCCTGGTTTACTAGGGTCGGTGAGACGGAATGGCGAGACGCGGTGTTGACTAATTCAAGTGAAGAGTCAGAAATTGGTCACTATTTTGAAGGTGCTGGAGACTTACAAAACGTTAGGGAAAGCTAGTAAGCGTCCTTCGAGGGTTTCTACACTGCCGTAGTTCTGGAGACATGGCATGTTGTCGCCGCCGAGCAATGTTCCGTATACTTCTTGCATCCAGTGATACCCGTCTTGACTAATGTCGTACTCGTCTTGCATGTACGCGGATGTTTGCATCCGGAATGACAGGTTAGAGGGACTGATGTTTGTGCTGTCGAGGTAGTAAAGTGCTGTGGCGCAGATGCGTTCGTTCATTTGGCCTTCGACCTTTGGATATCCCATGTCAGATATCTGATAAGATGGGAAGCTCCACAGGAACGTGACAGAAAGGGGAAAAGGACAGAATATGAAGCAGCGAAGAATCTTACATGCCAACCACCAGCCGGAAATTCGGGCTTCTCAGGTGTCAACTCGATACTTGCCATCTTGACGATGATTTGCAAGCCAGAGTCTTTGAACTCCTTCGACAGCAGCGCATCTTCGTCAGGAACATAATAGTCCTCCGGATAGTCAAATAAGTCAGGTTGGGGTTGGACCGCTTTACGGCGTCTGTGCCACTCGGTGTCCTCTTCATCTTCCTCTTCCTCTTCCTCCTCGTCTGCCTCTTCGGTCGCGTCCAGGTCTATCTCCGCCGAGCCATCATCGTCCTTGTCGTCGCCTGGATTCTTTGCGCTATCAAAAGCTTTCGGGTCAGAAGGATCCCAGTTCTCCAAATTCTCGTCACTATTCGTCCTCTTTTAGCGACTGTCAAATGGGTGCTTCCTAGCGGCCTAGGGGCATACGTACTCAGGATTCTCGGGCTTCCGGAATCGTGAATTGACTCGTCCCGCTGCTATTACCTTGTTGTAGCCCGTTGAAAGCCCGAGACATTGGTCCCACGCAGGAAGCGCTGTCTCGACCAGTCTCTCGATAGTCTTGTAGATCTCAGGGTGCTTATTAGGGTGCAGGCCATTGATATAGCTTGTGAATTTGACGCTGTTGTCATCTTGAAACGCAACATTTGAGGGGAGCCACTGGTACGTATCAGACCAGAAATTGGGTGGAACGGCGTTGCCGCCAACACCATAACTGCCATGCCCTGCGGCATCAACGTCTTTGGCAATGACTTCACCTTTTCCGGCCCATTTGTCAATGGCGTCGTGGACCCCGACTAGCTCTTCTTTGAGAACTCGGCTGCGGCCGTAGACGAGGGGATACATTGAGGGATGGAGAAGGTCCTGAACCAAGTCACCTGATTTCGGATGCCAATCAGGAGAAGCCTTTTGCTCGGCCATGAGTTTGTCAAAAGCGGAGCGAAGCTCTTCCTGGAGCTGAGAAGAGATGATGGTGTCTGACTTGACCACAGTCGCACACGCATCCAGGGTGGGGATCAAGCCAGTCTTTTCGTAGTAACTAGCTTTGGCTCGCAGCTCCCGAACACACTATGTCCAGTCAGCGTTTTTTCTTCCTTTTTTTTTCTAAGAATTTCTTATGGATTTCTTCATACCTGGTCGAACGACTCCGAAGACATAATTCCGGGCAATGGCTTGATATTCCAGAGCTCTGCGTCAGCATTGTGAGCCCATCTGGTATTCACCTTGCCACCTGTTGCCAATTTCCACAATTCATCGTCGGGATAATCGAGAGCCTCCCTACGCCACTTTTCGACGATTCCCTCGTCGAAGACTTTCTTGTGCCAGTCAGGTTTGTCCATGAGCTTGTCCATGACGGCCATCATAGCCACTTCTCGGACGGGGAGGAGGTCAGAATCGCCACCATAGCAGTTGCCATGCGCGCCCAGTGGATAGACGTTGTAGTCTCCTTGTGGGAAGTGCCTCAGGGGCAGGCCAAGTCCAGGATACTCTGGCATGGCTGCGAAATGTCTCTTCAAGAATAAGATGGATCTGGGGCGTTTGATGAGTCTGGTTGTGATAGTTATCTGGGTGAGCATGAGTGTGTCCCAAGCATGGGATTGAAGACTCGCTGGAGCCTGGAGATGCGCATCTTGACGTGAGGAGCTAACTTTCTTTGTTCGTCGGTGGATGCCAGGGGCTAGCTCGGTGTGTCAGATGTTAGTCAGCTAGAATGCACTATTGAGTTGGAGAAAACAGCCGGGTCCCGAAGGACAGAATTGATTCTCACTATCTAGTATATATGCACTCCTCATGCCTGCACCGTCAGTGCACCCCCCACACTTCTCTTGTCTATGTTGACCCTTCCTGAAGTTTAAACCTTATAATTCTCGTGGCTTGGCCAAATTCTGTCGATTTCACGGTTATGCCAAAAATAAACTTTGCGCCATTCTCTTAATGAGTTCAAATTCGACGTCCTCTTGAATCCAAGGCGCATCCTGTTGGACCTTCCTTTCGCTGGAGATACCCGGATACCCCGCAAAGTCAACAAACCTCCGGCCCGGGTGAGTCGGAGTGACGTTGCTTCGCAGCGCAGACCGCTGCAGGAACAGTGAAGAGATTGAAAGTATCTTCTCCCCTATAAACGTGCTGTTAGTCGTTGAGACATACTTCAGTAAGTGAAACTCTGTTCTCATTCAAGTATTCGACCTCTGTCTTGTTTCTTTCTCCGTTCGCCTTTCATTCGCGAATATCCTCATGTTTTCCGTACCCACTTCCCCGCTGTGGGGCCGGATCGCCCTCCTCTTGATCGCCGCTCGACCCACCATCTGTGCCACTACCCCGTCATCTTTCGACGTCTTCAAATATCTCGATCTCCTCATTGGCACCAGCAATGGCGGCAATGTTTTCCCAGGTGCGACCTTGCCATATGGCATGGCCAAAGCTGTGGCCGATGTCGATGGAGAGAACACGGCCGGCTTCTCCACCGATGGCTCGAATGTGACGGGCTTCAGCGGTATGCACGATTCCGGAACTGGCGGCAAGCCCTCGTTGGGAATCTTCCCCATCTTCCCTGAGCTGTGCGACGACGACGATATCAACAACTGCGACTTCATCAAAGTCGACCGAGCGACCCACTATGTGAACGAAAGCATCGTAGCCACGCCAGGCTACTTCGCACTCGACCTCGTCAATGGAATTTCCGCCCGCATGACGGTCACGTCGCATACTTCACTATACGAGTTTTCCTTCCCAAGCAAGGGTTCAAAGGCGCTGAGCCCTTTGATTCTCCTAGATCTGACCGACCTGAGCGAGAGCCGACAGAATGCGTCGGTCAGCGTAGATCCAGACACCGGCCGCATGACCGGCAATGGAACGTTCTTCCCCAGTTTCGGCGAAGGCACATACACAGCCTACTTTTGTGCCGATTTTCGCGGAAGCAATATCAAGAGCACCGGCATCCACGTGAACAACCGGGCCGGCGAGGAGCCCAAGACAATTTTTGTTAATCATGGAATCAGTCTGTTTTATATCCAAGCGGGCAGCTTTATACAGTTTGATCCGCCCAGTAATGGCGTGATCAAGGCAAGAGTTGCGAATAGCTTCATTAGTTCGGAACAGGCTTGTCGAAATGCTGAGGCGGAGATTCCGGATTGGGACTTTGACGGGACGAGGAGTGCTGCGGAGGACATTTGGAGAGAGAAGCTTAGTGTGATTGAAGTGGAGAGTGGAGGTGTGAGTGATGAGCTGCAAACCAACTTTTGGAGTGCAGTTTATAGGACGATGGTATCACCGCAAGATTATACAGGCGAGAATCCGTTGTGGAAAAGTGCGGAGCCTTACTTTGACTCGTTTTACTGGTATGATTGCCCCTGCCGCCCCTTCCTTCGTCTTCAGGCTTGGAAATTGAAGACCGGATACTAACAAAGCAATTACAGTATATGGGATCTGTTCCGAGCAGAACTGCCATTCCTCACCATCCTCGATCCCGTACAGTATGCCCGAATGATCCGCAGTCTTCTGGACACGTACAAGCACGAAGGCTACCTTCCAGACTGCCGCATGAGTCTCAGCAAAGGTTACACGCAAGGCGGGTCCAACGCAGACGTCGTTATGGCTGACGCCTACATTAAGAATATCAGCGCCGGAATCGACTACAACCTCGCCTGGGAAGCCGTGGTTAACGACGCCGAAAACGAGCCCTTCGACTGGGCCGTGCAAGGTCGTGGCGGTCTCATGAGCTGGAAATCGCTCAACTACATCCCCGCTCTGGATTACGACTACATCGGCTTCGGCACCAATTCTAAAAGCGTTTCGCGAACGCTGGAATACGCTTATAACGATTTTTGCGTAGCTACGCTTGGGAAGGCGCTGGGGAAAGACTATACTGTCTACTTGAAGCGAAGCATGAACTGGCAAAATATATTCAAGGCCGATCAGACAAGCTTCATCAACGGCACGGACACAGGCTTTACCGGCTTTTTCCAGCCAAAGCTATTAAACGGCACCTGGGATTTCCAAGACCCAATTTTGTGTTCGCCAATCGACGAGTTCTGCTCCCTGACTTCCAACCCCCAAGAAACCTTCGAAGACAGCATCTGGGAATATCAATTTTACGTCCCGCAGGACTACGCTTCCTTGATTGAGACACTGGACGGACCCGAGACATTCGTCAAGCGCCTCAATTTCCTACACACCCAAGACGGCCTCTGGGACATCGGCAACGAAATCTCCTTCAACACCATCACCCTGTATCACTTCGCCGCACGCCCGGCTCTCTCCTCCTACACAGCCCACTATTTGATTCCCACCTTCTACAACGCTAGCACCACCGGATTACCTGGTAATGACGATTCGGGCTCCATGGCTGCTGTAAACGCCTTTTTGATGACTGGTTTGTTTCCAAACCCTGGACAGAATGTGTATTTGATCACACCGCCTTTCTTTGAAAGTGTGAGTTGGACGAATGGGGATACGAATAATACTGCTACGATCAGGAATGTTAACTTTGATGCGGGGTATAATAATATCTATGTGCAGAGTGCGACGCTTAATGGTAAGAAGTATACTAAGAATTGGATTACCCACGAGTTTTTCACGGAGGGGTGGACGCTGGAGCTTACGCTGGGGAGTAAGGAGAGTAAGTGGGGAACTGGGGCGAATGACTTGCCGCCGAGTGCCAGTCTTGGTGGTATGAAGATTTAAATATCTGTAAAAGTTCATAGTAGTAGTAGTACCTAGCTAGCTGGACGAATATTAGGGATTCAGTATCCATGATCGTCCCATCATCCATGTTGAAAGACCAAGTCAGAAAGGCTCTTTCGATGCCTCGACCGACGAATCACTGGGCAGTGATTCAGTGAAGACCTCAAACCTTTGTCACAATTCACGTTCATCAGGTATGCATGTCTTTCCTGCTGCTAATCATGTTTAGGAGTTCTACAGCTTTTCTTTTCCAATCTGTATGCTGCGTCCTCCTCGCTCGCTGTCTTGCTCAGAAACAAGCAACAAACGGCTAGCTCCCTCCCAGAAACTGACCGATACCATTAGACTATTATTACCGTTTCGATGTGTAAAAAATAGGGGAGTTCAGAACGAAAGAACCCAAATTACCAAAGGAGAAGAACAGATGCCAAAACTGATGCCAAAACAGACACGTTTCCAACACCCCGTTTCTAGGCCAAGCGGAATCCGAAGCCTCAATAGCACTCAAGATGTTCCGTTAGCGAAAGTAACACCATTCGCAACACCATTAGTACCATTGGCACCGTTTGTTTTGCCGACGCCATTCAAGCCAGCCAGACTAGCACGTCTCGCCCCGTTGGCAGCATTGATGCCATTCGCAGCATTCAAACTAGCCCGTCTCGCGCCATTCGCAGCATTCAAGCTAGCCCTTCTCGAGACACTAGCTGCATTCACCCCATTCGCGCCGTTCGAGCTGGCACCATTCAGGCCGACCAAACTCGCACGCCTCGACCCATTGGCAGAATTCGGACCGTTGGCTACTGCATTCAGGCTGGATCGTCGCGAGCCATTCGCAGCATTCAAACTAGCCCTGCGAGAGACATCGGAACCGTTCGTCCTGTTGACTAACGGCATCTCTCCAATCAGCTTCTCAAGCATCTCGCCGTTGACCGAGTAGGGCTCCTTTTCTCCGCTCTCGAAGCTGAGCACGAAGAGCGTTCGGCCCATCTTATCCCTCTTTGCTGACACCGGCAATACTCTCCCTCTCCTGCCCCTCTTCAACACCCTGCCATCTCCAACGGGCAAGATAACATCTACCGTTTCCCATTTCGGCATATACTTGCCCTTCAATCTCCTCAACTCGACACAAACTTCATTTTCTGTACTCCAATACCTGACTTGAAAGACTGAGATTTCCGGGGTAGCGGATAGACCATCGTCTTCCATCCACTCGCCCTCAAACACATGCCCATTCGAACTTCCCTGAGGAGGAAAGATTTCCACTCCGCGCCAGTCATCTTCAGGCTGATGGAAAAACTGTTTTTCCACTTCGCCCGGAGCGCGCGTAGCAACGTCTTTGCCGACCGGAATCACGGCGCCGATTTTCGCCAGGATGGGAATGTTGGTATTCCATGGCGAGGAAATGGTGCTCCATTGGCCGCTTGCCAAATACTGGTACGGAGCGTTACAGTTCATGTAGCCGAAATCCTTGACATCAGCTAATTTGCCGTTACCGTTGGCAGAACTGGAGCTGGAACTGGGATCGGCGAGCAAGGGCAAGTACATCCTCGCCTCGTTCACACCGCTCTCGTAAACACCGCCAATCAGCAAGCTCGGGCCGAGCCAAAACTGCTCTTCGCCATCCATCAACTTCTTACTCCAGACCTCGGGGTCATGTTCACAGCCCCAGCCGATCCAGCGTTGTGCTGGGAGCGCGGATAGGTGGGAGCTGAGCATGAGGGAGTAGAGGTAAGGGAGGAGTTCGTAGCGACGCTTGATGGCGGCGCGGATGATGGGCGTTACGGAGGGGTACATGAAGGGCTCGATGATGTCGCCGATGTTGTTGTTGCCGGGGCTGGTTTTGTAGCAGTTGATGGCGAAGCGGGAACTGTGGATGCCGAGCTGCACCCACCGGACGAGGAGCTCGGGTGTGGGCTGGGGACCTTCGAAGCCGCCGATGTCGTGGCCGTAACACTAGGGTGGGGGTTAGTTTGGGTTTGTGGATGTGTGGAGAGCTTGGGAGTGAGTGGATAATGGAGTAGGGAGGGAAAAGTCGAAAGGAAGGGAGAACTCGAAAGGGAAGGAGAACGCGAATGGGAGTCAAAACCCGAATCGAGAGTCAAATGCAAATCGAGAGTTCAAATTTCAAATTGAGTGACAAAATCCGAATGGGGAGTCGAAACTCGTATGGGGAGTGAATAGTCCAGTGAGGAGTGCGACGCAGGGGGGTGAGCTTACCTGGAGAAGACACATGCCACCGGTTAGTGACAGTGCGTTTGCGCCTTTCATGCCAGCCCAAGATGTCACATTGTCTCCACTCCAGGTACTGGCGGCGTATCTCATCGTCCCAGCCGTGGCACTTCGTGTAAGCACATACGGTCTGACATTTGGCTCCAAGTCGATTAGAGCTTGGCAGGAAGCCTTTGCCATCAACTCCGTGTTGGTATATCGACCCCACACGCCGACATCTCTTCCATGGCTCTCCAACTCAGGACGGGTATTCTCAAGTGCGCATTGCCACTTGTCGTCAGCAACAGTGTACTCGTTGTTGTCATTCCAAATGCCGTGGATGCCAACTTGACGAAGACCTCGCACACCTTCATACCACCACTGGTATCCTGCCTTGGAAGTGAAATCAATATGACTTCCCTCACCACTGGTCCCTCCGCCTGCACTCCACAGTCGAGTGACACCCGCTTGGTTAGTCCTCGGGTCTTTGAACAATGCATTTGCTTTCGCCAACTTGCCATATTCAGGATGGTTTGCAAGGACATAGGGCTTCACGTTGGCAATCAAGCGAATACCCTCAGCATGGTATTGTGCCATAAACCCCGCTGGGTCAGGAAACCTATGCTTATTCCAAGTAAACACATTCCTGGTCTTCGGCTCCGTCTCCGCTACAGTGTATCCACTGCTCATCTGAAAAGCACTGCAAGGAATGTCATGCTTCTTGAGCTTTGTCGCAAACTCCATCAATGAATCACAAGCTCTTGGCTCGTCCAACATGGAGTACTTCATGCCTCCTGAGATATAGCCCATTGCCCAGCGAGGCACTAGACGTGGGAAGCCTACGAGTTCGGCGTAACTGTGGACAACCTCTTGGATTGTCTTGCCGACCATGATGTATTCTTCGAGGCCGCCATAGTCGTGTCGGTAGACCTTGAAGTGGCCCCACATGCCGTCAACTTCGGAGCCTATGGAGCACATGCCGCGGGAGTGAGAGGTGGAGAAGATGCCCACACAGCCTTGGGGTGAGGCGCTGATGAGAAGTGGGATGTGCTTGTACATGGGATCGGTTCGGTAGATGTCGTAGCCGAAGCAATCCGTGGCGGAGAGGACGAATCCACGGTTGGAAAGGTTCATAGGGGCTGCTTTCTCGCCGAGCCCGACGTGGAGGATGTCGCGGGTGTATTCGGAGTAGTGTGCTACTCCTTCCCCGTCGAATGCATAGGAGCGGTGGTCGAGATCGCGGTGGAGGGGAGTTTCTTGGCCGGCTAGGTAGATGGAAACGATTGGTGGTCCGGCGAAGTCGACCATGGCTTTCGAAGAGCCAGAGTTGATGATAGCTGCGTTGGATGCGATATTGAGGCCATCATCACGAGTGTCCTCCAACTGCACGGATGGGCACTCCGTGCTGGGCCAGGGAGCCAGTCGATGGGAATCCGATGAGAAAGTTGTTCGGTAGACATTGTTTTTCAATGCCTCGAAAGTGAAAAGACATGGCAGCTTGGTATTATCTCGCGAGATAAGAGCTACACTCTTGTGTGATAGTTTTTGCCCCCGGGAATCGGTTTTGCGGGCCCGGTCGCGGACATAGTTATGTGGTACAAACTCGAGCTGGGGCGCCATGACTTGTCGAATACGAGGGTCTTTCAGGATTTCCGTGGCTTTTCGGGATTTCCGGAGACATTAAAATGTCACGGAGAGCAGATTCTGGGAAATGAAAACGAAGGGAACGACGTCTCAAGACTGAATATGCAGCTAAGGGTCTGCTGGTCTTCGAGCATAAAAACCTCGATGGAAGCAAAGAGAGGAAAGGAGAGGAAAAGAGACGCGTGCTCGACAGCGAAGCGGGCCAACTAAAAGGGATTTTCGAATTCACGATACGAACCTGTCGTGCCAGCTCCTGCGGCCCAAAAATGGCTCTCAGGGCGGTCCATGGAAGCTACCCGTAAGTTGCCCCGTTAGTCTTCTCACGATGGCAGTTGAGCACCACGTGTTGAACCTTGATGGGAAGAGTTGGAGCGAAAGGCGGCCGACTGGTGCGAGCCAAAGACTAAAGTGGAGTGCAAAGCTTGTAGAATGCGGGCCAGGACATCGATAGTCGACGTTGAGCATTCAATCGAGCCGCGACTGCATGTGAAGATGTTCGAGATGTTCGCAAACAGAGCAGATATGCAAGACTTGTCTAAACATATCCTCCGACGTCGGCCGTGGCTGTGTCGTGCAACGGCTGGCTTGCCGTCTGTTCTGGGAGTGGCAGGAAGTTGTCTTTTGTGCGGATCGTGTGGAACTGGATCGTACCTTTACATGTACATCAAGTGCTAGTTGATTCCTGTAGGGATGCCTAGGGCGCCTGCCAGTCCCGAGTTCTCTGGGGAAGTGGATTGAACATCGACGTCGTGTGAATGCGGGGTAGAGGGGAGTGGGTCGCGTGGGCCCTCCCCAGATCAACCCTGAAAATCCCTCCCGCGCCTTTGCCATACATCAATCACATCGAGTATTGAGCTTTGGCATCATGGTATATGCACATAAAGCTTAAGCGCAAAGAGCGAGAGTGAGGTCAAAGATGCGTTGTATGTCGAGTTATCGCTCGAAGTGTGCCAGGAATTTCTGCGCCGGCTCGCCCGCACGGCTAGTCTAGACGCACGGACGCCAGGCTAAGCAGCTCGAACGGCAGGCCCGAGCGACTGGGTAAGGCTGGCTGGCTGTCCACTCACTCGATCCTGCCCTTCCTTTCAATGGCCATAACCAACATGGAGGAGTCGCACATGATGCCAGCAGAGCAGCTGCCAGATCCTGTTTCTGTGCCGGGCAAGAACCATCGAGAAGACTACTTTAGTCAAGAATGCTGAAATTCGACCACCCACCACCCACCACGGTCCACCATCGACATCATCACCCGGCCGCGGCTTTGTGATATTATTTGCTTCCCACAATCCCGCCGGCCCTAGTAAATCCCCTCCCTATATCTGCATTCGCCTCTCGACTGATAGACCACCTCCCTCATGCGCTTGTCCGAGGCAGGCCGCTAATATCTTTCCCTTGCCGCCTCTCCCTTGCCGCCTCTCCATCTTCACCAACGCCTCTATCTTCACCACCGTCTCCATCTTTACCAACGCCTCCGTCTTCGCCACCGTCTTCAGCAAGGCGGAGAATGGCCTCTGTTTCGAACACCTCAAACACCAACCTCACCAAGAACAATGTCACTGACAATGCAAACAACGATGGCGCGAGCAGCGAGGCCGGGATTCTGCCCCCCTACCTCGATGCTGAAGCCCAGCAGCAGACCCTCAGCCCCAGCGACAAAGCCGCTGCCCTCGTTGGAGTCCACTCACGGGTCAATGTCACCGCCGAAGACGACCGGCGCGTCGTCCGCAAGATCGACCAGCGCATCCTTCCCATCCTCCTGACCGTCTACTTCCTTCAGCAGCTGGACAAGAGTGCCATGTCCTATGCCTCGATCTTTGGCATTCTCGACGATGCGCACTTGAACAACGAGAATTACTCGTGGCTGTCTTCGATCGTCTATTTCCCCCAACTGTTTCTCCAGCCCCTCGTTGCATATTTTTTGGTCAAGGTTCCTACCGGGTACTTTCTGGCTTCCATGGTGCTGGGTTGGGGTGTTGTGCTCAGCGCGATGGCGGCTGCGGATACCTTCAAGTCCCTCATGGCAACTAGGTTCTTTTTGGGTGCTTTTGAGGCCACTGTGGGTAAGGGCATATTCCCGAATCCTCTGAATTTCCCCAAGTACTTTGGAAATTCCCAGTTACTCTGGATTCTCCAATCACTCCGCATTCTCTCAAACACTTTGGATATTCCCAGTGACTCTGGATTCTCTCAATCATTCCGAATAGAATTGTGCTGATATTTCTCCAGCGCCGACCTTCGTCGCAGTCACCCAAATGTGGTGGAGAAGAAGCGAACAGACGAAACGCAACGCGTACTGGTATGCCATGAATGGCGTTGTTAACATGGTCGGCAGCTTGCTTGCATTTGGCTTGGGTCATATCCAATCCAAAGCCCTCCACCCATGGCAAATCATCTTCTTGTTTTGCGGCCTGGTCACCGTCGTCGTATCGCTTTACGTCTTCATCTTCATGCCGAACTCGCCAGTAGACGCAAGATTTCTCAGCGACCGCGATAGGCTTGTAGCAGTCGAGCGCCTTCGAGCAAACCAAATGGGCGTTGTTTCCAATGAGTGGAAATGGTCACAAGTGCGAGAATGCCTCCTCGACCCGAAGTCCTTCTTCTGGTTTGCTCTGATTTTCTCAATTTCGTAAGTGATACCCCGTCCATTCCTTAGTCACTGAGAACATCCTCAATGACTAGAAATATCCTCGATTACTGGAAATATTCTCGGTCATTGGGAATAATGCTCTTGCTAAACCGTTCTTTCCAGAGTTCCAAGCGGTGGCATCACTGCTTTCGGTCCCCTAATCATCAGCACCTTCGTGAGCAACAAATTCGACACAATCCTCTACAACATCCCCTGTTCGTCCCCGTTTCATCCCTCCTGCTTCTTCCCTTCAGCATACTAAGTAGCATACGCAGTCGGCGCCATCCAACTCATCGCCACCTTAGGCGGCGCCTGGGTCGCCACGCATTACAAAAAGAAAGGACCCATCCTCGCCGCCCTCTGCCTCCCTCCCATCGCCGGCTGCGTGATACTCCTCTGCTTCTCTCACATCGCCAAGCACAAAGCCCCCCTCCTCGTCGGCTACTACCTGGTCTCCTTCTATCCTGGTATCTCCCCCCTCATCTACTCCTGGTCTGCGCAAAACACTGCCGGCGAGACGAAGAAAAAGTGCGTTACGGCTATCATCTTCATCGGTCAGTCAGCGGGTAATATCATCGGTCCACACCTCTACAATACCAACGAAAAGCCGGGATACACTCGCGGACTAGTTTCCAACCTGGTACTCTTCATCCTCCTCATCGTGCTTACGGGGCTGACTACCTTGTATCTGGCGTTCTTGAACAGGCGACATGAGAAGAAGAGAGAGGGGTTGGGGAAAAACAAGGTTGTGGAGGATAGGTCTATGATGAGTCGGGATGAGCTGACAAGGGCCGAGCAAAGGGAGTCGCTGACTGAGATGGAGGGAACGGATTGGATGATTGAGGGAAGAGCGAGGAATGCAAATGTGCGTGACAAGGCGTTTGCTGATGAGACGGATATCAAGAACGAGGATTTCATCTATGTATTCTAGGCTGGGCGCGCATGGAGGCTTTTTCCGCTGCCGAGCATAGGGGAAGGAAGTGTTGGACAGCCTAGCTCGCGATGGGCTTTCTTCTTCCTGTAAGATAGTGTTTGACCACGTGATTAGCACGGGTGAGGGCTGCGAAGGCACCGCTGGCGCTAAGCCGACGGCGCTGTGCCTCAGGCGCACTGTGTAGGGCCCTGGGGCTTACTCCCAGGACCTCCCCTCGCGCTCTCTTTTTCCTTTTTAGTCACAATCAACACTTTACCCAGTTACCCTGTGTACGCCTTGTGATTCACCACCCCCTAGTTAAGTCAACAGATAGCTTATTTCGTTAGGTAGCCAGTAAAACTCATCGATTAAATTCTTTGAACTTTTCTTCGTTACTTAGTTGAGTCCTGACATGGAGGAGGTCCAGTCGTTGAAGGTGGAATATAAATCGATTTGGTAATCATCGCGCATCGACAAAATAAAAAAACAGACAAAAAACGGCACTATGGCGCAATTGGAATCGTTTTATGGCCTGTTGTTAAGTTAGTGCATGATGCCTCCCCAAACTAGGGAAATACCCTCGCTGCCTCGCCAGACTCAACCGCGTCGTGTACGTAGTAGGTATTCCCGATTCGATTCCGAGAGCGTGCAAGATCTGAAGATTTCTTCTTTGCCTTTTTTCTCCTCATACTTATGATTTCCTTCTCATCCCGGCCTACCCAGTTGGGCTAGGTACGTCCGGACAGATCGATGATGTGTGTGTAACACAATGAGGAGTAAAAAACATAAAACAAATGGTGAGAGCCATTCAAAGCAATCTCAAGGTAGCCTCCGACCGCTTCGATGCTCCAAAGATCCTCAAAATACCGCCCAAATCTTCCGAGCTCCGACTCCTTGCCCCTCCCGCTCTAGTTCTTCCACAACCGCCATCCTTCCCCAACATCCCCACAATCCAGCCAGCTTACAACGACTTCTTCGCCTTCGTCTCCTGCTCCACAACTTCCTTATCGTCCTTCGCCCACATCAACGTAACAATCGCCGCACCCGGCCCCATCACCACAGTCTTCACCACCAACATCGCCAACTCGCCCACCAATCCCCCACTCAAACCCCCCTTCCGTCCCGCCTTCAGCGTAAGCGCCCAAATCGCCACCGCCGTACTCCCCACATACTCATCAAACTGCAAAAACGCCAACGGCCCCATCGTAACATCCGTAATCTTCTCCTTCCCAAACGGATTCGGCGGCACAAACACATCCCACACACTCACATTCTGCACATCCTTGGGCCAGAACGCTGGCATAAACTCGGGGAAATATTTTGGTCCGAAGAGCAGATACAGGCTCGTGAAATGACTCAGTATACCAAACACTACAGCGAATAAATACACTTCGCCTAGGATGTCGCGTTTTTCTAGCAAGGTGATGGCGGTGCTGCGGGGGGAGATGAGGCGGTAGAGGGTGGAGTAGAGGGTGTGGGCGAGGAACATCCAGACGGGGAAGAATTGCCAGATGGCGACGTAGGTTTGGTGTTGGTCGTTGGGGCGGTTGGGGAGGCACATGAGGGTGGTGGGGACGATGTAGCCGAGGATTAGGGAGAAGGGGAGGCCTTTGAGGGAGGCGTAGATGGAGGGGGTGAAAGTGGGGGGTAGGGTGGAGCGCCAGGAGAGGGCGAGGTGGAAGATGCAGTAGATGGGCATGGCGATGCCGTAGCCGAAGGCTTGGATGGTGAGGCCGGTGATCATGACACTGTGGGTGTGTTAGTGATCGCTAGGTCGCGATCGGTGAAAACCTTGGGTAGATGGAGAAGTTGCAACAACAGAGGCTTGACTCCTCCCAATTGTTGTAATGCCAGCCTGCAGAGGGAAGTGGAGTTCGAAATGGCTAGAACCCGAACTCAGAAGCAGCCAAGGCGCAAATAGACGGATTTCAATCCGCAGCCAAGAAAAGATCGAGAAAGTAACCAAAACGAAGAAACCACAGCACTCACATCAACCCCTGCCCAATCACACCCCCCTTCTTCGCGCCCTCCACGCACAGCACCAAATACACCGCACCCAACGTCCCAATAAACTGCACCACAAACAGCTTCAACAATAAACTCCCTCCCTCCGTCTTCCCATCCACCACATTAGCAAAAAACAGCTGCAAAACCGTCAAAGTACGATCTAGCGGTACAATGCCCGTGTAAGAAGTTTTGAGAGGCAGGTCTGTGAGAGGGAGCACGCGGGGGCCGACTTCGATGGTGTTTTTGATCATGTCGAAGTAGCCGTTGGTCTGAGAGAAGATCCACATGGATTGGATGGCTAGGGCGAGCGTGCCGGCTAGGAGAGTGAGGGGGAGGGCTTTGGAGGCGGCCATGGTTCTGGTACTGGATAGAGAAGTGGGGTTTTGTGAGGTGAGGAGAGTGAAGGTGGTGCTGGTCAGGTGATTTGATCTGGCTCCCTTTTCCTTCTTCTGCAAGAGCTGGCAACAGCTCTCAAAACGTATGCAAAAACCAACGTCAAAAAGCCACGTTCAATCTTTCTTCCAACAATCTTCCGTCCAGCTAAATCCGGTAGCGTCTCCGGAGATGCTAGGTCGCCGTTGAACGGGGCGTTGAGCTATCACCAATGGTGCGATCTAGCTTGCGGGGTGACCGGGCAGTCCAGACTGCTTCAATTGCTCTTGAAACCAAGCTACAATCGAGTTTGTGATGATGAAGGATAGCTCGAGGAAGCTTGAGCAGTTGAGCTTCAGAGGTCTGCAGTGGAGAGGCTTACATCCGATGAGGTTGATAGCATGAATCGTGTAAGCTGAGCTGACTTTAATCTTCAGGGGTCCATGTCGGCTTCAAGTGCGGGCCGCCGTGGAGTGCCTGAGGCTCCGATGAATGAAGTAGGGATTCATTGAAGCTCCAGCATTGAGCATGATAACTCGAACTCTATCGTTTGGCTGGCCCAATGCATATGAATGATCATGGTTCAAAGGGGCTGTTGATGCAGAATCACTCTTTTCAAAAGTTAAGTCTCAAGCCAGTCTCTGATAAGCTGCATTTCTAAAACGGACAGAGAGGTTTGCTTAGGTAGGCTGATAGGCTGTACAATCTGAAAGCTCCCCCAGCGCCGCCCATATGCATGATTAAGGTATAAATGAAATCCGGTGTCTGTCCTTATATCCCTCGCGCTGCAACAAATGGTATATACGCTGACTGCCAAAATC
Source organism: Cyclaneusma minus (assembly GCA_037179335.1). NCBI lineage: Eukaryota > Fungi > Ascomycota > Leotiomycetes > Marthamycetales > Marthamycetaceae > Cyclaneusma > Cyclaneusma minus. The sequence goes on from JAKZHN010000010.1 coordinate 1,115,882, forward strand.
CAACCAAGACCGACCACTCGTGTATCGTAGCCAGCCGACGCGTAACAAGTGCTCGAATGCCAAAAATTCTCAAACTCCGCCCAATGCAGTGGTATATTCTCTTCTCAAGGGAATGAGAAGCGGACTCTCTTCTTCGGTTTCATCGGTGTCAAATTGGGTGACAACTCAGGCGTGTCCAACTCCATTCTCTGAGCTAGAGACAGCTCGTGCGATGGCGATGGTGTGGCCATGTATAGTCCCTCGTCGTCGTCGTCGGTGTCATCTCCGCTTTCTCTCTCCTCAGGAATCGAATAGACTTCAGGGCTAGGCTCTCGCCACGAATGCGGTCGCTTGAAGATAGGCAGGCTGCGGGTCTGAATTCTCCCCTTCGCGCGTAATGTTGCGATGCGATACTGCGACCGGCCTCGAGAAGTCGCTAGACTCGACGAATGCTTGCGTGAAGGAGGCGACGGCCGTCTGTGCCTTTCTGCTTCGGCTGCTGCTGCCCTCAGGTTCTGTCTCTCGGTGAACTCGCGCAGTGTCATCGGGATTGCGAGGCTGAAGTCGCGCTCGAGGAGCGGGATGTCGTCGTGGTCGTTCTGCTCCTTCACTGGATGATGCTGAACAGATGATGGCGATACATCGCGGGTTTCGGCTGGCATGTCGGATGACTCGATACCGGCATCCAAGTCCTCGCCCAGGTCCATGTCGAGCTCCTCCGGCGGAGTGAGAAAGTATGAAAAGGGGTTTCTGTCGATAGGAGGAGTCTCATCGTCCCGGTCTTCCTCTCCGATGCGCAGTATAGTGGGCGGCCAGGAATCCCGGCGTTGGAGCTGGTTGAAAGGCATGATTGCGTTTGGCTTCTATTTGCTTTTGTTGTGTAATGGACTGGGTATATAAGAAGCGTGGGAGGGGTCTTCTTGAAAGAATGGAAACCCGGCTCGAGGCCGGCTTATGTTCGAGCAATATAACGAGGGGGATGTAAGACCTGAGGTTATGGAAGGACCTAAGGGTATGGGTTGCCAGGCAGTGGACTGCGTGGTTTATTTGTATTCAAGAGAGGGGAGAAAGAAAGCAAATGAAAAGAGAGGAATGATCATACTCATCTTGTATGAAGTGAGTGTTGCTTCGTGAGGCTCCAGCGGTACCTCGCATGCGCCTCGAAAGGGGCGCATGGGCTCGCAATGAATGAATCAGAGTACGAATCATAGACGATATTGGGCGACTTGACTCCAACGTGACTTTCGTTGAGGCATATCCAAGGCAGGACGCGCTTCAGCGGCTGCGCCCTGGGACAAATGCCAGGGCAGAACACCCTCTCGTCGCCCTTAGATCTCGGATCGATGCACCGGGCGCAGCAGTAGTGGATGGTAGGTTCATAAGGATGTATGTAGTGATTGGGGGTATTTGGAAGCATTGTTGACATCTCTGCTGAGGTGAAACAAGTGGCAGCCATGTCGCGCCAGTCACTTGCGCGGCCGGTGTGACTCGATGATAAGGACGACTGGTCCCGTCTAGCTTGCCGGCCGCTCCCGAGTGGCAGGTTGGACGGATGGGGGTCGAGAAGGCTAATTTGGGACGGGGGAATGACATAAAGGCGATCAGCTGCCAAGTTCTTGCGTCGTTCGAGCTTGTTTGGTGGTGCTGGTCCTGCGAATTGCGACAACACGCGAACCAGAGTCTGTGCGAGTTCCTGGACCGCAATAACTCTTCTTCCGGGAGCCGAGATTTTGCCGCACCTTGGATTTCTCTCTTTACGCGTCGCCCAAGACCGCTCTTCTTCATGTGCATAACGGTTCGTATTGATCTTGATTATCTTGAGACAAATCCAAGCCCTCGACCCTGTGGGCTGTGCAACACAAGGTTGCATCGCGAAGGTGACGTTATCTAGAGCACATACTCTAGCCCATCTCCCGCGTCACATGCCGCCCCCTCTCCACTACATCCCCAGCCACTTTGACGTACACAAAAGACCGTCGTGAGACGATAGGATATCAGTCTCCAGGCACCAGACTCCTGTAGTTCAGGTGTTGGTGTTGTTGCAAGCTGTGAGCTGGACCTGTCACTGGAAGTTGACTCCTCGGGACGGGAGTCGTGCGAAGCGGCAGCAACCTAAGAACATCCTGTCGCCCGGGATCGTCTACATTCAATCGATCAGCCCTGCCCCTGTTGTCCACCTCTCAAGCTCTGAAAAGTCAAATCTGCCACGATGGAAGATCCTTTATCCACACCGATGCGAATCCTCACCCACAACATACGCTACGCAACCACTTCTCCTTTCCCAGGCGAGGAGCCATGGTCCATCCGTTGTCCTCTCCTGTGTTCTTCTCTTTTCTTCAACACCATCAACCCCCCGACAACCTTCATCTGTCTCCAAGAAGTCCTTCACTCCCAGCTCACCGATATACTATACTATCTCAACAACTCCACCAGACCATGCGAGAAAACTGACCGTGAATGGGCTTACATTGGCGTGGGCCGAGACGATGGCCAGACTGCCGGCGAGCACTCTCCCATCCTCTACCACCCCACCATCTGGAAGCTTGTGCGTTTTCGCACCTACTGGATGAGCGACTCGCCCGGCCAGCCCCCGGCTGACGGAAAACCGAGCTGGGGTGCCGGTAGCATACGCATATGCACGGTGGGAATCTTTGAGCTGCGCAGCACCGGACAGAGAATGATTATCATGAACACACATCTCGATGATCAGTCCTCAGAATCCCGGAGCAAGAGCGCCAAACTCTTGTTGAAAGTCGCGGATCGTGAGGAAGATCTCCGTGCCTTCAATGATTTTCTGGAAGTCGGGAAAAAACGAGCTGTCATACCGGTGATATTGGCTGGCGATATAAACAGCACGCCAGACCAAGAAGCCTACCAGACATTGACGGCAGAAGATTCTAGCCTGGAAGATGTAGAGCCCATGATTCCAAAAGATCTGAGATATGGGAATGAGCTCACATTTACCTCCTTCGGCACCGTTGACGATACACCCGCCAAGTTGGATTTCATCTTTCTGAACAACAAGGGCGAAGGAAAGGGTTTGCTTGAGCCGAAGACTTTTGCAGTGCTGCCGAACAAGTTTGACCATGGCGTGTACATATCAGATCATCGACCAGTCGTCGCAGATCTGGTCCTGAAAGCAGTTGCCACCACTGCGACCGAGCAGTCTTGACTCGATCTTTGAGCGCGTTTGTCTCAAGGGTCAGACGACGAACAGACTCCACTGTACATCCTTGACTTGGCTTCTGGGCGACTTTCTCCAAGTATCAGACGACAAACGGACGCAAACTATGCGAAGCTGCCGGCGCCTCCCAATGGGATGAATCCCAAACACCTGCTGGACTAGACCATCTTCATGTCAGCACCACTAGAAGCAACCCAGAACCCAAATGGCACCGCAGTGCCCTTTAAGGACTTCGGCAGACGGCTTCCTACATACATAAACAAAGCCATTGTCATGAGCAGGTGACCGACTCACCAGCAACGGCCCACTGCAAACTCGCCTCGAAGCGATGCATCTAGCCTTCAGCCGCAGACATCTCGATTGGTCTAACAATCACCAATCATCCAAGCTTTCAGTCTCGACATCGAAATGTTTGGCTTCCCCGGCCCCACATGAAAAAAGCATTGGACGTCAAACTCCAACTCGTTACTGTACCTATTTTTCTACTGGAGCCACGACACCTGATCCTTCACGGGGAGGCATACTCCTGACTTGACTTGCATGCTTTCCGCAGTCCGCTGCGCCTTTGACGCCTGCTCGAGCCCGCGGTTTGCCATCCCATCATCAAATTCCAATCTATTGAGCCTCAAAAAACATTTCGTCAACTGCCGCAAAAACCTGTTTTCATACGGCGGCGCGCCCTTCCGCCTACAGCATAGCGGAAGCTTCCAGATCAAGAAAAAAAAGATGCAAGACCTTGAGCCTCAATCCTCCGCTCGGCGCTGCGGATTTTCTAGACTCGACCACTGTTGCCGCTACTGCCTAGAGTTCTGCACATATACATATAAGCCAAGACGCGGAGAGGCTGGAGGTATTGAATTCGTGCAGCGATGGTGGCAGCTTTCGGAAGATCTCGGCATGTGGATGCCGAAAGACGTTGCAGAACTTGCGAGTTGTGGCTGGATTCATGGCTGTGAATGGATTGATGATTGTGTACATATGTGCGGCGGAGTAGGCAAACATACATGTACGAGATCCGGCTCAAGCCTCCAAGGCCAAGCAAAGACTGGAGAGACCCCGGGGGCCCCACTGGCCCAGTGCTGCCCGGCGCTCCGCAATAACTTGCCTGGTCTGGGGCCCCGGGCGGGCAAGCAGATGATGGACAGGAAACGGAAAGAATTAGTCATCTCAGAGGTGCATATATGCATACATTGATTACTCCGCGGCCAAGGGTGCCATGCCAAACGCCAACATCGAGCTACTCTACAAAGCCCGATACGGCCTCGAGCATTGCCTCGCAGCAGCACGCATGTAGACATCAACAACAATGGAGCCTTTCGGGAGCAAACAGCCAAAACAATGCCTTTGTTCATTCTGTAAGTCTTGTGTGGATAAACGGACGGGCACCGACAGGCAAGCTTCCCCATGATCCAGTCTCACCCTCTTCCACATTCTCCAGTGAGAAGGGCGCATTTGATCGGAAAAAAAGAATTTGTGGGGGACCAATATCTTGATTGGATGGCTGGCTGTTTTACACCGCTTTTTCGCCTCATTCTTTGGAAAGATGCGCGGAGCTGGAGATGCATCATTCATGCAGATAGCTGAGATTTTGGCTGGATCTTCAGGCGAAGAGAGGCGGAGACTGATAGTCTGATTTGCTGCGGCAGTCGTTTGGATGCCTCTTTTTTTTTTGCCTCAGCGGATGAGCCGGCAACGAAACATGTGAACCCGGTTGTAGAGGAGGTAGGGGTGTTTGGAGGGGGAGTTGTACCTGGTACGCATTGAAGACGGACGAACGTTCGAAACGCCTCTTGCGTGCATGAACGCGGCGGCAATGTTCGACCGAGATGCGGTCAGATCTGGATTTTGACGTCTCTTGAGCTTCTGAGCTTGGAAAATTTTACCCAGCGATGAGCCTTGAAGACGGTGGCTGACGACGGTATGTAGGCTCGTGATGGAAGTTGTTGTGCATTCAAAGTCAATTCGTATCGTTTTGAAAATTCAAAATATAACCAGAAACAAATTCACTGAGAAATGTATTGACCTACCTCTGTCAGACCGTCAGAGCCAAGGAGAACCTCGAATGAAGTCTTGAAACATAGCCTGGCAGCGACGTACAGTAGCAGCACGGACAAGCAAGAACAGCTCAGCCGTGACATTCATCACGTGTAAAGAGGACCGGACAGCCCCCAGGTCGTTTCATGAATGATGGCGTAGCTCACTCTCAAAGAGTAGCCGTCAAGCTCTCCCCACCAGGGACTCGAAAGTCGAAACACAAGGAAAGTTCTCACTTAGCTGACGATGACGGAGGATACACAGTAATAAACCCTGAAGCTGCATCTCACACCCAGCACCCTTGTCGCCCGCAGTTAATGCAAAGAATCATGCGTCTACGCCCCGTTCACTATAGCTGCCTGGCATGATAAGTACATCTCACCGGGATCTACTTTCAGTCCTTCGTATGATCTGTCAGTTTCGCGGGGAGCAGGAAGATAAAGCAGGAAACCGTGGGGCGGAGGCGAAAAAGCGTGCGGGCGAGTAGGATGGAGATGGTGAGGAGCACGACATGCAAGAAGTAGATGCTGTTGGTTGCAGGATGGGCCGGACCGGCGATCGAGGGATGGAGATGTTCGAGATGTTCGTAGCGGTTTCTTGAAGCGCGCGCGATGAAGTGGTTTGGACTTCGGAAAGGTGAAACGCGACAGCTGGCGGCGATCTTGTGAGTGGCCATTTTGGGTCAGCAAATTCGAAATTCGAAATAATAGCGGGTGAGCAGAGTATTGACAATTATTGGAGTTGATGAGCGATCGTCAATACTCCAGGTACAGTGGAGAGTACTTGGTCCCGCTTGTGGTAAATCCGAGTTATCAGATCACCCAAACGGCTTTTGATACCACCTGCTCTCCTAGATGCACCAGATGGGACTGATATCAACTCAAATAATGGAGATCAGTTCCATCAGGAGAGCAGGTGGTATCAAGCTATTTGCGGGATGTCGATGGTCGGCCACCGATGGCCGATGTCAGAGGGGGATGAGCACGAGAGAAGCATGTGCGCTGGGCTACCAGTTCCATCATCTCGGACTTGTGGAGACGGCCCTGTTGTACGACATGCCCTATACTCTTCCTGGCAGCTAGCAAATCTGGATTTGCTGATGATTTGGTGTCTGTCGTAAGCAATGGTCCATGGATTGTGGAATATGGAATACTCTAGTGGCCGTGGTCAAACAGCATGGCATTGACGGCAACAATAAGCTCCAACGGCACACCTCGGTCCGCATCGACCAGGAACTCGGGAGCAGCTTGCTTGCTCCGAGCATACATAGGGGTGCTGTACGAGTGGAGGGGCTCGATGGGGCCGAGAGTCGACAAACTGATGCTGCCGTTGTCAGAAAGACGGGCGTGTCAGAGGGGTCCGTAGAGCATCAATCGCGGTCCGTAACAAGAGCAACAGACCCTACTGGCCCAAGAATACCCTTTGTACAGTCGATGAGGTCGGTGGTCTGGCAGCTCAGTCGCCACATCGTATTTGAGGCGTCCGGAAAGGGGTGTGCTGGTGGTACATGAGCAGTAGAAGTGACTTGGGGCCCATTGGTAGCCATTGGCAACCCCAAGATCGACAGATGCCAGCTGTATTATTAGCGCATCTTGACAACCTGACGGTCCAATTGCCAGGCCCAGAAAACACAGTCATATCCAACTCACCCGGCCGGCCTTCAGCGACACCTCTCTGTCCCTCCGTCCGCCCAGCGATTCATATAAAAGTTTGTTGCCGCCCGCTTGCTGCTGGCCTCTCGAGTGCCGAGCCGTCCAACACTTGAAAAGTCCTTGCGGCCCAAAGGTCGTTCAGCCTTAAGAGTTGTCCCCAGTCCCCACCCTGCGCAACCACTCAGCATTCCTGGCAGCCCAGCGTGCCCACAAAAATTTCTTCTTATTCCGGCCTCATCGCCTCGTCGTCCGGGGATCTGCACTCCCGCTCCACGGTCCCTTGGTTCCCAATTTGCAGTGCTGGCCAGCTGGATGGAGTAAAGCCGATGCAGCTCTGAAAGACACCAAAAGAACAGTCGAAGCCGACGGAGCGAAGAGGGATAAGTAGAGGTCACCACTTCACAGACTCTCCCTGCACAGCTGGACCAAGCAGGCAGCCAGCACGCTATCGATAACGCTCTGCTGCCCTCCCGCTACTCCCACACCAAGCTCGCCGTGCCCAGTCATAAGAGTGCGCTTGAGCTGCGAGGTCGCCCATAAAATCCAAAATCTTGGTCGCCGACCCGGCTCTCCCTCCCTCAGCAAACTTTCTATCGAGGCATTGCACGCTCCCCAGCGCAAGAGAGGGCGCAACACTCCTGCTCCGCCGCCCATTCACGGGCTTACCCACCTGCCTACTTCCAATTCGTCTGTCATTGACGCACGCCGTCGCTACGTGGCACTGTGGCCGTAATGCCGTTCGACGCCCGCCCCGCATACTTGGAGGAGGAAGACGACCACGGTGAACCCGTCCGCGGTACCAAGAAAGTCGCCAGCGTCGTCGCTTCCAAGACCAAATCCTCGCGAGAGGGTCGATCGTCAAAAGACAAGAGACAGGACAAGATCCCGAGCGACTCGGGCTATTCTTCGAAGACCAAGACGTCCGGGTCCGATGCTTCACTGCCCGCCCCCGCCCGAACGAAGCCTGTGATCGAGACCATGGCACCCTTGAAGGAGAAGCGCTCCTCGACCTCGAGAGCCGAGAAACTGGACCGACGCGCATCGCTCACCACTACCAGTAAAAGTCCCCGGAAGTCGAAGGCATCTGCGCATGCGCCCTCGTCCTCGAGGAACGATTCCACATACTATGGCCAGGCCCCAGTTGTGACTCACGATATCCCAATTCGACCTCGACCTCGAGTCCTTTCACACTCTTCGCAGGCCAGACCGGCCAGCCTTCATGGCGCTTATTCCTCTAGCTATGAGGCTCGCCATCACCCACCACTTTCCAGCTCTGCCTACTATGCCCCTCCGGCGCAAGCATACCCGCCTCCGTCACCTTCAATATACTCTGGCGACTCCTACTTCCCACCAGGGCCAGCGGCACCAATGGCTCGACCATTGGCCGAGAGATTTGCTTCCGCCAATGAGCCTATTATCAGGTCTGCCTCTGCATATGGGCACAAGGCCTTGGACTACAGTTCATTTGATGACACGGCGTCGGAAATGTCGATGTCTTCGATTCCCCCCGGCAGAAGCCAGTGTACTCGCTACCTCACCAGGGCAGAGCAGGAAGATTATCATGCGATGCCGCCGCCACCTTTCCATCGTCCTTCCTTGCGACAAAACGAATACACCCTGCCTCCCGCCAGTGCCTATTCTGACCCTACCGAAGTCGACTATGAAGTCCAGACTCCACATCGGTCCCGCCGTGATCGCTCGCGTTCTCGCCGGCCCAGCGTTGGCAGACATTCGGAGTCCTATGATTATGGCGCGGACAGTGCCAGTGTTGCACCCAAAACCGTGAGAATCAAGGACGCTGTTGGTCGCCGTCAGAGTTATCACGCCGGCCAAGCCCCACGCAGTAACGGTATTGATCTTCTCAAAGTGAAAATGGCGCAAGCATCTGCTTATCAGGATGAGGTGGCGGACACCGCCACGCCTCTGACGGCAGAGACACTGAGAAAGCAGCAAAAGCGAGTCTCGAAGAGCAGCACACACAGCAGCCACAGCCACGATGAGAGTGACTACAAGCAGTCGGCTACTACACGTACCACTCGCAGCGGCAGTGGAACCGGCGATAATGAGAATATCACTGTCCGACTGACGGGACAAGCCAAAGTCATGATCGGTGGTGCTGAGATTGAATGTGCTGATGGGGCAGAGCTCAGCATCGTTCGCACATCGAGCAACAAAATGGGCAGTGAGAGATCTTCCGAATTTGGCCGGCAATCTGAATTCGGTCGGCAATCCGAACGCGGTCTGCCCGCTCCTGATGACCGTAAAAGCCATGTGTCACGCGCGAAGACTGCTCACACGAGGAGGAGCTCAGTTTCTCGCCCTCGCCATTCTGTGCAAGAACAGGACTATGCTGAACGTTTCGCGTACCCCACCTACAACGGCGGCATCAACGGCATCGACTACAACAACTATCCTCCTCCATTTGACCGAATGATCTAATGAATACGTTGGCTTTCCTACTTTTCCGATTACGACTTTTCAACAATTTACTTTCTGGATTTCGGTACTGGACCTAGCGACTACCCTTTACGAGCGACGTCGAAATTATGCTAGCGAAATTCCATCAGAATCTATTCGCACGGTTGGAATTACGATTTCCCTTTCGCATATGATTCCCCTATCCATCAGCACCTCCCTTTCGATTCTATCTCAAACGCCTATACCTGGCTGGCTGGATTACGGCGGCTTTCTTCGGACGGGAAAAGTTTAGCGCCATCTTCTCCCAAGCATCGAGCGTCCCATTTCTGGCGAAGGACATTTTTTCCAAAAACCGCATACAGCACCATACCCCTTTGATTCGCTTCTCTTTGATGTTTGATTACGATGTACGACTGTATGATTTTATGGCATTATTGGATACCCCGGGAGTTTGAGATGACGACTCTCTTTTTGGGGCGGGATTGGATTTTAGAAGGACTTTGTGCCACGAGGCAATTCTTGAGACTGCAATGTTAGGGTAGATGACGATCTGGGTTTCTTTCTGTTCAATCAAAATGATATATTGGGCTGTGCAGTGTGGAGACTGAGGGTTGAGGAGAACTGGGTGATGCGACTGAGCGGATCGGTTGGGTCTTGATTCATCTGGACACGAGTCGTGGTTTGGAGGGACTTCGTAGCAGTCTTGTCGTTAGGACTTGGCTTCCTGGACCAAAATCCCAAAAGCAAGCACTTTCCTGCCTCACTTCTGACTGCTTTCCAATGCCAGTGTATGACGTGCATTTGTGATATCTGGATGAAGACGTTGATCTCGGGTGTGGATGATTGCGTAGACGTAGACGGGCTATCAAATGATACGGATCTAAACGATTGGGAAAATATCAGGGAGCAGGCATTCAATGAAGAGTAGTACATAATTCCTTGGTTGACAGAGACGGTGACCCGTCGGGCAGTGACACTTTTGCCAAGAGGTCTGAGCGCTCCCCACTCGAGACTCCCGATGCCCGGTCCCAGCCGTCGATTATTTTGGCGCTAGTGGCCCAAGCTTCACAGCTCCACTGCTCCCCCGCCAACCGAACTTTGTTTACACTTGAGCGTCATCGTCTGACCAGCCATCCCGATTATTCCCAGCCTCGCGAATAATGTACAGCCAGTTGGCACCACAACCACCCGCAACGTGCTGACCGGCTCTTCGAAGAACCAAACTGCGCAATCCTCCCTGATACCAAAATCTTGCAGGACAATCAATTGTCACGCGAACATTCCCCGAATCCACTGTGCATGACCACCAAGACCTTCGGTGCTTCGGCTTGCTGAGCTGTGCTGAGCTGAACCACTACGATATTCTCGAGGAACGCCTTCCCCTCGAGCTTGCCTGCTTGTCGGGACTGGTTCTCCGACATCATCTCGCACTGCTCATCGCAGTAATACCAGCTTGATCATATCGCCTCTCCATATCATCCACATCGCCGTCAACATCAGCAATCATGGCTCCTCTTCCCGGTGCTCTCGACGGTCACATTGAGCGCCTCAATGCCTATCTCACCCAGTCCTTGGTCGCTCGTACAGACAGCACAATCAATCTCGGCTCTGGTGCCGTTGACCCCCATAACATCAACAATAACGCTCTCTTCGCAGTCTTCGGACTGATTGGCGCCGGCTTCGTCTGCACCGGCATCTGGTTCTTCTTCTGGGCCAAGAACGGTGGTATTCACTTCAAGGAGAATGACTGGGACGAATACAAGAGTACCGTACTACGTCGCAAAGGACCCAATGGCACTACGCTTTCCGGCGCCACTGAGAGCACTGATCTCGGTGGTGGTTCCATCTACAAGGACTACGACAATGAAAGCGATACCATGACAACCGTCACGCGGATCAAGGAAAAGTTCAAGCCGCGTCGTCGTAACTCAAGGGATAGGAAATCGGAGAAACATGGAAAGAGCAGACGAGCAAAGAAGAGCAGCCGTCACAGCGAAAAGACCTACGATGAAGAATCTAACATCGACGGTGTTGATCGCATCGACCATGCCCTCATCGACGAAGACATGGATGAAGCCCACTCCGCAATCCGCGCCTACCGCCACGAGAGACCCGCAAAAGTAGGCGGCCTCAACCGCGAAGCCGACGGCAGTGCCTGGGATGGCAGCAATCCCTCTCACTCGCAAGCCGATGCCCGAACCGATCTCTTGTCAAACCGCGAATCTACCCCTGAAAACACACCCACAAAGAGCTACCGCAAAGTCCGCGACGACCAGTACACGGGCGGAATCCGCAAAGTAGCACCTAGTGTCAGCAAGCCTTCATCGAGCTTCTGGAACCGCGGTGCGAACAACAGAAAGCGCGATACTTCCAAGCATGACGCTGAGAGCATCCGCGAAGAAGCAAAGCGCCTGCAGGAGAAAGGCCGCGCGGCCAGTGGTCGCGGCGCATCTAGCAGCCGCGCTCCTAGCACAAGCGCCCGTCCACCCCGTCGCGATTTCAGCTTCCAGACAAATGACTATGATATGAGCGAAGCGGACATTACGAGCGTGCGCGACGAAGAACGTATTGCAAGAGAGGAACGAAGATTGGCGAGACGCGAGAGGAGAAGTAGACAGGGTGGTAGCAGGAGTCCCGAGAAGAGACACCATGTGCCGGCGCTGCCGGGAACTTATGAGGAGAGTGAGGTAGGCAGTGAGTTGGGCACGAAAAGCTATCCGTGCTACATTGCGGGATTGAGCTCAGGAGCGCCGACGCTGGCGGCTAGTAGTGTGACGGGTGCTAGTAGTGTAACGGGAGGAAGCGAGTATGCTGATGAGAGGAGGAAGAGGAGAGAGAGGGCGAATGGTGGGCATAGGAAGAAGAGGAGGGATAGCTTGAGTGAGAGTGATTAGTAGGTGGTCCTCCGCGAAGGTATATGGATGGTATGAGGGTGTGATGAATGGCACTTGAGCAATAACTTCGGAAACTAGGTACTTTATGATGGGTTTGAGAATTGTGTTTTTGCGGAGCCTGGAATGTTGGGTTTGGAAGATGGATACGATTACTGTACGAAATTCACCTCATGACTGTACTTAGCTAGCATCAAGCGTTGTTTGTGTTTAGGAGGTAAGGGAACTGGTAAATAGAGTAGTAACTTCATGATACACAAAGTCCTTGTCACCAGTTGCAGGTTTTCTGTCGTTGTAGGAGCCAGTACATGTTACCATGTAGGTATAGCCATCAGGATTGCAAATTTTACATCGTACCCTATGACCCGGTAAGTTTCTACATGCCACCAAATTCAAAAAGGCCTTCTAGCATCCCAGGCCTTCCTCGTAGTCGACATCATGCATGATCAATTACTGGCTGTTCACGGCAAGTTCCAAGTTTCCAAGGTCCTGTACAGCCTCAATATCATCGGCAAGATATGAATTTCAATGTCGCAACATCAAGAAGACCGGAATCCGCCAGCCCGGATAGCCGGAACACCAAAATGCCATGTTCGAGTTCTCAAGTTCTGGCTCCGCTTAGACAGGCCCAAATTCAGTCCCGAAGCTCCGAAAACACTTACAGACATAAGCGTCAGTTCTTACTTCCGTCACCCGTGCCGTAGAGTGTGACCAGTGGCCGTCCACTCAGAACATTTACACAAGAAGGGGGCTAGAAAGCTTGAGAAAAAGCTTGTATTCCTAAATGGCAGACTTTTAGACTTTACCCCGCAAAACCTTCCCGGAGGCTGACTAGTCGGCCCCTCCCCTCGCGTGGGAATGTTTGAAGGTTTGTGCAGCTGGGTATATCAAAAGGATCTGACGGCACAGTTGAACTTTTGGTGTTAGTATCCGGCTACCTACCTTATATGTACGGCATGCGAAGCTGGATGGTGTTCTCTATAAAAGCTGGCTTGAGTCCAAATCCCTAGAACTCTCACTCTTCACTTCCCTCACGTACCCTACCCACCTCACCTAACGCTCAAGAATCTCCTCTCCCCTCTTCTCGCCCAGCCAACCTGAGATCCAAAAATCCCTGAATATCAAAAGTCAACCACGAAACATCACCTACCTCCCTCAGTCTCACTCCCCCTCTCTCACCACTACCCGTCGTCCTCCCTTCCTCTCCCTCACGGGCAAACACAATGGGTTCTTGCGCATCCCAAGTCAAGCGCGAAACCCAACCCCTCCCCGCCAAGTCTGGAAAGTGGGAAATGACGGGATCCGACGCCCGTGTCGTTCCTCACTCCAAAGCCGCATCGTCTTCGCAAAATTCGCGACCGCAAGTACCTCCCGGTGTGAAATTCGGCACAACGATGGGGAATGGAAGATGGGAAACTGAAAGTGGGATTCCGGGGCTGACGCTTGATCAGAAGGGGCGGCCTGTGTGAGTTCGTTCCTACTTTCTACTTTGATGTTCGATGGTTTGGGGAGGAAGAGATGGAGATGGAATGGTCGGAGGTTTTATCTTTGGAAGACTAGATTTGAGACTTGAGAAGATGATTGTTGGGGATTTGGATAAGTGCTGACAAGGATATGCAGATGGCGGGATCCTAAATGGCAGAATGACAGCAATGGGGAGGATGAGGAGATGAAGAAAAGCTATAGTCGCGACAGCAAACCGACGGCACATCATGATGAGTACTTGAGGACGCCGTCGTTTGGGCCGTTGTCGTGATGGGGCTTATGAAGATGAAGGAAGGAGTTTTGGGTGTATATACTATGCCATTTGAAGCGTGTGGCAAGGTGTTGGGAAAGGGGTCTGGACTTGTGACTATCTTGATTTCGATTTTCAATGATCAATGTTGTCCCAGTGAAGCTCTGTTGTTTGCAGTATTCATGCGGTTTTCACACCTTACCCAGAACTTTCCCACTTGGACGAGTAAAATTCTAGCCGAGCACTCGCTCGATGTGATATGTACCTTAACATAACATCCACCTACTATTTCTCCAAAGACTTCTTAAAGTCCAGAACCGCCTCCTCAAAAGAGAAATCCGGCTTAAATCCCAAGTCATAAGCCATCTTATTATCAAACCTAGTCCCCCAACTCCTCAGAATCCGCTCCACCTCCGGATCCGTCTCCTCACTCAACAAATCCAACGCCTCCTTCCCACCCACCTTCTCCAACGCATCCATCATCTCCTGCACCGTCACACTGATCCCCGGCATATTCAAATGCCTAATATGCGGCGGCAACCCATCCGCCTTCACCGTCAGCGCCAATACCAAATTTTCGCACAAAGTTCTCGGCGAACACACAGCGCTCGTAAAACTCCGGTCTTTCAACGGAATCACGCATTTCTGTCCTTGCAACGGCTCGCGAATCATGCCGCTCAAGAAACTACTAGCGGCTGCTGACGGCTTCCCGGGCCTGACACAAACCGTTGGGAAGCGCAGCGCAAAGCCTTCTATCCAGCCTCGACGATTGTATTCGTTGATCAGATGCTCACACATCATCTTCGCAGTCCCATAGCTTCCTTCCGGCGTAGGCATCACATCTTCCGTCACCACATCTGGCAGCGGCTGGCCGTAAACCGCTTGCGAGGAAGCGTAGATGACGCGAATTTTTTTGCCCGAGGTGTTGTGGAGGGTGTGGAGGGATTCGAGGAGGGCGCGGGTGCTGTCGAGGTTGACGGTCATGCCGAGACTGAAGTTGGCTTCGGAGCCGGCGCTCATGATGCCGTGGAAGAGGTAGATGGCGTCGAGGGATTCGGTGATTAGGTGGGTGTCGATGGAGGGGTTGCAGAGGTCTGCTTGGATTGTGGTGGCATTTTGGGGATATTTTGCGTCGGAGGGTATGGGGGGTTCGATTATGTCTGTTAGGGTGACTTTGTATTGGGGAGAGGAGAGGAGACGGGCGGCGAGGAGCTGGCCCAGGAAGCCTGATGCGCCGGTGATGAGAATGTTTGTTTCTTTGGACATTTTGAGTAGATTTTGAGATTTCTGAACTAATTGAGACTGGATTGAGGTTCGGTTGCAAAGTTGAGAGTCTGATGCTTCTTAACATTCGGTTTTTCACGAAAGTGGTGGAGCATAGAGAGCAGGTCGACGTCATGCAGCCTCGCGCGGGGGAGGGGTCGGTCTTCTTTCCGCGAGTCTCGGGATGGGATTTCCGCGAAATCAGATCATGTTTTCAAAAGGGCGTTAGTAAGTGTTACCCCGGATTTACCCCAGATTCTGGTGCGGTGATGTTGCCATTTTCGTCGTGTACGTTGCATACTGGTAGTCTAAAGTCACCTTCCACGCTTTCCTACCTGGAACTGACCTACACTGCGAGCCACCTTTTCGCATTCTCGGATGTTTATTGGACGAGTGTCAATCATGGGGAATGCGGAGATCCATGATACTAGAATAAGTGCTTCTTATTCCATCACGGCTCACAACATGACCGATCTCGAGAAGCCAGAATCCGACGTCACAGCCCATCTTAAATACTCACCAGAAACCCATCATCAACTTCCGGACTTGAAAGGAGTCCCACAAGAAGAACTAGAAGTCTACCGGTCGTTTGCAGCAAAAGATGAGGAATGGCACGCCTACCAAACCAAGAAACTACTCCGAAAAGTTGATGTTCGACTGCTTCCATGTCTAATCCTAATGTACCTTCTCAACTTCTTGGATAGAAGTAACTTGGCCCAGGCCAGACTAGGTGGTTTGGAAGACGATCTAGGAATGGAGGGAACGGATTTCAATCTGGCTACTAGTATCCTGTTTGTGGTAAGTTTGAGTAAGATTTCCAGAGGTAACAAAATACAAACTGACACCATTCAGGGGTATTTACTCATGCAACTCCCCTCAAACCTCCTCCTTACCCGTCTTCGTCCGTCTATCTACCTCGGCCTGGTAATGTCAATATGGGGCCTAATCTCGGCACTACAAAGTACTGTCCACTCATTTGGTGGTCTTGTTGCGGCACGGATATGCCTTGGGATCGTAGAAGCACCATTCTTCCCGGGCGCCATTATGCTCATGTCTTCGTGGTATACCCGCGAGGAGTTGACATATCGAATTGCTTGGTTTTATTCCGGTAGTTCTATAGCCAATGGATTTGGGGGCTTGCTCGCTGCAGGAGTACTCGGTAATTTGGATGGAGCCCATGGAATTGCAGGCTGGAGATGGCTGTTCATAATTGAAGGGACCATCACCATTGGCATCGCGCTATGTTCGACGTAAGTTCGCTTGATTTCAACCCTCACTGTCTCATTTTTGAATCCACTCGTCTGAAATGATCGTCTGTCGCAGCTTAATTCTCCCAAATTTCCCCGAAAATTCAAAATGGCTATCCGAAGAGGACCGCGCATTCGCAAAATACCGACTCGTCATCGACTCTCACGAATCTGACTCCTCAACCTCCACCAGCCTCCTATCCGGCCTCCGCCAGTCCCTCCATGACTGGCGTCTCTACCTCTTCATCATCATCCAACACGCCTCCCTCATCTCCCAAACCTTCCAATACTTCTTCCCCTCCATTGTGTCCACCCTCGGCTACTCCAACACCATCACCCTCCTCCTCACCGTCCCCGTCTGGTTCCTCACCTTCCTCTTCTCCCTCGTCGTCACCTATTCCTCCTCCTACAAATTCCACGAACGCTCTCTCCACATTTTCTTCCTGATGCTCATATCCTGCATCGGAAACATCATCGCATGCGCCACCAAAAACACCGCTGCACGTTTCTTCGCTATGTTTCTTATGCCACTAGGGGCTGTGAGTGCGTATCAGATCATTCTTTCCTGGCTTGCGAATACTTTTCCTAGGCCGCTGGTGAAGAGGAGTGCGAGTATTGCGATTTGTAATATGATTGGGAATACGGCGAGTGTGTATGGTAGCTATATGTATCCTAGTAGTGGTGCGCCGCAGTATGTGGCTGGTGGGAGTGCGAATGCGGGTATCTGTCTTTTTGTGGGATGTTTGGCACTGGTTATTCGATGGGTTCTGAAGAGAGATAATGCGAAATTGGAGAGGAGGGATGATATGAGAGATGGTGACGATGGAGCTGGTTATGGAGCGGATGCTATGCCAAGGGGGTTTAGGTATGTGCTGTAGCTGCAAGTTTGCAGGATGTACTAGCTCGAAAGTGGAATATGGATCCTGAATCACTTGTTCATAAGTCCACCGACTCAAGTATCCTAGCTCAAAGCGTGGGCGTTAAGTGAAAGTGATAGGTTTGCTCCACATCATCCGGTGGTGATAGCATTTGAGAATATGTGAAGGAACCATCAGAACTAGTCATCCACCGGACCAGCCAGTCCCCCGGAAAACCATCAGCGTCTTGTCTCTCCCTTCCTCGTTCAGCCCATCACCCCAAATTCACTCCCTCGGATCACTCTAAGCAACAGAGGAAACACCAGTGGCACTCGCCGTCGACGCAGCAGGCAGCGTCTGACTAACAACCACCGCACCAGTCCAAAGCGTCGGTCCCGGAATCTCATAAGTGCTCATACTCGCATAAATATCGACCAAAATCCCCGGGTCCTCCGGCGTATAAAAGCTTGTCGCAAGCTCTCCATCCGGCGCAGCAGTGCCAGTACCAGTAATCGCCAAGTTCACACATTGGGGGTAGTTCTGCGCTCCATCAGACTGGCTTGCTGAATGCAGCGCAATGATCTCGTGACGAAGAACATAGTTGCCGGTAGCTAGGGTGGGAGGAATTTCGACAGTCCAGCTGTTGTTGTTGGCGATGAGCTGGTCGGTGGCCCAGGTGCCGGGGACGCTGGAGTCGTCGATGAGTCCGCCTTGATTGATTTTGAAAAATTCAAGGGTTGATTTGTCGACGGTTTCGCAGGGGCCGTTGCAGTTTGCTAGATAGTCGATTACGGGGCCGCTGGGTTGTGGTTAGTACTTATGTGAGTGGTGAGTTGAAGAGTCCAATATGAGCTGGCGAGCTTGATGTTTCTTTGAAGAGACTCTTGGAAAGACTGTGCTCTACGGGCCAAGACGCAAATCAAAATGAAAAATCAAGGGGACGTACTGGTGAGAGTCTGGCCAAGGAGTCCATTGTAACTCTACAGTGCCGCCAGCTTTGACAGCTGCGGCGGTACCAGCAGGCGTTGCATCGAGATGGCAAATGATATTCTGCGTCGTGTAGTTGTTTGGGTCTATGAACCCATTTCCCAGGTCCTCAGGAACGGACCAGCCAACAACAGTTGGTGGTGGAGAGTCATACTGAAACGCAGGATTGTACCCTTCATAGCTGTTGAAAAAAGTGTAAGTAAATGGTCCTCTAGAGATCTACGTAGACCTTGGTAGATATGTATGATACTGAAAGGGGGTAAAGCGTACTAGACACCATCGGCGACAATACCCGAGACGGTACCGTGAGCCAACACGCCGGGCAGGAGAGCGCAAGCTACGATTGCGACTTGAGAGAAAGACATGGTGGTGGTTGAAAGGCTGGAGCCAAGCTTTCGTGCAGATGCAGATATTGTAGGATAGGGACGGTTAAATGGACTGAGATGGTGATAGATGACTTGCTTCTATCTTGGCTGAAGGACTACGTTTTCTTAATCTGATCTCTACCAGGCAGACAGGAGATCGTCCAAATAATAGATGCGATGCTAGGACATATATGCATTGTATGGAAGATCGTGAGGTCTCTAGATGACGGGAGATAAGAGGCGGGAAACATGCTTCCTCAAGATAGATTGGCGCTGAAGTTTCTCCGTCGTGCTCTCAGGGGTTTCGAGTGAAAGAGCACTCGACGCAAGGTAGGAAATCGTGTAGTGAAGTTACACCAATGAATGGGTAGAGCACCCTTGGAACTCGGAGAGATCTTACTGAGGACATTTTGTCACTTTGTGTGGCTCACAACGGTGGAATAGGTACAGACAATCTGAGTCCCTGAGGTGTTATGATCCTGAATGCGCTTCAACGCTTAAAGTCCTCAAATATTCGACCTTGTTCAAGAAGTGTGGACCTCAAATTTGGAATGAGCTTACAGCAGACATTACCAAGAGGGAGGAATGTCAAGAGCTCTGAAGTATCTCGGTACTTATTGAGTTATCGCCAAGTTCTAACATGATACTCGATCATCTGGAGTTTTCTCGTCCGTGAGAAAGGATGGAAGCAAATCGGAAGAAATATATCGGACGAGAGATGCAAAGAGTAAGAGAGGGCGTCCAAATAAACGTCAAGATGCGCCAAGAAGCTTTCAGCCTACGGAATCTTGAAACATCATCGTTTATCCGCATATTGGGATGCAGACCACTGACAACCAAACAACTCGATGACAGGAAAATAGCCGGTGCCACAGCAGCTTCGACATGGGAAGAAAATGCGCATAGAAATTCCTCGACTCACATGAGAGGGAGAATTGCAAGAGGCGAGGAATTCATTTGTCTCCTGCCTTTCGATGCTTCAACTAGTGGACTCCAACAGCCATCCCCTCCCAGTCCCTGATGCGACTCCCAAATCAAGGAGCTGGCCCACGCATACTCAACGTTGAATAGAACGACGATTGCTGGTTGACGTTGTTGAAGAATCAAGTACCTTTCCACGTCAGCCGCCCGTCTGTGTAACCCCAAACCCAAGAGCCAAGCTTCGTCCCACGTGCCGTTCCCTCCCGCCCACGTGACGCACTTCCTTTTCTTCAACCCCATGTCCTCTTCGATCGTCGGACTCGGGACACTTATCCGCCCTCATATGCCGTCCCGTCCGCAGATCCCAGATCCTGCACTTCCACACTCCCGGGATCCGGACACATCTCCTTCCCTCCTTAGCTGCCGCCGTCCCTCCACCGCCTCTTCAAGATCTTCAGCGGCTGACAACTGACAACTGACAAATAGCTTGCTTGCTTTTCTGGAATGCTGCCAACCATCTTGTGTCGATCTTCCTACCCAATCTGCAGCGATAAGTCGTATATGTACTTTCCAGCTTGTCGCATGTACAAGCACGGGAAGTACCTCTGGGATAATGTACACCTCTAGAAGCTCTTTTTGTTGCTTTTTCAAGAGACCCCTATTGTTCACTTGCCTGCTACCGTCGTGCATCGGTATTGCCGAAGTTGCGGCCAATGAAATTCTTCAAGTACGTGATAAAGATTCCGGGACATGCTACATGTATGCATATGGTCATGAACAGCGGATACCTCGCTCCGGCATACAGGCGCCCTACGTTACCTCTTGACAAACTCACGCACTGCCTACTTCTGCCGCGAAAAAAAGAATGTCCCAGATTGTAACAAGCATACAGAAGAGTCCTTTCCCTTCCCATTCACACAGCTCTACCCCTTCCCAAAGTCTAACCCGAAAACTCCCAAACTCCTATCACACGTCATATTGCTACACCTTCCTTCGCATGCGGTGGTAGATCCGAGGGAACAATCTATTCTCGAGAAGCTCGTAGTCGTGAACGGGAGTATGCCGAGTGAAGAGATCCGTCGAGTGCCCCACACAGCCCGGAGACCCTTGCTGCCGCTTTCAATGTGTCGGCACATGCCTTTCACAACGACGAGGACCCGCTTTCCCCCCTTCCCACAACTCATCCACCCCCCAAGACATCCACCTCACTTCCTCTCCCCCTTCCTACCCCTCGCAGCCCTCCTCTCCTTCCGAATCTGCGCAATCACCCTCCTCTCCGCCTCAGCCATAATCTCATGCATCTCATCCTCCTTTGTCGAATGCCTCCTGTCAAAATCATACTCCCACTTCCCATGCTTGTTAAACTTCCCCTTAGTAGGTCGCTCTGCCTGCGCTGCCTGCGCTGCCTGTCCTGCCTGTCCTGCCTGTCCTTCTTCCCCTGTCTGTCCTTCAGCCCTCGTCTGCGACCGAGTCCTAGGCGAGTTGACATTGGCGTTGGCGCTCGAAGCCCTACGACGGGGTGGCGTAGCATCCTCCTCAAACTTGACTTGCACAGGCTTCGCAGCCTGTCCTTGTGTCTTTGGCGCGCTAATAGGCGGCGACGCGAACGACGACGAGCGCGATCGCGTAACAGGCGGAGATATTCTGCTTCCAGCGTGTGGGTTGTATGACGGCAGCTCCACAACCAGGCTGGATGGTTGAGGCTGGGCCAGCGCGCGATACCTCGCAACCCTGCGTGGTGTGGGGGTGAGATCTAATTCGCTGTCTGTCTCGTCGGGGTCTTGGGGTGTTACTTGTTGCGATTGGCGTCGTTGGGGTGCGCCGGTGCTCGCCCTGAGTTGGCCGCTTGGCGGGGTTCTGGGAGGAAATCTGCTTGGTGGAGCTGATCGGGGGGCCATGTTGTTAGAGGCACAGGTAAGGCGGTTGCGCTTCGAGGTGATGATTGACTGTGGATGTAGATAGCGGTTCTTGCGTTTCGAGTGGCGCGAAGAGGACGAGGTGTAGCAGTCTTCCATGCCGCCCGAAGACTTCATTTTATGGACGAGGAGATCTTTGTTCGTTCTTTCCCTTGCTGCCTAGGCGCGGGTAGCAAACTTCGAGACGCGTCTCAAGTCAAGTCGCTGCTTCCGAATCGAAGTTCGAAGTCTCGCATGTTCTCCAGCTGTCGTCAAAGAAGACTGTGTCCAACCACAAGTGACTGCTGCCCCAGGCGGTGGCCCTAGCTCCTGCTAGCGCCAAGGCTGGGAATAGCTTCATAAGGGATCGGAGCCTTCCCTCTCGACCACGACAATGCTATTTACCATTACCTCAATAGCGTATTCACAACCCACCGGCCGTGATTCCAACAGAATGGGACAATACTCGAAAGGTCGAAGCCAGCAAACCGGGGTCGCTGGAGAGCATTCCTAGAGTCGAAATAAGACACAGCACAAAAGACTTCCTTTGACCGCGCAGAGATAATCAAACATATTTCCGACTGAAGACACAGGTATCTCGAATGCGCCTTGTCAGGGCGAATGCCTTGATGGCCACCAGAAGCCCCGAATACCAAGGCTCTCTCATATTCGTCAAGCGTATTCATGCCGCAAAACAGCGGTCAGAAGAACGTGTAGGAAACGTTCGACTTGATTAATTTGAGTGCCCAATCTAGAGCGTGGCGATTGCGAGACACCGTCACCAACGAATGAGATCGCAACCGCCGCGAAACCTCAAAGGCGATTCGGTACCAACCTACATCATAGCACCTACCAATACCAGCTACCATCCGGAGTTCTGCGGTGGTCAAAAATCAGGATCTCGCAGCCTTACATACTCGCTCACCTGCCATCATCCCACACCGGGGAAGTTCTCCCAGCCATCCGAACATTCGGTGGTCCACGGAGGCGCAGGAAAAGCAAAAAAGAAAAAGGCTCTGTGCTGCCTTGTGCTTGTAAAACGATAAGCAAAACAGCACCCGCCAAAGAACCTGAAACCCGGTAATGGGGACAGACGTGGCATGACGGACGAATGCGCCCAATCGGCACTTGCTTCATGCAACCTGTTAATTAATGTCAATTGTCGACAACGGGTACAATGTACTTAACGTGTATCTTTGTTGCAGAGTTAGTGTTTGGAAAGTGGGTGACGATAAGCAATATAGAGGACCTCGGAGGAAGCAATATACTGTTGCCAAGATCCGATTGAATTGTCGCTGAGTGGCGGTCCGTCCTTCTTCGGCTTTGAAGCCAGCTCGAGTTTGATCTCCGTTTTTGATCTGGGCCTATGCCGGTTTCCGCATCTGATCTGAGATCTGGTCTATGCTCCTCGACAATAACGACTCCGCCAGGCAATGTCCTTGCAGTCAGATCATGCTTGCCGGTGGATTGCTTCGTCTTGGAGAGAAGCTCGACTGTAAGGGCAGGGAGCCACCATCGGCCGACCTGGTCCCTGGATGTGCCGGGTCAATCAATTGGAAATACGAAAACTGCATACGTAAGACCCAGCCTGACTCATCTACAGAATGGTCATGAACAAAGTACGTGCCTGTCAAGAGAAGCTGTCGCATACCCACGCGAGATTTGCTGCGTTGCATCTAGATCATGTGTCTGTAGCATACCAGAAAGGTACCCAGATAGAACTGGATGACGAAAAAGGGTCCTTGGAATGTGAGTCCTGTCTCAAATAATCACAGGAAGAGAATCCATACCAGCCTCACTTTCAGCTGAGAGAGCCATCAGCTGAAGCTCAGACCACTTCAACGTCAGAGGCTAGCCAACCAAGTTCAGAAGAAGAAGAATCTAGATGTCAGTCCTTGTGGGAATCTTGGGTGAACAAGGGTGATACTCAAAACTGCCAGATGCATAAGTCCTTCTCGAACAGAGTCGATTGTTCTCTTCTGAGATAGCCGTGGAAGTCGCTTGACTGAGTCTTCCATATGGAATATTCTAGCGTCATACCATCGTCGGTCGGGTCTTGACCGGGATAATGCCACGACTGCTCACAGGATTGGCTTCTGGAACGAGTAGAAACCTCTCTCCAAAGCATGAACCCTGAAGTTTCACACCCGAAGAGGAACGGACCCGTTCATCCAGAGAAATGGACAGGCACGTTGCTCTGTGGATCACTGTTACAAAGCCGTGAAGTGGGTAATTTGGAATCCTTCATACATGTACTGCAAACACGGAGATTGTGCTGACGAAGACGCCTCCTCTTTTTCCAGAAGACTGCTCTTTTCGAAACATGAGAGGGGATGGTACTTCTCGTCAGTGTCGGGTATCAAGACCTATTCAATGCTCAGCACCGCTTGCCGCTGCGACCGGAAACATCAGACCGCTCCGGAAGAACCGATTCTGTCAAACGACGTCCCGAGAGATAAGTGTCGGTATGACCATGTCCGCAGGCGCAAATTCCACGTCTGGCTAGCTCCGAGAAGAGCCAAAATCGAACGGTTATCCGTGCGTCTAAAGAAGGACTGTAGAATCACACAAAGTACTTCGCTCTCTTGTATTCCGCAACCTTGGAGCGCTGCGACTAGTTTTTGGGTTATCTGAGCGTGGTAGGTTCGCCTGCTAAATGACAACTCGCATCTGGGGCGCAATGTTTTCCCGGGATTGTTACGGCGTCTTCCAGTAAGTCGGTGAAAAGCGTTGGAGAAAATTCCCGCATCACACAGCAACTTGTATTCCCCGAGAAGGTGCGCAATGGCGGTAAGGCTTGCAATTTTCATCAGAGAGCTAAGAGACCTAATCAGCATACGTTTGTTGGGAGTATGACGTTAGAAGATGGGATATTCGGGTTGCTACTAACTCTACAGCGCGGAAGGAGGAGTGAGGCTGAGAAATAGGTTAAGCACGAGAGCAAAGGGAAATAGAAACCAACTTTACCAAATTTTTGGGAACGAGTAAGGACAAGAGGAATGCTTCCGACAGAGTTTCTCTTGTTTATTACAGTGGTGTGAGCTGCAAACCTACCTATTCAAAACGACGGAATACCGACAACTTTTGACTGCATGAATTTCTAAAGCCGGCTGAGCCAACCTTGTTCAGATATCATCGCATGATCTGTATAGTATGTGAATCAGTGTTCAGCTGCGGCGTACCGGTGTTCTGGCTAGATCCTGCGTTAGTATTCCCGAAGGGGGTCCGACCACTTATAAATCATTCCGCGTTGCCAAGTTTAGTCGAGATTCCTATTTGTGTAGTTTCTGTAGTTGGTCACCTTAACATTGACAAATCATGGTCAGAAGGCGGGACGGGGAAAACAGTACTATCGAGGCACGGGATGGATCTGGATTAGATCTCAGACCGTGTCGCATCGAGGCGCAACAGTTGCCAAAAAATGGTACCTGAGTCGATCGTTCCAGTTCCGACTTTTGGGCGTTCATGCCAAGTCAACTTTGAGCTGTTGTGCAATATCTAGATGGTCACTGCCATAAAAATAGCGGTATGTTGTTGAACTTGAGGCGGGCTTGTGTGCTGGAGGTTATTGGACGGTGTATTTCGAGAATTCTCACGGCACGCCTTGCAGATCGTCAGGCCACAGACGATGAGATGTTCCAGAGAGGTTGATGATCGCGTATGTCCATCGCACTTGACCAGCAACCATACGGGATTTGATATTCTAGTGATAACTAGCTGAAAAGCGCTTAGCTTTTCAATCCCGGAGAACCGGAAGCATCCGCTCAACTGCAACGTTTTGGTAATTCACTTGTAGCATATCTTGTTGATGCCCAAAAGCGATCATCGGTAGGTGACGAATTTGGACGTGACCGGTAACGCCGAAGTGCAAGAAAGATGCGTTGTAGAGTAACTCGGTCACCGAATCAGTCCTGAAGAGCTCGGACAGCCCTAGCTATTCGTGGGAGTTTGGGGTGCTGCTCGTTGCGGCAATCTGAGACATCCCGACGGTTTGGAGACAACCCGACGGTTTGGAGATCTGCAATCGAGGCGGCCCAGGGCTTGCGCATGCGAGATCCCGGATTTCATAGATCTCGGTCACATGCAACCTTCTTTCAAAATATGTATGGTGGCTGGAAACTGTGCGACAAAGATGCAGCATCGTAAGCAAAGAATGTCTGGCGGAACAGCAGCCGATATTGCCATGACCCATTGACACTCCAGTTCAAAAGCATACCTCTTCGTATTGAGCAATGGTACCCAATACCAACAGAGTGAGTGCATGAGGATGTTACCCTGAGCCATGTGGGCAGTATCCAAATTCCCGGGAATTTTCGCGGTGAAACAAGAGGTGCTCACGTTCACTAATCGATGGTCAGCCCTCCGCTCACGATGTTCGGGTCCAGCGTCGCACATACAACGAACCACCAACGCAACAGATCTGCAAGGCCAGAAGCATCCATATTGCCAAAGCTTCTCGAGGCGTGTGGTTAGACCACGTCAGATGCTAGATCATGCTGCTGTTCCCGGGACACGGTTGCGAGGCGAGTAAAAAGCAAAGTCGAAGGGAGTGACGCACGGTTTCCGCGTGCTTTTCTCGTGAGAAGGAGGGGCCGAGCATCTCCAAGGCGCCACGGTCTCTGAACCCACCGGATCTCATGTACCTGAAGTGACACCAATCTGCGATCGGACCCGCAGAGCCTAATTTCAAGATGAGGCTCTTTCAAGCATTGAATCAGCACCCGTGGCTTTGCCCTAGTATCGCCTGGTCCGGGAGCTAAAAAGCGTAATGGCTGCGGTATACCTGGGTTCAAGGTACGGCCTACAAAAAGGAAACACCAAGGGACCTCATACTATCCTATTCGGTGTATTTGGCTCAAGGCGGCTGAGGTGTGTAGCTCCTTCTGCCAATGAAGCAGCTTCCTGCTGAATATTGGTGCACAACCAGGCAGAATTCCAATCGCCGTCCAAAGATAAATTAGCAGTCGTGCTGGGCTTTGGGAAACCAAGAAACACCGTTATAGTCCAGTGATCTGGATAAGCTGTTGGCTGAACTGGAGTAACTCAATATTGTCAAGGCAATAGGGTGAGAATCAAAACGAAATATTGGACAGGCGCTGTAACTCACCGCAGCCTCCGCATCATCGGGAGTCCCGCAGAGGTGGTCCTTGATCAATTGAATCTGCGTTGGTTATGGTGATCCTTGGTTGTTAGGGCAGTGCTGAAAGCTCCAGATATAAAAGCCACTTGGGCTTCGCCCTGGTCGAACGACACACTCTTGGTACGGCATTTTTCGACGATCATCACTCGAACCCACCTCAAGCATACTTAACCACCAGTTTCGAAGCATCACGAGTCGACTTCAACGACGTTCCCGGAAACAAGAAAGCAGGCAGGATGCGAGGTAGCGTTGTCGCCCAGTCTGTTCATGATACGGTACGCTACGTTCCTGCCACGCGTTAGTCAACTGAAGCGGCACATTTTCTCCCCAGCAGTCACGTTCGATTTCTGACAATGTTGATAGACTCGCGGATCGGGAAGTGGGCTCAGGAGAAGCACTTACTCGTCACAATCGGCAATGTCCAATGCGGTCATGACCATGGTGGTCCAACCGCCCACAGACGTCCACCGCGGCTCGCCGATGTACCCGCCTCCCATCGTCCTGCTCCGGGTTTTCCTTGGCAACCATGGCGGGATCTCGGCGGAAGAACATTCTTCGCTGTGGGCATACGCTACGCTGGTCTCGGAGTCGGGTGAGGTCCTGCAGGACTCCGTCGCCGGAACACTTGTCGACTCGGCACATGCCCTTTATGCATACGAAGGATCGAGCGAAGAGCAAAGTTATTTTTGCTTCTCCAATCTGAGCGTCCGAAGTTCGGGAAGATATCGTCTTCGCGTCAGCCTTATGGGGCTGAACCCCAGTGGACGGAGCGGTTCGTCGTCTGCCTCGACCCTACACTCAGTTGAAACCAGGGAGTTTCGGGTGTCACGTTCCGCGCCGACAGCGTCCGAGCCAGGTGAGCGATAGAGACGGTTGGATGCAAGACGAGTGCTAACCGTGTTCCAGATCAACAGGAGGAAGCTTGGATGCAGACACTGGAGAGCCACGGACATCAGTTTTAAACGCACGTCGCCTGGGGTGGGGGCGAGCGGAGAGGAGCGGCGGCGGAGGGCGTTTGGCTTAACATAGGTGAGGCACGCGGGTACGGGCGCGACGGTAATGTCTTCTTCTGGGCCGCGGCGTTTAAGGACGGGGGAGCAGCGGGTCTGTGGATTAGAGAAAAGAGCTTTAGAAGTAATCAGGATCAGCCCATTTCTGGGAGCATACACTCTAAGCCGTGCAGACGGGTCGGGGAAGAGGGAATCCCTGGCGCTCTTTATATGAAGATGGAAGAGATGAGAATCCCACGACGGCCTGGCTGTTGTGTTACATGAGGTTGAGGCTGGCCAAGGATGTCCATTTGGCCCGCAGGACAGGAGAGTGAAGGCGAGGAGAGAGGCGACCATTGCGGGGATTAGCCAGGGTGTCTGTTGCGACGCCGTCCAGGTCCAGGATGGGGGGTGGCAGCGCTGTCGCTGTTCGATATCGATATGACGGCTGGGTTGTGACTTAAGAGAAGAGAGAGGCTGCGAGGGATGGAGCTTCAATCGAGGCGGGAGCTTGGACCAGGGGTCGGGCCCACTTTTTTGGACTTTTATCGCCAATCGCCTTCGACGTTGGTTTTGCCTTCAACCTTCAAAATTATTTTCCGCTCCCCGGCGCAGAATGCCCCTCCCCGTCTGAGTCACCCCCATTCACCTGAACCTCCCTCCTCCCCGGACCTCACGCTCTCCACCGCTCTGGATGAAGTTTTTGCTCGGTGCTTTTCGTGCGACCAGATCCGTTTTCCCGCTCTCCAAGCTCCGCTCTAGACCACAGCCTCGCCGGCACACTTCGACCTCCAGCCTCACCATGGCCGCCGACGAAGCCACTTCCA
Organism: Cyclaneusma minus; assembly: GCA_037179335.1. Taxonomy (NCBI): domain Eukaryota; kingdom Fungi; phylum Ascomycota; class Leotiomycetes; order Marthamycetales; family Marthamycetaceae; genus Cyclaneusma; species Cyclaneusma minus. The sequence goes on from JAKZHN010000010.1 coordinate 1,144,266, forward strand.
ATATTCTGGCAAGCCTGCAGCGCCTAGGCATCAATGAGCCCGCTGCGGACTACCCAAACTGCCATCCCGAGATCAACCCCTTCGATGTCTACCGTGCCCACCTGACCGACCTCCTACACGACGTTACAGGCGTCGACGCCTCCATCATCTACCCTGTCCTGCAGTGGACCCAATCGCTCGACAAGGGTGACTTGGTTCTGCCCATTCCCGCCCTGCGATTGAAGGGCAAGAAGCCCAACGAATTAGGTGAAGAATGGGTGGCCAAGGTAGGCCGTGCCAGTACCCGATCATGCTACAATGTCCCGTGCACATATCAAGCTCTCAAGCTGATGCCTAGTTTGCCATAGTTCCCTGAATCGCCATTAGTCGAGAAGCCAATCGCGGCGGGAACCTTCCTGCAGTTCAACTTCAAGCCTACCGCCCTGGCCAATCTTGTCATCCCCACCATTTTGAAGCGGAAGGAGAAGTACGGTCACAACCCCTACCATGGCTTGCGCGATCCGAAGGACGAATCGAAGGGCCGAAAGAAGATTATCATTGAATTTTCTTCACCCAATATTGCCAAACCTTTCCATGCCGGACATTTGCGAAGTACCATTATCGGGGGTTTCTTGTCAAATCTCTACGCAATCGGGGGCTGGGATGTAACGAGGATCAACTACCTCGGAGACTGGGGCAAGCAGTACGGTCTCTTGGCCTTAGGCTACGAGAAATATGGCAGTGACGAGGCTCTTGCGAAGGATCCCATCAACCATCTCTTTGAGATCTATGTCAAGATCAACAAGGATCTTTCAGCCGAGAAGGAGGAGATAACAAAACTAGAGGCTGAAGGAAAAACCGAGGACGCATTACACCTGAAGAATGAGGGTCTGGATGAACAAGCTCGTCGCTATTTTAAGGCAATGGTGGACAGAGATGAAAAGGCCCTTGCACAATGGGCTCATTTCCGTGATTTGAGTATCAAGCGCTACAAGCAGACCTACGCCCGACTCAACATCCACTTCGACAGCTACTCGGGCGAGTCCCAAGTCTCCGAGGAGGCAATGGAAAGGGCTGCGAACACGTTGTCCGAAATGGGCATCTCAGAGGTATCTGAAGGAGCTACAATCGTCGATTTCGCAAAGCATGTTCCAGGCAAGGCTGGCAAGTCTCTGGAACGTCCCGTGATTCGTAAGAAAGACGGCACGGCACTCTATCTCACCCGTGATATCAGTGAACTGCTGCAGCGATACGAAACCTACAAGTTCGATCATATGATCTACGTGATTGCATCGCAACAAGATCTGCATGTCAAGCAATTCTTCAAGATTATCGAACTTATGGGCCACCCAGACCTAGCCGCGAAATGCCAACACATCAACTTCGGTTTGGTTCAGGGCATGAGCACTCGAAAGGGTACTGTCAAGTTTCTTGACGATATTCTGCACGACGTCGGCGAGAAGATGCACGAAGTGATGCGCAAGAACGAGGACAAGTACAAGCAGGTCGAGGACCCCGATGCTGTTGCCGACATCCTAGGTATTTCCTCCGTAATGGTGCAAGACATGTCCGGCAAGCGCATCAACAACTACCACTTCAACATGGACGTCATGACCTCCTTCGAAGGCGACACCGGCCCATACCTGCAATACGCCCACGCGCGTCTCTGCTCCATCACTCGCAAGGCCGCCATTCCCGAAGAAGAGCTCCTTTCCGCCGATCTCAGCCTCCTGACTGAAGTTCATGCAACCAACTTGTTGAGGATGATTGCTCAGTACCCCGACATTGTCATCAACACACTCAAGACGCTGGAGCCTTGCACGGTGTTGACGTATCTGTTCAGGATGACGCATGCGCTGAGCAGTAGTTACGATCACTTGAGGATTGTGGGCAGTGAACGGGAACTTATGAAGGCGCGTATGGCTCTGTATGATGCCGCCAGGGTAGTGTTGAACAACGGAATGAAGTTGTTGGGCTTGAGCCCCGTTGAGCGGTATGGTTCCCCCCTCTCTTTACGTGCGAAAATACAGGCGTGTTCTCAGGTTTGAGGAAGTCATGGCTAATAAGTTCGACTGCAGTATGTAAACCGTCTTCTGGGCACTAAAACGACTTGGGTCCATTGCATTGGGAGGCGGAAAAGGGATAAGGCGTTCGCTTCTAGAAAGCTATGGTTGTGGGTTAGCTCCAGCTGAGAGAGAACATCCAAGATACCTGAAGATCTGGGGAGTTCCATCATCTTTTGATGTTGAACAATTTCGTTGAAAATCAGAAATAGAATCGAGCCCCAGCGAAGAACAGCTCCGACCTCTCCTCCTCAAACCATCAAGCTTGAATTTGAAAATACTGTTCAAAGTTTTCGAACGCCCTGTTCACGAACCCACACATAGCTAACAGCACACTTCGCAACTGACTTTTCATCGGACTGGAAACTTCGCAAAAAGGGCACCCAAAGGGTGTGGAGGTTAAAAAGATAAAACAGAAACCCCAGCCGGCGCTGGGGGGAAGACTTGATCTTTTTGTTGTCGACGACCATCGGCGGGAATCGAGCCGTAGCCTCGATCGATCGCTTGCGGGAGTGGCATTAGATCCTCGAATTTTCGTCCTTCGCTAGCAGTTTGTCCTGAAGTGGGTCCTTTTTCCCACTCCGCCTTGCTGCCTGCCAGCCTCCTGTTGTGGGATGGATGCGGATTTGGGGATTTGGGGATTTGAGTGAGGCTGAGAGTCAGCGAGCGGGAGAGATATGGAGAAAGGTTTGTCCGTACTCCGTGAGAGCTGTTAGAGCGATGGGATGATGCTTTTCTTGATCGTTTGCGTCTAAACTTCTATTTTCTCGTCATGTCCTCATTACCTCTACTCACACACTCCCAGATAATTTGCCTCCAATCGGTCATGTACCATCTCCTCTCATCCTCACCCTTCACTGCTTACCCTTTCCCTCACCTTCCCTAACCATAAAAAAGTTCCTATGCACCTCGTACCCCTTCTTCCCCCACATATACTCTGCAAAATCCAAATCCAGATGTCCTTCCTCCTTCAACCCAAACCTCTCATAGTATCTCACCACTCCCGCCTGCGTCACCAACCAAGCCGGCCCCTCCTCACTTTCTATCTTTTTCAAGAAGAACTTTAGGAGTTGCGAGCCGATACCGTGGCGTTGATATTCCGGTGCGACCATCAAATGTCCTAGCCCTATTCATTCATCATGAAAAACAATTAGCTTCTCTTGTTCGTCTTCTTTCTGTGGGTTTTCCCAGAATGGCAGGAAACGTCGGTTTGGACATGACTGGAAATGGGGACAGGAGAAGGGGGGAAGGGAAGATGGAAGGGTTTGGGGACTTTTGAAACAGGCATGGAATACGCACAGGTACTCTTTCTGTCCCCAAGATACTCCCTGACAACCTTCCAAACCCCGTCGCTCATCGCTTTCGTAAACTCCTCGTTCACAACTCCCTCATCATCCTTCTCACTCTTTTCCTCCTCTTTCCCGCTCTCTTCTTCCTCTTTCCCTTCACCCTTCCCACCCTCAACCTCATTCTTCCCCTCCTTAACCTCACCCCCACTTGCCGTAAATATCACGCAACCTACAATCTCTCCACGCCATCCATTTCACTTTCGGCATCAGTAACAGCCTTCCAGATCTGCGTTTTGTGGTCGGCAAATTGGGCTTGGAGTTTTGTGAGGATGAAGGATTCTATGGGTGCTGTGTTGAGTGGGTGCACGGAGGGGAACATGACGCGGTGGAGGAGGTCGGGTGCCATGGCGGCGGTGGCGATGCGGGATAGGGTGGGGAGGTCGGGGGGATGGGCGGGGTAGATGTTGATGGTTGATGTGGGAGACATGGTTGGTGAGTAGAAAGGGTTTGGTGAGTGGTGATGATGAGGTTGAGGGATTGACAGGCCTGACGTGAGTACTGAGTGTCAATATTATTGGTTTGGGGCGGATATTCTGCGGAGAAGAGAATTGGAGGCCGCGAGAGAGAGAGAGGGATTGATGGCTATCATGGTTAATCTATTCTGACTTCTAACAACTAACAACTAGCAGCCAACAGTGGTGGTGTTATGGTGGAGTTATGATTCGTTAATTATTGCGACTCATTAAGTAGATTAAACGATCAGGGTCTTATGTACAGGGGTGTCCATAAGCGCCCGCTGCGAGAGAGCAGCTAACAGCTAGGTAACTAACACATCTGCAGCTCGGAGCAGAATTGCTATTTGAGAAGGTAAGTTCTCGGCCCGCTACAAGGGTCATCAAACTAGATCTACCCGAAATCTCCACTGGAAATGCCTTGAAGAGAGCCAAGGTGAAAGGCGATATGCTCAAGATTGTTCACATGTGGGGGCCGTTACTGTTAGGCACCGTCCGCCACAATTTTATTTCTATCAACCTCGAAGATTTCTCCGCATCCTTATCTGTCTCTCTTGTTTCTCTCTCATCAGCCTAGTTGAATCGTTTTTGAATTCCTCGAAGTCCCTCACCCCATCTTCAAGAGAAACACGCATCACAGGTGCCAACATCAGTAAAAGCTTCAATTTTCGCCTATCTGTTCAACCCCAGGACTGCAACCATGTCGATGAACATCAGCATCATCCCCGTCACTGGCAAAGACATTCCCATACTCGCCAACATCTGCACACGAGCTATGGCAGTTGATCTCGTTCATCGAGCCATGTTTCCCACTCTCAGTCCTCTCGATACGACCGACATCGAAGCCCTCTACCAGTCTCAACTTTACCCACAGCTTGAAAACCCCAATGCTCGGTTTTTCAAAGCCGTCGCCAGCGAGTCGAAAGATCACGGGATCGTGGGCTATATCATGGTAGTTGTGGATGACAAGACTGAAAAGAGGCCACCTCAAGCACCGGAGCCTGGCAATCCGCCAGCCCACTTCAATCCTGATTTTCAGAAGAAAATGATAGACGGCATAGAGCCACTGGTCAAGGAGAAAATTTCTGACAAGCCCAATATGTGTAAGTATCAGGACTTGTTACTCTCAGAATACTTTACGCAATATCTTGGCTTTCCGGACATCGCTAACTTTTGGGATTTGTTAGGGTTGGGACACTTGATGGTCAAACCAGAATATCAGCATCGACATGTCGGGACCCAGCTGATGCAGTTCTTTTTGCAAGATCTAGGAGGCGACAAATACACTTCTTGGCTCGTGACACAAGTGAGAAGTCCCGGATTCTACAAGAAGTTTGGGTTCAAGGAGGACGGCTACTCGGACCTAGATCTCAGCGAGTTTATGGGACCAGATCAGGGGTATGGGTCGCATCGCAGTGTCTTCATGACTAGACCGCCGGGAAGCCTGTGAAGGAGCCGTCTATTTGTATATAGGCTGCTGGAGGTCCTGTTCGAATGGTAGCTTTGCAACTCCAATCCGTAACATTTTATAATTTATCAGGCTATTTATAGAGTTAGGCAAGTTCTCGAGGAAAAATGATGCGGTGGTTGTTCAGTGTTTGATTTTAGAACAAGCAACATTTCCGAAAGTTTTAATCTCGGTGTTCGGCCCTGATACCATCTGAGCGAGTCTCTTACGACTGTGCAGTACCTAGGTCCCGAATGTCAATGCTCCAGCTTGGAAGTTGTTGCTGGTGTTTGGAGGCCAAATGAGTGGATTATGTCTTGTCAGCCCAATACTACCTACCCACTGTAGGTGCAGTGAGCTAGGATCCTGGTTTCATCACATACGGACCACAAGTACCACGAAAGTGAAGTTGATTTGGTGAAACCAGGCTTGGCAAACCTGGTTGCTTTTTACCGGTCATATCGTTACCTCCAAACACGATCAGTCCAACACCCAGATACCTTAGCGGAGCGGGGGGGTGAAAAAAAAACGGTTGGCAACCTTGCCAACCGTTTCAAACTTTCCAAGGTGAAAGACCCTCTATGAATGGTTCAAAACTTTTCAACCGTTAAAAGGTTCCATTATAACTATATTACGGTTTCCAAGGTTTAAAACCACCAATACCTAGTATTTGTTTATTTTTCAAATCTATTATTATTGTACTATTTTATTCTAGCCTCCAGCCTCCAGCTCCAGCCTCCAGCCTCCAGCCTCTATTACCCTCCAGCTCCAGCTCCAGCTCCAGCCTCCAGCTCCAAGCTCCAGCTCCAGCGCAAGCGTATTAAGGTTTGGAAGAGGCAGCTTGGCATGCGCCATGTCGGGGGCTGCGAGGGCGAGGGCGAGGGCGAGGGTAAGAAGGTTTTGGCATGACAAAATTAGCATAATGTAAACAAACAGCGCGTAAGGACTTAGCTGGAGCTGGAGATTAGAGGCTGGAGGCTGGAGCTGGAGCTGGAGCTGGAGCTTGCGCAGAAGCTGGAGCTCAAGGCTGAAGTTTGAGCTGGTGAGTGGTTGAAGCTGGAGCTGGAGCTGGAGGGTAATAGAGGCTGGAGGCTGGAGCTAAAGATTAAAGGCTGGAGCTGCTGCGCTAGAGCTGCAAAATTAGTTATCGCTTTTCTGATTGAATTAGCGTATATAGCTTATTATCTGTTAGCAATTAAAAATACAATCAAAAATTTGAATACGGTTACAAACAATTAAAATTAAATAACGGTTATAATGATTACAATGGTTTTTGAAGTTTTTAACGATATTTTAAGTTTTAAACTATCCATGAACGGTTTTTCTCACCCCCCCGCTCCGCTAAGGTATGCATCCAGTCTTCCTATGGTCAAGAATTAGTACGATTGTTGTACAAGTGTATAAAATCGTGGGGTTCTCTCTCGAGTGACGAGTCTCGATGTTTCTTCGTTAGAACTGCCGATCATACCCCTGTGAATAAGTCACGGCCCCACAGCATCATGTATCCCCATGATTAGCGACATGGTGGAGCTTAAGAAGATCCTGGTCAACTATGTTACAGCCGTACTAAAGTTTCTTTTGAAATAATCTGTTAGTTCTGCCGGTATTGTTGTGTGGAGCTCCTGTAGCAGCGTCAGCCGATAAGGGACGGATGTAAAGATCAAACACATAAAACGACCATCACAATTCCTCCAAGCTGCTTCAGAATACCATTTCAGCTCCTTAAGTTCTTAGAGATTTGAGCGGTCCTATTTTTCCTATCAACTCTCGGGCAGAATTTCTGGTCCTGGTAGTGGTGGCTCACAACGTCAACCATGTTGACAGATCACTCGATTACTCTCCTGGTGGTCAACACTGTTTTCACAGTCTTGGCAATAATTGCCGTCTGCTTAAGGATTTACGCCCGCAATATCAAGAAACTGCGACTTGGAGCGGATGACTACCTGATCATTGTGGCCTTGGTAAGAAAAGCAGACTCTTATAATGATATCTGTGTCATTGCGATGAGAATCACCAGGCTGACCAATCTCTGTGGATAGATTTTTGCTTCCGGCAATTCAATAGCATTGATTTATGGTATATTTTCAGGGCCTATATCCAGTGTCCAGTGTATGGTATACTCATAGACGAATAGCCGCAGTAGCAGGAGGAATGGGCCAACATATATACGATCTTACCGACCGAGAAAAAACAGTATTTGGTCAAGTGAGTTCCTTTTCTGCGGATCTTACATTCCAGACTCTAGAAACCCAAGTACTAGCTATGGTTTTGGTGACCCAAGATGCTTACTAGTACATAAACCATCTAGGTAGGTTACCTTCTGGGCACAATTCCCTTGCAATTTCGCAGTTTCCCTCTACAAAATTTCCATCATTTTGTTTTACCGCAGCATTTTCATCACACGCAATTTCCGCTCCATTAACAACGTCCTCGGAGCCATCATCATACTGTGGACCGTCGCATTCTTCTTCGCAGATTTGTTCCAAGCATGGCCCATTGTCTCAAACTGGAGCGTGGTTCCCGGATCAACCCAGGTCAACGAATTTGCTTTGTACCAAGCTACAGCAGCTACGGAGCTGGCGCTGGATATCATCACTTTGGTTCTCCCGTGGGGAATGATTTGGAATTTCGAGATGAAGCTGTCTCATAAGATGATGCTTTGTGGTATATTCGCTTTGGGAGGCTTGTGAGCATCAAAATTCTGCTCCTTAAATCGCTGGACGGATCCGCTGACATGGCTCCGCCGTAGTGTCTGCATTTCAGGGGCCCTTCGCCTCTACTATTTATACACCTCGCAAACATCGTTTGACCTGTCTGCAGACTTCACTTGTAAGCACCACCGCTCGCCTTTTGTAAGGGAACTCATGCTAAGATTACGCTCCGATATCACTTACAACATCTGGGTTTGGACTGCTATAGAACCACACACGGGCATAATATGCGCATGCTTGCCACTATTAACTCCTCTCTTCCAAACCCAAACCCCCGAGAATTCCGTCCGAAAGATTAAAGGGTTCTCTAGGCTCCGTCCACAAAGCAGTCAAAGCAAATCAGTCGTCTGGAACGACAACGAGCTTCATTCCGCCAAAGATGGCTCTTCGCGAACTGGCAGTGAGAATCTGTAAAAGAAAGGAGATGATCAGTGCTGAACTGCTTTTGGGTTGAAGATGATAGATTTTCCAAGGCCGACAGACATTAGATTGACATCAGATGGACATCGGATAGGTAGAAATCACGGATCTAGCATGCAATTGCTTAATTAATCAACTTCAAAGACCAATGCTATCATTGAGCTATCGCACTCTTGCAATATTCCGTTACAGAACATACCTGAACCCCGTTGGCATATTCTCTGTTCTAGAGCCAGCTTTACCATCGTTACCTCCTATCTCGTTTTGTATCTCGTTGAAAGCCATTGAACAACCAGTTTTGCTAGAAATTGCAGATAGGGCCCACACCCACCTGAGCAGATTTGACTATGCCAGTGCTCCATCATCAAGTATGCACAAAAACAAACGTGACAGGTTTGTATCCCCGATCCCGTGGTATAGTCATTTGCTTGAAAGCTCCAGCCTGCAGCCTGAAGAAATTAGCTCAGAATACAGAAACAAGGTTTGTCTCGCCCGGGTTTGTCTTTGGCTCTTGGTTTGCTTCGTTGAAGAACACATCAGGAAAGTTAGACGTGTGACAGATTATGCAAACCGTTAAGATATCCCTTTACTGCCAGTCACTCGAGTTGCCGAGTCGGAGGAAGGGGATATTCTTCCCCACTCACCGAAGAAGACTCTCACTCGAGTCGATGCTCCAATCGTCGAGGGGGGGGGGGGGGGGGGGGGGGGGGGGGGGGGGGGGGGGGGGGGGGGGGGGGGGGGGGGGGGGGGGGGGGGGGGGGGGGGGGGGGGGGGGGGGGCGGGGGGGGGGGG